>JARFIW010001670.1:8837500-9410000 GCA_036346225.1 Platerodrilus igneus | reverse complement strand
TTCATCACCTTAATTCTTCAACCGATTCCCTGGCTAGCTCAGTTGGGTCTCCTCTTGGATACCTAGATTCACTATCATACTCTGTATACTTTCAATAAAACCACAAAATAATACAACAATCATACAATATTTATTTACCATTATTTACAAATAAAATCCAAGATTATCCACATTTCAGTGATCAAGTTACACCTCAATAAATCCTATTTTTGTAATGTCCTGGATTTTACTTGACATATCAAACATATTGAATGTACCCGGAGTAAATGGGCCCTGAATAATACCTTATTTTCTTTCTTTATTTATAATTTATTTTAAAATAGTATACTCTGGAGTATGGTGAGCTCATGATAACCCAGTTAATTATGAATAATGTATGCTTTTGTACTTCGCATACTCTTACAACCAACAAAAAAAACAAACCCATGTACTCTTAACAATAAACATTTTAATTCTTGAGGAACGTTAATAAGCTTTATACACACCTTTAGATTTATATTGAAATACCATAATAACAGTTAGTTATACGTATTATTGTCAATACGCAAAATAATGCAAAATACCTTCATAGTTTACTCTCACACATCACACAATTTTCATAGTTTATAACAACAACAATTTTAAAGCGTTACCTGGAATTTCTTGAAGATCTCTACTCCGTTGACGATGCCGTTAAGTTGTTTCGCTCTGCTCTGCTGGCCGCTTCTAGCTATTTGTAGATGACCACCATTTAAGTTATGCTGCTTGCTCTGCCTTCACGGTGCATCCAAATCCAAATCCAAATTAATTACACTTCTTTCATAATTGCGTACTTTAGTTTAATTTAATTCAATTTACGTTTCATTACTTCACTTCACGAGCTTGTTTAAAATAAATGTTGCACCTAAATTAAAATTTAGACTCGACACTATTTGCGTATCAAATTATGAGACCAACATTGTACTATTTAATTTAAAAATATGTATACTTACAAACTCGTATTCTGAAGCGGTGAAAATACTAAGACATCGAAGTTACAAGAGAGCGATGCTAATTTTTTTTAGAGTATTTATATGATTCCGAATGCCACCGAAATTTAGCGCGTCGTTACGATATTTTTCAAAAAACCCGACTTCAAATATCCCCATGTTTGTCTGTTCTACAACTAACCATATCGACCAATAGTATGTCCATTGACGTCTTAAAAACCCCGCCTATATTAACGCTATTCCCCTCTTACGCATATAAGATGTTTCCTTCTAACCTTGTTTGAGTGGTAGAAATCGATATTACTGTCCACGTTTCAAACTAACCCATGTGGACTGAATACGTGCGTTTTGAAGTACACTGTTATTATGCCAGTCTCATACCGACGTATTTCATTGATCGTCTATCCTTTCTGCGCTTTAAGGAAACTTTAGTTAACATTTACGCGAACCCTCCAACCGTTTACCCGATATACTTTGAATACTGTCTTTTATCTACACAAATAAGGGGAACCTGACATTTCGAAAATATGCAGGTGTTCAATTAATCGACGTTTTAACACAACATTTCTAGGAGTTGGCTTTTCAAGGTATTTTATATTCAACGGCTGTTTATGTGTTATCAAAGCGTTTCACCTTGGTATTATCGATTTTTCATGCTTTTATGCGTATTATACGTAATTACCCGTTGAACTAAGTAGTGGGGTAAGGCCGGTCCTAATTCAAAACGTGCTCACACGTATTTTACATATGTAAAATACACGTGCACTGTCTTGAATTAGGACCGGCCTTATATACTTTTAATGTAAAATAGTTGTGAAAACATGAATTAAGACCGGCGTTATATACTTTCAATGTAAAATACTTGTGGGCACGTTTTGAATTAGGACCGGCTTTATATTACTTTCAATGGAACATACTTTAAAACACACGTATGTTGAAAAATGTAAGTGCAGAGAAAAATGTGTGTAGCTGTTTTGAATTCAGTTTTCTATCAAGAAGTTACACGTGCACCGTTTTGAATTAGGACCGGCCTTATATACTTTTAATGTAAAATACTTGTGGGCACGTTTTGAATTCAGATCGGCTTTATATTACTTTCAATGGAACATACATACTTCAAAACACACACACACACACACACACTCACACGTATGTTGAAAAATGTAATTGCAGAGAAAATGTGTGTAACTGTTTTGAATTCGGTTTTCTAGCGAGAAGTTATAAAGTATGCCAGATGCAAAATATCGCATTTAAGTCAATTGTGTTTAATTAAAGTGGATTCTGATTTATGTTTTTTATTTATGTTTAGAGGCTGCAAATACACATGGGCCGGTTTTAATTCAAAAATGAGTTCACTCTTGTGATAGGTTGAAAAGTGGGTTGGCAAAGTACGCAGATGGTGGTAATCTGCTATATCAGGAAATTGCTCCTAATATTAATTTAATTAGTCGAAGTTTACTGCATATATTTACATACCTACATATACAAACATGTAAATAATTGATATTCAAGGATTTAAATACAAGAAAAACGAGTTTGTGTGTAAAGAAATTGCGGTTTTGGACTTGTTGTTAGGTAATGTTTGGCATCAAATTTTTAAACTGCTAATGCAGTCTAGTTGTTTAACCCAAGATCATATAAAACATAACGACTGGGTGACAAGAAATATTCATGGTCTTTCTTGGGATGAATCTTCAACGGCTGGAATGGTGTCATCATATATAGCGCTTTATTTGAAGCAAATTATCCGACCCGGTGAAGAAGTATTTGTGAAGGGTCTAGAAAAGAAGAAATGGATGGAAACCTATCTAATGCAAAACGTTGTAACTGATATGCTTGCACTAGGTTGTCCTAAACTATCGGAGTTAAAAATCAACAATCGTTTAATATATAACATCCATTGTTGTAGACAGCAATAATAATCCGCAATGCGCAAAACAAAATACCTTTTTATTAAAAGAATGGTTTGATAATAATAAAAAACAATAGAAAGATTGTGTCTGTATTATTTATTTTAATATAATTTTACAATGGTAGCCTTATTATAACAACTTCTAGCAAACATTATTTTTATCGATCCAGCTATTGTGTACGTTAGAGAAGCCTAACCATTTTACAAAGACTTTATTTCCACTCTTTCTTAGGACTTTTTCTACCAGGTAAATTCCTGAATGTTTAATCTTTTGCAACTCCATTTCATAAAATGCACCTTTGATTTCTTTCTCGTCTTGATCTAATATATATGTTGTCGGATTGGTTACGTTTACCTTTTTAATCTTAAAAATTTCATTTGACCAATTTGGCGTGTAACCTTTCGTAAATGCTTCCCTGTGTTTACTAATCCTCACACTGTTTTTAATTGAATATTTTGGTATTTTGGTTGGAAGTTTGATGTGGGTAAATGATGATTTAAGAATAGTTTTTTCATTTGATTTATCAACTTTTACAGGTTTGACTCTGATAGTATTGTGAACTGTATTCTTGTATTGTTTCACAATATCGCTTAAATTTTTTATCCAATTGTAAGAACCGTTCAGGTTAAACAAGCGCCACATTTTTCCCTTTAAAGTTCTAATTACACGTTCCACAATGCATGCTTTCTTTGTAGAAAAAACACTATAATGGTTTATGCCATATGTCTGCATTAAGGATTGAAAGTGTTTGTTATAATATTCTTTACCAAAATCAGACTGCAAATTTCTTGGTGGATTTTTAAATTTAATTAAAATTGTTTTCATTGCAGCAGTAACATCAATACCCGTTTTACTTTTAAGTGGTACAGCCCATACGTATTTGGAGAAACAATCAATAACTACTAAAATGTATTTAAATCTTTTGTTTGTTTGCGAATATGGTAGCATTTCAATCAAATCGGTCTGAAGAAGGTCATTTAAACCTTTTACTATCACTTTGCGTCTCTTGAAATTTATTCTTGCTGGTTTATTAATTTTATTTACTATATCCTTTTTCACTTTTGATTGAGCAACTATCATAATACTTTTTTCTAATCAGGATTTATTAAATACAATTAATAAATACTTCTATGTTTGAATGTCGAGGGCTCCACTTGCTTTGAAAGGAACTTTTAATATAAAATCAAGCAACATTGTGGTATTGTTTATGATAGCGCCGCTGTCACGAAAGCTGATTACATCCATTCGTTTAAGCAAAAATCCTTGTAACTGTGCAATTACATAACTTTTTTCGTTTATAAGAATTTCAATGTCTTGCGGGTATCCTTTAATATTCTCAATGACTGCTTCCTCATAAGGAAATTCATAATTATGTTTAATGTTGAATATAAGGAATGTGTTGTCACCGTCGAAGAATGTACTAGAGTAAAACATTGCTACTACCGTGTAATGTAGCATATGTAACTTGTACTCAATCAAGGTTTCAAAACCTTCATTTTTATTTTCATATTCCTGTTCACTTATATCTATTTTACGGTTATTTAAGTGCCTTCCAAACTTGTCAATGGTCATATCATCTAATCACTTTTGCCTCACGCAATTCTTCAATGATCGAATTTATTTCGTTGCCGTGACCTGTGTGTCCAGCAGTCTGAGATGAAACTAAAAGCCGTAATCTATCAACAAGATCATTGGGATCATTCCAATATAAATAATCTATGGCGTTATTTGATACTTCCATTGTCATACCGTCTCCAAGACGCTTTCTATAGGGTAATGTTCTAGGTCTTCGTGGTGTTTGGAGAAGTATGTTTAATGTAGATATTATATTTTTGTATTTATATGAATTATTACCCTGAATTTGTTCTGTTTCAGAAAAATATCTCCTATTAGCATTTGTTCTTTTCACAATATTAAGGTACGACTTTAGATCTTGCGATCTGTACCCGACAGGATATTTTTTAAACAGTAGTTCGTATAATCCAGGAGTACCTTTATATTTCAAATCATTTATTAGAACATTTTCATCATCCAACGCGAAATTCGAATTGCCTATCATAAGACCATTTGAATCAGGGTTAAACCTAATACCATATTTATGATCAAATTCGTTCTTAACATCTTTAAACATATTGTAAATATATTCTCGAGGCAGCGGATGTAGCTGTTCGAGATAATGTGTCATACCAGGTGAATCGGCAAAGATTTGTATATATTCCTGGGCTTTTTGTGCATTTCGATTAACTTCTGCTTCGTAATCATTCTCAACATCATCATCATCATCTTCCTCTATGGCATCATTTTTTATATTCGGTATATGCTGTGCAATAACCGGCGAATCAATATAGTCAACGTTCCTTTCTAGCAATTTAGGTTTAATTTTTTTTACACTGCTATGAAGCAGTTCCTCTTAGGACATACACACTTTTTATAATAAAAACATTTAATAAATATTATAAAACAATTTGTATAAATCTTACAATGTGTTCTCACACGGGTTTTTTGGCCTCTTAATAGGTACTCTTAATCAATACCAATATTTTAATAAGTCAAAGTTTTCTCTCGTAACTAACAAAACTGGCATAAATCGTACATTTACTTACTTTACCTAAAATCATGGCAACGGAGACGCGTGCACGATCAACACTACAAATTTATACAACAAATGCTAGACACTGAAATAAGTCTTTCTAACACTACACCCGATGAGGAAATAAAAGTTGTTTTAAACAAAGTTTTATGGAAAATGCCTCATGTAGCCGTCGATGATACTCAACGAATTAATTTAATAGAATGCGTTGCACAAAATTAGGATTTGCATATTCCGTTTAGAGGATGGGAGTTGCATGAATATCAACTTCTACAAAAACACAACGTCATACATGGAACATTAAAACAACAACACAATTAGAAAAACCAAGATTTGTGATTGTCGGTTTCCAAACCAACCGAAAAAATAGATACATGAGCAACTACAGTCGTTTTGATCATTGCTATTTAACCAACATGAAACTCTATTTAAATTCAGAAATTTTCCCGTACGATAACTTAAATTTGAAGTTCGAGAATAAACAGATTGCGTCGTTATATGAGATGTATGCCCAGTTTCAGCAATCATACTACGAAAAGGAAAATGAGCCATTTTTTAATCCTGAAGATTTACGAAGTATTGCACCATTAGCAGTCATAGATTGTTCTAGACAAAACGAAGCGTTAAAATCTGGTACTGTCGATATTAGATTAGAATTTGAAACCAGCAGAAACGTTTTGCCAAATACATCTTGTCATTGCCTTATACTTCATGATAAGATGGTCAAATACAATCCACTCTCAAACAGCATAAGAATATTATAATTACTTTATTATTACTGTACCTTTACAAATTATGAAAAAAAGAAAAAAAACAATAAATCATTTAGCAATCACAGTCTATTTATTATTATTATTTTACATGTGTTTCTCTTTTACAATATCAAATGTTTGATTGTTAATGGGTTATAATAAAATTTTTGCTTAAATATTTTTTACATGTTGGAATTACTAAGTGATTTAGTAAACAGTCATAAACATTATCAAATTTAAATAAAAGTTTTGTTATACAGGGTTACTACAAATGAAATAGACAGTTTGGATAGGTTATAGAAAGTTTATTTTTGAAAAGTTAAGATTATTACTTATATGATTATAAAGAAGAAATGATTAAGTTTTTATTTAAAATTTTTACAAAAGTTCAATTAAAAAATGTGTCATCATTTTCGAGACATTGTTGCATCTCCAGACAAAAATTGTTACGTACGACTTTATCACCGGCATTTAAACTTTGTACTAACTGCAATTTATACGGTTTCATTTTCAAACGTTTCCGCAGAATTTTCCACACAGTAGGTTGAAGAATTTGCAATTCTAAACTTGCTGATGTAGTCGATTGTCTTGGACTTCGTAAATAAACATCACGTACACTATCGATTTGTTCTTTTGTAACAGGAGGTTTTCCAGTACTCTTTCTTTTACACAGACATCCACTATTTTCGAAACGTTTATACCAGTCATAGATTGATTGCCTTGGTGGTGTTTTACCGTATTTTGTTCTGAAATGACGCTGCACAACAGTAACAGACTTTGTTTTGGCTAATTCAAGAACACAATAAGCTTTCTCCATTTTAGTAGCGGCCATTTTGCTAGACTGGTCGTTGTTTTAACAGCAGTACCAACCTAACAGTTGTACCAACATAAACTTTAAGAAATTCCCTATAAACCTATCTCGCTTACTATATTCAAATACACTAGTCTGATTTTTTAAAGGCTATCCAAACTGTCTATTTCATTTGTAATAACCCTGTACATTTCTCAAATAAACTAACTGGCATGTTATTAACAAACTGGATTTTTTTAAACAGAACGGTTACTACTACTATTTTTTTCTCTACAATACATTTATACTAATATAGTTCAACTCGGACAGATTGAAAGGTATCCTATTTTTAGACACATCCAAAAAGAAAAACGGTGTACTTGTGCAGGTATAAACATAACACTGAAGTTTTTATAACTAAAAAAATATTATATGTTAATCGGGATAAAATAAATTGCATTCTTTATTTGAGCCAGTGGTTGAAGCTTTACAAGTTATTTCTGAGTGTATAGTTATACCCCAAGGTTTAGTATCAGTGGCTGAGGTACTAAGAATTCTTTTATCATCACTTGGATTAAGAACAATTTTGTTTTGTTTAATAGTAAAGACATCATGTTTGACTGATCTAATTAAACATTGCTGTTTATAAAACAAAGCATTCTTATAATCATCAAAAGAAATTTGCTTAATACTTGCTAAGAAAGATCCCTTTGACTTTTTTATTATCCTATCCTGAACTCTGTAAGTGTACATTTTAGATCTAAGCCCTACAAACTCTAGCATGATATCACCATTGTTTTCATCTTTCATAATACCAGGAACCTTTTTATTTGATAATGGGATATGATATTTGTTATGAGGATCGTAATCGGAAGTATCAAATCTATGAATATCTTGTTTGATATAAGAGTAAATATCTTCAACGCTAAACTCGTATATCAAACTATTCGTATCTGTGTACAGCAACTTTGCTTTATTAGCAAATTGCAATTTTATATAACTATAGTGAAATTCATATAAATAGGTTTTTGAAATATCTAGAATAGAGAAACCTACATAAATAGGTTTGTTTAAATAAACCTCTAATTTATTCATTTCTATTAAGACCAGATCTTTGTCTAACACAGTGCAACTGTGAAAATTAGGTTTCGCTATGTAACTACGAGCTCCAAACCGTCCTTCCCATTTGGTCACTAATTTCACATCTTTCCTTTTCCGTACTTTTTCATCATTTTTCCATAAACAGAATTTATCATATTTTTATAAAAGCATATATGGAAACTGTTTTTTGACTGTTGTCTTAATTTCGTATTCAAATCAATGTATTCTTTTAACCAAGGGGCTTGTTTAAATCGAAGAACCTTATGAATCTTTTTCAATTCTAAACCATAGCTTAAATACATTTTTAAATTCTTGTAGTGAATAATATAGTTGAGTTTTGGATATAAAGTTGTAAGTAATTTCTTTAAGTTTGATTTATTAGAATGTACTGGTGGTATCATATGTTCAGGTGACAAAGGTAAGTCACTGTGAATTTCATGTAAAGATACTGGATAGTGTAAATCGCATTCAAAAATATATCCTACATCAGAATCATCGGAAATATTAAGTATGTCTAAACGTACTATATCTGGACTGGTACCATCTAAAAATTCAAATTCTCTATATGGAAGATATTCAGACATTGCAACCCATATAAATTATTAACATCAAAATACATTAAATATTTAGAATCGAAATTCGGATCATAATCTGCATTCATATATTTGTTATTTGCTTTGGCATATCTATTCGAACATTGAGAAACACCACCACGAATTCCCCGTTCTAAAAACATTATTTTTTCAATATCGGTCAGCAACTCGAGTTTAACGTTCGTCGTTTTTAACATTGCATCTAGAGCTAAACCAGGAGCCGTAAAGTAGTGAATTGGATCTAACTTATACGTGAACATGCAAGTTTTTCTAAAGTTTTCAAATATATCAGTCAAGAGCAGTACATCTGTTTCTAAATATAGATCTGAATAGTCCCCTAGTGTTTTTATATTAAATGTTTGCCAAACGTGTTTAGCATGATTGTAGTCTTCATCTGAGACTTCTTCATTGCGCAAACGATTAAAGAATGCTGTTTTATAGGGTAAATCGGTTTCATTGAGCCTATCCCAAGAGTTAATGTAATCATAGGAAAATATGCCTTTACGCGGAAGTAACCGAAACTCATTATTAGTGTTACAATTTTCCCTGGTGATGGATTTTTTATTATCATCTAAGTAGGAAGCTAATTTTTCGATGCTAGATGCCATAAACCTGAATAAATCGATAAATCTAAAACTAACTTTCATACCTTTTACATATTTTGTAAAAGATATGTATTTTTCCTTATTTATTAGTAGAATGCTTAACGAACCTGAAAACTCTAACGAGATTTTTTTAATAATGAAATGCGAATCGTAGCCTGATAAGTTATGAAAAACTACTGGTATCATATAAGAATTATGATAATTGATGTTGCAATCTTGATGAGCCGCTCCTCGAAATTTACCTGTAAAGTGGCAGTGATCGCGAACTCTAATATCATCTATACTAAAAGGTTTATTGCAAATGTGACAGTGAAGGGCAAATTTAAATGCTGAGTTTTGGTCTTCTGTTAAAGGATTCATAGGTTTTGGGTTACAGAAAATTTTATTCGTCGTTTCTGAAATCAGTTTTAATTGAGCAACAAACCATTCTATACAATCCTTTCCGCGATACAATTGAAATTTGGAATATTTATTATCATACGAGCATTTCAAATAGTACGCTACACTAAAGCGTTTATGCCTTTGGTAACGGACTGTGTTTAATATTACCTCAGGCTCATTGCATGGTCCTAATATATATTTGAGATCTGCATAAACTACAAATGATACTTTTTCTTGGTAGTGGAAATGTTTAAATGTTAGATACTTTTCAGATTCTTCGGGTAATCTTATTGAGCAAGTATTCTGTTTTTCGCAATAATTCGAATGATGCTTAAGTAATGCTGCTGTACTAAAATTATTTAAACATCTATAACAAAAAAATTATCTATGGTGATGTGAAGACAACTGTTTTGCAAATAATTTTGACATATCCTTAATCCAAGTAAAATAAAAGTGATTCTCATTAGCATTTGTCGGACGAGAATATTATAAGGAACCATTATTTAAAACTAACAGATTGATAGGTTCTATTTTTTTAAAATTTTCACTTAAACAAAATGGCAATATTTTAGTATTTTCTATACAATATAGGTTAATTGCGAGATTGAAAAGGTTCTCAATTTTTTTTATGTCTTTTAATGCGATTGGAAACTGAATTGAATTGTAGCGTAATACTGTATCTAAATGTGGATAGCAAGATATTTTCTGACTATTTTGTTTAGCAGGATATAAAGCGGAAACCAAGCTCCAAAGAATGCAATGTTGGTCGTTATTTATTACATTTACCACAGCTTTGTTTTTTGCTATAAAGTCGGAACCGGAACAAACGTTGAACACCCTCCTTTAAGCGGATCATGATTGTTTATGTTTACCTTCAAGTGTAAAACTTCTTGGATTGCCCAACCTGAATCCTTTTCACTAAATTCCTCTAATCGCTTCGAAATCTTGTTCAATACGTTCTCCTAATACCACCGCTTGAGATTGGTGTTTATATCGATGTGATGATTTGCAATAGGAAACGTCTTCAAATCTATTTCCCCAGTTGTAGGTTTAACAAAGTTAGCTAACAATATTACATTAACTTTTAACCTTGACTTTTTTTAAGCAAGCAACAATCTTGCGTTTAAAACTAGCGAACGCCTTGTCTAAGAACACTAGAGGATCTCTATAACTTAAATTGGTAATAAGTCCCGTAATTATTCGACTTCCAAAACATGATTGTACATCATTCCAAATCAAATCTTTTTCGAATATGACCTCTAGAAAGCGTTGCATCAATACCGTTACCTTGATATTCCAAAGAGCGTTTCAAGTGCCTCAATCGTACAAGGTAACTTTTAAGATGTGCCAAATTAGATTCCAGCCTACTAGGATTTTCCTGACGATTGTCTTCATATACCTTATTTCTAATAGCAGGCTTCAATATACTTATATTTGCTTTGATAATTATAATGTGTTTCGTGATTTCATCGACTGATCTGATTAGATTAACGCATTTCACAGTTAATTTTAAAATAGCGCTACTAATCTCGGCCACGGTTTCAGAATTTATGATTCTATACAAATCACTAAACTACTTAATATATGTAGAGCTTTATTTACTATTTATACAAAAATATCATCTGACGTAAGCAAAACAACTGTAAAAGAATTAGCATACAACATCATTTTTTATTCAGCTGCGTTTACGGAAAAATTTGCTTGTTTTCAGTATAGTAATCAAATGTTTTTATACGACCTTTGATTTATGCTGTGTGTACAGAAAATACACTATCATTACAGCGCAATTTTTTATGGTTACATATAAAAATTTTTCATAAAAAATAAAGCAAATTTGAAAAAATGTCTCAGATTAAACCGTCAATGTTGTTTAATAATTTACACGCACTCATGGTTTTTTTAAAAACCCAGTATTAAAAATCATTCTGCAGTTTTATCATATAGCAGTACCTTGATAGAATTAAAGAATTTCTTGTGCAGCATGAATCGTGTAAACACATAATTACTACATACCTATATATGCATATAAAGTCAATTTTGTTAAGTTTTACTGAAAAATAAATTATGTCAGCGGTAATCTAAAACTTATTCTATATATTACTAGTTAAGGACCATTTGCATTGCGTTATTTTAAACGAAATTAATCTAAAGAAAAATAAAGCAAATTTAAAAAAATGTCTCAGATTAAACTGTCAATGTTTAATAATTTACACGCACTCATGGTCTTTTTTTAAAAACCAGTATTAACATTCTGCAGTTTTATCATAATACAATAACATTATGCAATTTAATTTATTTGAAGCTATTTATAGCAGTACCTTGAGAGAATTAAAGAATTTCTTATGCAGCATAAATTGTGTAAGCACACAATTACTACATACCTATATATGCATATAAAGTCAATTTAAAAAATAAATTATACCAGCAGTAATCTAAAACGAAATTAATCTAATTTAGGTTTTTATTTTTACTATGTGTCTTCATTGCAGTTTCTTTTTCAGACAATGAATTCAATTCATTATTTTTGCTGAGGCATAATTATATATATTCAGGGATTTATATACAAGATAAACGAGTTTGTGTGCAAAGAAAATGCGGTTTTTGCACTTGTTGTTACTTATTCTATATTACTGTATTAGTTAAGGAACATTTGCATTATTTTAAACAAAATTAAACTAATTTAGGTTTTTTACTATGTGCCTTCGTTGTAATTTTCTTCAGGCAATGAATCCAATTCGTTATTTCTGCTGAGGTATAATTATATTCGCTTACATACTGTTTTTATTCATTAGAATAGATTACAGAGCTGAATTTTTTCAGAAAACGATGCAAATTTTTAATTTTTTCTAACAGGTTACCTTTTGCAACTCCATTTTATAAAATGCACCTTTGATTTCTTTCTCGTCTTGATCTTTTTTCAGGCAATGAATCCAATTCGTTATTTCTGCTGAGGTATAATTATATTCGCTTACATACTGTTTTTATTCATTAGAATAGATTACAGAGCTGAATTTTTTCAGAAAACGATGCAAATTTTTATTTTTTCTAACAGATCAGTTTATTATTTAATATAAATACTTCACGTAGATTTTACCAACAGTATTCAATCAGATCTCTTGTATAATTATTAGTTACTACTACTAGCAACTTTTAAAAAAAAATGAGTAACTTATCATCGATCAAAAATGGTAATAGTACCAACGTAAAAGTTCTAGAACAATTTATATTACATTCTGACAAAGACTTCATTAAAGAAGTTTTTGGTTCTTCTTCACCTCAACTTGACACTGCTGCTATTTTTGATAGTGATGTAATAGATATATCACGGTAAGTGCTTTTTCACATTTATACATGTGTTCTAAAACACTACTAATTTATAAGTTACATTAGATTAGGATCAAAAAACCATTCTGGAAATTCTGAGGCTATCGTCGGATCGTTGGCACATTCTGATCCTCTCAGAAACATCAGGTAGTATACAAAAGAAAAGGTAAACCTACAATAATCTTTTATGTTATGCTCACAGATCCGGCAAAAACATGTTGGCTATGAAAAAGTTATGTACAGAATCTAATATGGCTGTTTGCTGTGAAGATGACAAACCCTACGAAGGTGACACAGTAGAGTTGCTTAACGCATTTAAAAAGTGTGGAGAGAAGCTACTGCGTCGTCTAGATTTGGAGCTAGAAATAATAAAGCAAAAAAGAGAGGAACTGGCTGCGAGGGAACAGCAGATACTTCAAGAACGGGAGTTAATAAATGCTTTTTCATTTATAAATAGTTAGATTTTAACTGTAAATAGTTAGATCAAAATATTCAACAATTTGTAAAAAAAAAAGTATTTTATAAAAGTTCCTCTTTTGAAACAAGACTTTCTCTAAACAAGGTAGTAAACTCAAAGTAAAACGCACATAAATCAGAACCCACTTTAATTAAATACATCATTCTTTATACAATCGACTTAGATGTGTTATAATAAAATAAAGAGTAAAGAACAAGAGGTATATTATTATAATAATAAACTAATTTCTTGGATTAGTAACATATTATTCTGAAAATTCTATGTTGACAGTTAGACCGATCAATCCCTTACTAGTTATGTATACGTGTTTGTTCGAGCCAATACTTTCATTTAATTGTTTCACTCCATGTGCTTGAAGGTATTCAAAATATCTCAATGGCAATATACTCTTGAACTCTTCTGTTTCCACTAATACTCTTTCGCCATATTTTGTCTTGATTGTTTCCACTTTTAAAACTTCAAACCTCTTATTCACTACAAGATCTTTTGAATTTACATAAGGTTTGCGATATGTGGTTTTATTAAGAGTATTAAAATCCATATTGCTTTTCTTCGACTAATTAAATTAATATTAGGAGCAATCTCCATATAGCAGATTACCACCATCTGCCTACTTTGCCAACCCACTTTTCAACCTATCACAAGAGTGAACACATTTTGAATTGAAACCGGCCCATGTGTATTTGCAGCCTCTAAACATAAATAAAAAACATAAATCAGAATCCACTTTAATTAAACACAATTGACTTGAATGCGATATTTTGCATCTGGCATACTTTATAACTTCTCGCTAGAAAACCGAATTCAAAACAGCTACACACATTTTCTCTGCACTTACATTTTTCAACATACGTGTGTGTGTGTGTTTTGAAGTATGTATGTTCCATTGAAAGTAATATAAAGCCGATCTGAATTCAAAACGTGCCCACAAGTATTTTACATTAAAAGTATATAAGGCCGGTCCTAATTCAAAACGGTGCACGTATAAGTTCTCGCTAGAAAACTGAATTCAAAACAGCTACACACATTTTTCTCTGCACTTACATTTTTCAACATACGTGTGTTTTGAAGTATGTTCCATTGAAAGTAATATAAAGCCGGTCTTAATTCAAAACGTGCCCACAAGTATTTTACATTGAAAATATATAAGGCCGGTCGTAATTCATGTTTTCACAACTATTTTACATTGAAAGTATATAAAGCCGGTCCTAATTCAAGACGGTGCACGTGTATTTTACCTATGTAAAATACGTGTGAGCACGTTTTGAATTAGGACCGGCCTTACCCCACTACTGAACTAAACTCAATTACATTAATTACTAATTTGCATTGGCTACTTAAATTTTTATTCTCTTTACGAACATACCTACATTTTAATCACTAATTGTAAAATCATGGTAATATTTGTTACTTTAAAATGAACTAAATGAAATAAATTTCGCACGTGAATTCTGGTTGTTTCCTCTATACCGGGTGTTTGAAATTGCCTTGTTTATACTTAAATTGAGCCTTTTAAAACCACTACAATATATATAACATAACGCTTCATGGATATTAGTCATTTAATAATTCCTAACTAATCGTTCATTCACTTTTAAATAAAATTGCAATTTATATAATTCAATTTATTACGCGTTTCGGTTTTACACCATTTTCAAATAAAATTTTCTACAAATTAAATAAATTAAAATGAGTTACAATAATGTGTACATACCAGAAGTCAATATATAAAATTGTTAATTCTTAAAATGAAACTTTTTAAACATTTTTTTTTAATGTATAAATATTTTGATAATAATAAACTTGTCTCTGTCTCAAGGATGTCACATTTATAAAGGTTTAATATATACTAATTGTTTTAATTTAATGTTATACATATGCTATTTGTTGCAGTGGCGTACCTAGAACTTTTGCCGCCCGGGGCGATCTCCAGTTTGCCGCCCTTTCTATTATAAGTCAATCAAATAGTGGTTTTTATAAATTAATACACATAAATAAATTATTAAGTTATTTAATCAATATTAATTAATACACAGAGTAAATTTTTTTAGACATTTTTGTATGCACTTGTAAACATATTTATATAATATCTACTCTTCTAGCTTTCATACTAGAAAAATCGTGTATAATGCTCTAAAAATTTATATTATTTGTAATTTCTTGTTCTATTGACAATATTGCAAGATTTTGTAGTCCTAATTGACTCCTTGTAGAACGAAGATAATTTTTTATCAACTTCAATTTTGAGAAGCTTCTTTCGCAACTAGCGACACTGATTGAAATTGTTAAAAAAATTCTTAACAAAATTACAATGTTGGGAACAGAATTTTCCAACCTATACGGCTGAATAAATTTTAGCAGATCAAAAGGGCCCTTCTCCCCGTTTTTCCAATGTTTTGCCTCTTCTTTTAGTGTAGGTACAGTCATAAAAACCTAGATCCTTTTTCTTTCAATATGGAACGGTTCTTTATCAATGTCAATCAAGTCATTTATTTGACATTCAAATTCTTCATTTAGTAGGTTACACGGTATTATACACGAATATTTTCTTACAAGGCCATGCAACTGATCGAAGCGTTCTTTTATTTCTTTTATAATTCTGTACATAGATGAAAACATTTCTCTTCGTACTTCTTCTTCTAAGGATAGTCCCACGTCTCGCGAATTTTCTCCACTCATATTTTTTCTCCTTCTAACTCGACGCTCAGTCGATATCTCCAACTCTTCACAAATTATTTTGGCTGCTATAACAGCGTTTTGTACTAGCGTATCTCTTTGTTCCATGAAATGTGTTTGCAAAGAATTTAGTTTTATATGGCATTGGTGGACATTTAACCCTTTTATTTGCAGGTATTTTTGAGCGACATTAATTTCCAAAAGGACGGGTTCCCATAAATGAAGGTAACATAGAAAAGAAAAAGATTGCATAGAATTCAGTAATACTCCAGCATCTGATCTCGTTTTCTATTTTCTTCTTCAGATGTCAATTTTTCAAAAGCGATTAAAATGTAAAAAAAATGTTTTTTTACTATAGTTACCGCGGCAGCTCTAGCGCTCCAGCGAGTTTCTACACTGCGTTTAACACCTTGACCGCTTGACCAGTGACAGAAAGTAAAACATTCCATCTATGAGTAGAAGAAGAAAACAACAAAAACAACTGTTCGATAGTTCCAAAAAATGTGATGGAATTGATAGCTGTAGAAGCTGCGTGTAAACATGCCAGGTTTAAAGAATGATTTGTACATGCTACAAATTCTGCATTTGGATTTATTTCTTTAATACGAGTTTGAACACCGCTGTGCATTCCTGCCATGACGGCAGCATTATCGTAAGCCTGTCCTCTGCAATTTTTTATATCTAAATCGTCATTTTCTAATTTCGTTAAAATCATATCTGTGATTTCACCAGCAGTTTTTCTTTTAGTTTCTACAAAGTCAATAAACGATTCTACAACTTTAACTTCGCTACCATCAATAACTACATATCTAATAATTTGACTGGTTTGATCTTTGTGTGAAATGTCAGGAGTGCTGTCAAATATAATACCAAAGTATTTAGCCTGCTTTATTTGATCCATAATTGTTTTTCTGACTACGCCTCCCAATAGCTCTATGAATTCGTTCTGAATCTTGAGCGACAAATAAGAGATACTATATTTATTACCCATCTTAATTTTTACTACGTGTTCTCGTAATACTGGGTCGTACTTAGCCAATAAGTCAACAAGCTCAAGAAAACTTCCTGTATTTTCCATTGAATCGATGTTTTCCTGATGAACACTTTCACGATGTCCTCGGAACGCCAAATTTTGTTTTGCTAAAAATCTAATTATATCAAGTATTCTTGTTAGAATTTCCTTCCATTTTTTAATTTCTTTATCAATATTCTGTTGTTGTAGTTTGTCAATAGTTGCGCCACGTCCAAGTCTTATTTCTACTTTCTTTCAGTGGACTCACCTCATGTTGACTAATTTTGGGATTAAGTTTCCACCATTTGTTAAAACCATTTTCCGTATTAGAACTTGCTTGACAAAGATTATCAAACAGTTTGCAGCAGAAACAATAAATACTTTTCTTCGATGGTAAATATACCATCCACGATCTTAAAAGCTTTTCGCCATTAGGCAAAATTTGAAAAAACCAGTTCTGACTCAGTTTTCTTGTTTCACCTTTGGCTTTGATTGTATTATTAGGACGTTTTACTCCTTCGCTGAAGTCGGCGTCCAAATTTTGAATTGCAAAGGGACCTTGACGTACCAGAAATACTCTTGTATTGTCGTCAATTTTGTTAGGCCATAATCCAATATCTTTCATAGAAGTAGACGGAATAATTTGTGCAGCAGATTCTTCATCAGACCTTGATGAACTTTCTACTTCTTCGCCAGTGTGTGAAGCAGGTCTTTCCTCTTGAACAACATTGGAAAATGTTTTTTCGCCTTCGAGGGCTGCTTCTTCGCCCGTATTTGAGGCAACAATACTAAAAGAACTAGAAGTTGACTTATGGGAAATATATTTGAGTAGTGCTCCAGTATTTTTAGTCTGTATTTCCTCCCTTCTCTTCCTTTTCTTTCTAAATGACGCACCACTTTCTTTTACTCGTTTCATCCTACGGATATATAATAAAAATATAACTTGTCGAAATAAATAGTATATTATGTATAGAAAACGGCAAAGTCATTTTACTACTCTGAATAGCATTTAGAATAACATCTATATCTATAATACGTAATATAATATACTTACCTATAATAAACTCTCCAAATGCACTGGCACCCTAATAATTTGTTTCACTATTCACTGTTAAAAGATTGAATCGCGAATGAACAAAATGGTTTATAAGCAATTTATCATTCTGTAACGGACAGTTTACATTTCAACAGTGCGTGCAGTCGTGCACCCCAAAGCAATTTAAATTCTTCCGCCATAGGCATTCGGGTACCATCGGAGTGCCGTTTAAGTGGTGAAGGCGCGAAGTGGACAGTGGTGCTTCGGCGTGCAACGAAAGAGGAAGTCCAACTTGGCTTCCACTAGATCCGTGTTGTGACCGCGTTTTTATATTTATTTAATTAAAAATTTATGTAATAATCGGAGATACGAGATGTACTCGTGTGTTGTGTCAGTTCTATAAAGATTGTGTATATTATTGTCTTTACAATCACTTTTCGCAGTGTTAATAAATTAATATTGTAACCACATGTCGTTGTTTACATAGGCCAGTAAGCTTAAAATTCCAAATACAATTCTTCAAAACGGACTGAGTATATTTATCTATTTGCGATTCCTGAAATTGTAACTTCGTCAGTATTTTTGTTTTGTCTCGTTTAGATTTTGTTGTTTGAAAAAGATAGTTCTTATGCCGGCGCCCTAATGCTTTGCAGACCTAGCAGACCGCTTTCCGCCGGCCCTGCTTTTCAAAAGAAAAATCGATGATTTAAAAAAATATTTATATATCACTTCAAAGTAATCATATAAACTTTTCAAAAGAAATGACATTTATAAACTGATATCAAAAAATTTTAGTTAGGAAAAATTGCCGAACAAAATCGTAAAGATCCTTTTACGAATTCAACGAATTTTAATGAATACAATAAAATAAAATAATTATCTTGTTCTTGAATTAGAATTCAAAATTTTCAATAAAATGCATTTATATACACCGAGGAATAATATTCGAAATCATATAGTTAATCATAATTTATATAAATCAAATATTAAACTTATAATAATCATAATAATCATTTATTATTCAAGAAAGAAAATAAATATGAAATGAATAAGTTGCTTTTTACAACTATAAGTAAATATAAAAAATGCCGCCCCAAGGTAAGTGCCGCCCGGTGCGGACCGCACCCCCCCGCCTTAGGTACGCCACTGATTTGTTGTAATGTATTGATAGGAAAAATATGTATCAAGATATGTGTTTGCAATGTAAAGTGGTATTAGAGAATAAGTTTATTAAGGTCAACAGCAAATTTATTAACAATGTTTTATATTATGGTATACATGAACAAAATCGTCTTGATCTATTTTATAATTTATAGCATTAGGATTTTTTTGAATTTTTATTGTTTCAATTATGTTTCTCTTTTTATCATTAGTTTCGGAACCTAAAATTTCAGTATTATCAAAATCGAATTTGTGTAACTTTTCTATGGCATTTGCAGCCAAAGCGATGCTCTTTTTATTACCGGTTTTTATTGTGTATTTATGTTCGTAAATACGTTTATGCAAATATTGCTTGGAATTTCCAATGTATACTCCGGGACATTTCGTGCAATTTATTTTATAAATTGTATGGGTTCTGTTTTTTTGTTCTATTTGAGGTTTAAGTTTTGTAAAATTATTCCAAGACGAATTGTTGGGTTTGTCACAACTTGAATGTTGTATGCTGTTAAACAATTTTTTTTTATCGTTCTGAAAGTCCCGGGGTATATTTAATTCCAATTTTGTTATCTAGTTGCTGGTGTTGTTTGGTATCATCATTGTTATAAATTTTATGAATTTTAGCTCTAATTATTGGTTCCACAAACTTTTTTGGGTAACGATTCTCTCTTAGTATCTTTTTAACTATTTTTATATTTTCCGGTCAATAATCACTATGTGATAGTATTGCCGCCCTTTCAATAAGATTATTAATGGCATTTTTCTTGTATGTGAAACACAGGACAAGAAGTTCAAATATCTCCCGCTCCACATGCTTTTTCTATACTAATTTGTTTTTATTTTTCTTTCATTATCGTGTATGATAAGCATGTCTAAGAATGGAATAAACCTATTTACCTCCTGCTCATGTGTGAATTGTAATCGGGAATGAAACCCGTTAAACCCCTTAATTGTTTCATCGATTTTGTTTTTGGGTAGACATATGATGCAATCATCAACAAACCTTTTGTAAAATGTTGGAATAAAATTTAATTGATTAATGGCATAGTTCTCAAGTTCCTCCATTACGAGGTTTGCTATTGTGGATTTTTTTAACAATCACTGTTACAAAAATTTTGCATTTTCCCATTTTCTTTACAGTGTATACTCCTCGAGAATATTTTTTAACCGTTGAACCGATGTATCTATTATATCAATTTTATCATACCAAATTTCATCCTTCTGGTTAAGCCATTTCCAGTCTGCTCCACTTTTTTTCATTGTGCTAACCAGTATAATGTCAGACTTTCTTGAGTAATTTTTCCTGGATAACAATTGCCTTCATACTGGACAACAACATATTTATTTATGGTTGTTGTTAATAGTTCCTGTTCTTCACTTAAATGTTCTATTATTAAGCTACGATTTTAATTATTCACATTAGTATTGCTCATCGTTTTTGCTATTATATTTCTTTTTTCGCTTCTATGAACTAACTCATTACTTCCGTTATCCTTATTTTCGTCGTCTTGGGCAACCATTTCTAAACTTTCGGTTGTGTGTTTTTCATTTCTTAGATATTCTTGCATAGGTGGAGATCTTCTTTTTTTGACTGTTAACTTTCTTTGACTGTTTTACTTTTTTTTGCTTTCAGCTAAAGTCTTTTTTTGTTTAATCTCTTTTGTCGTCTCTGTAGTTTTTCTTTGCTTTCTTTTTATTTTTCGTATTGTTTAGACTCGGCTAGTTCAATCCACTTTGAAGATGTTATAACGCTTGGTAAATGTGTTTTCTTTTTTATACATCTACTACTTTTCGTTTTGGTTTGATAAAAATACTTGGAGAAATGTCCTCAGGAATGGATATAATATCACTGGATACTGCTTGTTGATTATGTAAGCCATTTATTGTAGCTGTTGAGTCATAATTTGGAGTACTCAGACTACTGTTGTTGAATTTAAAATCATGTTGTGTTTCAGTTTGTGTTAAACAACAATCATCTGCAGGTGAATCACCTAAGGTAGGCGCACCTTCAATTATTAACGGCCCTATTGGTTCAGATTCTCCATAACAGCTATTTTTTGAAGGTTTAATAGAAATGTCTAGTTTCCGTAAACCACTAGTACTAGTACCATTCTGATTGCTAATAACTTGATGTGTGTCCGATGGCAATTCGCTGTGTTTATTATGATAGGATTCTTCTACAACATTTAATATATTTAACTCTGGAAAATCAAAAGCCATAGAGCAATCAACTGCACCAATTTCATCTGCTACTAAGCAGCTCTCATCATTTTGAATCGGTTCAACTGCATTAAATAATTTGAAATAATCATCTATTGGGTTTTGTTGACTATCATCGTGCACCTGGTGCATATTGTCAATGGAACCAGAATGTAAATTGGCTTCTATAGTAACATCGCCTTGTTTGAATGAAGTCCAAACATTAAACATCGATTTGGTTAGTTCGGTGTACGGTAAATTTTTAAAATTATTCAAAGTGTTTGGATCTATTTTTGATCCTAAATAGTCTAAATGATTGAGTGGTTCATGATTTACATTTTTTATATTTTGCAAGTTTTGCTGACGTTGAGGTTTTGGCTTCATCGTACACTTAGAACATTCCACGTTGTCTGGACAAAATGGAAATAGTCCGCATTTACATTTACCCAAAACTAGATATAAATACTGAGCATAACATAGAAATTATGAAAGATGCACTTAAAATAAAAACTTCGAAAAAAAATGGAACGGAAAAAAGCATCATTGACGTTAGAAACTAAAAAATAAAACACCCATAGAATATTAACGAAATAAATTAAACGAGTCGTTGAAAGAAATCGGGAAAATTTGTGATACTAAAGAAGGAGAAGCAGAATTGAATAACAATACATCCAGCTTGACATACCAACTAAACATATTCTGAGGTGTAAACTAGGCCGCCCACAAAGGGGGTCAATGGGAGTCGCCTGACACCCTCTGAATATGTTCCTTTGGTTTTTTTCCGTTAGAAATCGCAACACGAAGTGCACCTTCACTAGAGATTGAAGAAGATTACGATTTCACTATCGGTTATACTATTGTTTAAAAATAAAGTAAACCTAAATGTTGAGATTACACTACAGGTATGCCTATTGTCTAACTATAAATAGACCGACTTTGTATGTCATTTTAAGCAGGAAATGCGAATTAATGCGATTACTTTACAATAGTAACCCTAACCGCCTATAACAAAACTGTTATTTTCATTCTTTAATATCTAAATATCTTTACCCTGAAAGTTTCTATTCAAACGAAATATAAATAAAGGCTTTCATAATGGTTTCTTTCTTATTGTACAGGTTCAGGTACTCTACAACTAAAACTTTGGAATGTTCTACAAATGTCTCATTGTGTTCTATTCTGAGAAAAAATATATTCTTTATCTATAACAGTAAAGTACGTCTATATCTTCAGTGCTTCAGTGTTTTTCGGATCTAACTTTTCTAATTTGATTTCCACCAGATTTATTGCGTCGTTCTCTACTACGGACGCTCGACTAAGATAGTCAGGTGCCACATTAAATTTGCCTTTACGATGCACCAAATCAAACGTATGTTGTCGCAACCGAACAGCCTACCTAGCCAATTTTCCTGTTGGGTTTTGGATGTTATTCAACCATAATAAGGAATAATGGTCGGTCACCACAGTAAATTTAGTTCTTTCCACCCACGGATGAAACTTTTCTATCGCAAATATTACGGCAAGGCATTCTTTTTCGGTCACCGAATAGTTTCTTTCTGTACGGTTAAGTGTTTTGCTTGCATACAAAACAACATGTTCTTCCCCATCTATATTTTGTATTAATACAGCACCAAGTCCCGTGTCACTCGCATCGCACTCTACAATAAACGGAACGGCAAAATTCGGTTGGGAAAGCAAAGGGACCGAAACTAAAACTTGCTTAATCTGAGCAAATGAAGACTCAGCTGCGGATGTCCAGACAATAGCTTGACCCTTCTTCTTCTTTTTAAGTAAATCGTTGATGGGAGAAACTAATGACGAAAAATTCTTGATAAAACGACGGTACCAACTACACATACCTATAAAACGTTTAACTTCCGTCGTAGTCTTGGGACGTGGGAAGTTAACCATTGCCGAAATTTTATCAGGGTCGGTACGTAGAGAATTTGATCCCACAATATAACCAAGAAATTTTAATATTTTCTTGAAAAATTCGCACTTTTCTAAATTAACAGTTAGACCAGCGTCTTGTAAACGATTTTTAACTTCACCCAGTAACTTAATGTGCTCTTCAGAAGATGGTGAGCATAGGATTATGTCATCTAAATAACAAAATACGAAGGGTTAATATTTAGGTCCAAAGATAGCATCAATTAAACGTTGTTGAGTTTGTGCAGAATTTCGAAGACCAAATGGCATTACTGTAAACCTATACTGCCCTCGCGAAATAACACTGAATGCCGTCTTGTCTTTTGAAGACTCCGAAAGGGGAATTTGCCAAAACGCTTTACGTAAATCTATGCTAGAAATATAGTTTGCGTTACGCAGAAGGTTCAACTCGCGATCAATATTTTGAAGTGGGTAGCTATCATGTACGGTAACGTCATTTAACGCTCGCCCATCAAAGCAAAACCTATACTCTTTACTGTTTTTCTTTTTAACTAAAAGCACTGGTAAATTCCATGGACTTTGACACGGCTCTACAACTTTTAAACGGATCATCTCATCTAGTTCTTCATTAAATATCTTAATTATATAAGGTGACATAACATATGGTCTTTTCCGAAAAGGTTGAGCATCACCTGTGTTTATATCCATCATTATTTTATCCGTGCGTCCTAATCTATCTTCACTACTAATTTCTTTATGTGAATTCACGACTGCATCCACTTGCTCTCGCTGAACTCCCGACAAATCGTCAACATTAAATAAACTATTACTATTATTCAAAGGCACTGAGGACTAACCTACATACGAAACATGTTCTCCAGAATTACTTTGTATACTCCACGAATTATTTTTAAAGTCGGCAATTAAATCAAACAATTTTGCAAAATCACTGCCAAAAATGAAAGCATGTGGTAACGACGGGACAACTAAGGCGTTGAGAATACGACATTCTTTTCCCATACAAATTGGTAAATCATCTAAACCTAAAACTGCCTTCAACGAGCCATCGGCTGTGGATACCCCTTTTTTCTCTGTACGAAATATCTTTAATTTTAATTTCTTAATCAACGGTATAGCTAAAGAACCAACTACCGAAGTTGTACAACCCGAATCTAGAAGACCAGTGATTTCATTATCTAATAATTTTACTAGAATATATGGACGATTATCACCTAATTTCTTTTCAAATAAAGCATCTGTCTTTGGCTTGACAGTAGTTCGACAAAAATTCTTGACTATGTTAAGCCAACTTGACCACTCTTTACAAAAAAAATTATCTTCCTTACACAGCATTACTGAAGCCTTTTGAACTGGACGGCAGGCCGTCTACTATGCATTTGCCACGTTACTCGTTTGTTTGAGCACGACCTACAGAAAACTGAAGTTACTCCTCTATATCCACATTTATAACAAAAAATGTTCTTGGGAGCTCTACAAAACTGAAATGTATGGCCATAACGCGAACAGTTCAAACACCCATTATTCTTCTTTACTATTGATTCAGACTTCTCTAGAGCAAGCTTAATAGCCCTTTGATAAAACTGGAATAGGAATCAAATCCAGATCTCAGAAGTGACCAATTTGCCATTGCTTCATTCAAATATTCAGGTAACCTTAACATCAATTTGACGAGATTCCAGATTCCATGCACTAAAGATAAGAAGATTGGCAAATAAAGACCTTCTATTCGATGGATGCGAATTCCATCATTACGGATATGAAGTGAAGCAAGTAAATATTGTTCCGGTGATAGAGAGCAATTGATTAAAAACTCCATAGTTGCTTTGACTTTGTTATTAATTTCTCGTATAAAAGAATTTGAAAGTCAAAGAGGCGACCTCAGCATTAATTAAATCAATTTGGGTATCGCAAAACAATGGTGTAAAAGATAATAAGCGAAGTTATAGTTTTTAAGTAATTTAAGTCTTTTGAAGAGAAGGCCCATCTCGGCAAGCTTTAAATCATAAATGTTGGCACAAGATCCTAGAGTGATTGGAGAACCAAGCAGAAATACGTCGGTTATGATCTTTATTCCAGGGGATATAGTGTCGAAATGTTGATGAATGGAGGAGTCATATTTTCCAACAAAGTGTAGCTCGCATTTCGAACGAATCACAGTGAGTCCACTCTTTCCGCATTCTTTAATTATCTTGGTAAAGTCATTCAGTACAGATTCCTGTTCGCCAACAATAGTTCCATCGTCCAAGTAAAACATGACTAGCTCCGATGTCAACGATTCGATTACTGGATGAATAGAAAGGCAAAAAAGTCCAGGGCCTCTAGGGTCTTCTTGCTGAAATCCGGCAGCAGATAATATTGTCCATTTTCCAAAAGTAAGGAGAATTTGGGTTGAATATACTTGCCAAATGAAAGAGAAAGGTTTATGCACTATTTCTTTTACAGCGTGAAGAAGCCTATTCCGGTAAACCGCATTAAAGGCGTTTTTGAAGTCTATTTTCAAGAGAACTTTGTTTCTCTTTTGGTTGAGGTCCAAAAAAGTTCTATTCACTTGACCAGCCAGAAGAAAATTGCAGAATTTAGTTAAGGTCAGCAACCTTGATCCAGCCTCGCCATGTCCAGAGCAAATCATATCCTTTAGATGTCGTAGACGAATTCCGTCAATTCCTGAACCTGGCGCACTTGCAATTTTAAACTCTTGTAATGAATATGGTCTTTGTATGGATAAATTAGTTGGATTAGGGTTTGATGGTTGCTCGACGATGGCAGGTCATGAGCAGGGAGTCCAAAAACTTATTAAAAATAAATATCCAAAAGCGATATATTTTCACTGCGCGTCCCACAGATTAAATTTAGTGATAAATGATTTGAACAAGATTCCGGATATTCAAAATTCAGTAGGTACCATTAAAGAAGTAATTACTTTCTTTCGAGATAGTCCATTAAGACGTAGATATGTTTCTAATATTCCACTATTATGTGAAACACGCTGGTCCGCCAAATATAAATCAATGAGGTTGTTTGCGGAACATTTTGCAGATACTATGAACGCTCTGGAAAATTTAGCTCATAACCGTGAAATAAATTCTCAGACAAGAAATAGGGCAGTCAACTTTTAAATTGCGTTTATTCGTCGAAATTTATTCTTTGTCTGCATATTATGACCAAATATTCTAGCAAATTGAAACCTGTTTGTAATGCACTGCAGTCTAAAAGTATAAACTTATTTTCCGTTAAACAGCACGTAGATGAACTACTCAAACTTTTTAAGACACACCGTAGTGATCCTGAACAATATTTTAAAGAGGTTTATAAAAAAAGTGTTGAACATGCCCATGGTTTTGGATTGGAAATTACATTACCACGTATTGCACCAAGACAAACTCATAGGTCTAATTATCATATGAGTAGTGTTGAAGATTACTTTCGAGTAAGCCTTTTTATTCCTTATTTGGATTCTGTTATACAGTCTATTTCCACAAGGTTTTCTGAAGATGCTACGACTTCTTTCTTACTCTCTGGATTACATCCAAATAACTTAAAAGACAACAATATAAAAAGAGCATTGTTAAATAAAAAAGAAGAAATAGCCAGAAGTTACAACATTGATAACTTTTCAGAACAGTTGCAAACGTGGGTTGAATTTTGGCAAAATAGAGAGATTCAACAAGATACAGACTTTGTACATTTGCTTGATAATGAAGTTTCTTTTTTTCCGGCCATCAAAATTGCGCTGAATATTTTTTTGGCATTACCTCCAACTACTGCAACAATAGAAAGGTCATTTAGTACGCTAAAGCGGGTAAAATCGTGGCTTAGATCAAGCATGTCAGGGGATAGATTATCAGGTTTATGCATGCTTAGTGTACATAAGAACATGGTAGGTAGGGAGAAACAAGCATTTATAAATGAAGTCCTAAATAGATTTGGTCAAGACCGAAGAAGATTGATATTTTATTCAAAATGATGATGATTAATAAAACGCGAGAACAGTCCTATTCAGCAGTGCCAGTTATAATAGTTTGTTGTACCCTTCTTAGTTCTTAGACATGTTTGTTTGTGCAACAAATACTAAAGACACTATTTAAAGTGCCGGTCGGATATTTATTTACTATTAATTAATATCTTTGGTTTGTGGCCATTTGATTGACAATGTGGCTTTTCTGTTTCCGTTAAATATGGTTGTGTCGTGTCTGTATTTTTACATTTTCTTACGGGCGGCTTATTACGTGTATTGAAATAAGTCCATTCAATTTTCAATTAGTGTGTGTTAATGTAAAATCCAATCTTTTCCATTTGCTACCCTGTGCATCATCATGCCAAAAGAATTGATAGCCTGCTGCACCAGCAATTTACCAGATTGGTAAGTAACTTTACACTTTATGAAAATTCGATTAATTACAGAATGCTGCATTTATTAAGAAACTATCAATCCTACGTTTTTCTTTCAATTTCAAATACTGTAGCCGAAATCTCGAAAGAATGCATTCGCGTCATAGGTTTCTGAATTAAACACCGACATACTTTTAATGTATATCGCTTTTAAATTCAGTAACCTATGGCGTGAATGCATTCTTTCGTGATTTCAACTATAATATTAAAAAACTCTGCATTATCGATGGTCTTAACTGCTTTTGAGCTACTCTAAGGAAATAAGATTTTATGCCTTACATTACTTTCCAATACGTCCGGTAACGGGGTTGCATTAACAGTGTTCATCCTTTGTGTAACATAACTAATATTTTTGAAAGTAGTCTTGACACCCTCTACAAATTATTCTGTGGGCGGCCTTGGGTGTAAACAAAAATAAAAAAAGAAACGACGGGTGACGAAGCATATTCTATCTTTAATAGAAAAAAGAAGAAAATACAAAACAGATACAAAGCCATGAAATGGGAAATTATTTGCAAATGCAGCTAAACTAAAGAACAATGGATCGATGAAAAGTGCAAAGAGGTGCAAACTAAGATGGAAATAGGAAAGACAAACGAAGCATACAAACTAATTAGAATGAATTTTAGGGATATAGCGTTGTAATTTTAATAAATTCGTCATTTATGTACGTTCCTTCTTCTCGGCATTTTATACTAATGTGTGAACTAGTAACCTTAACAATTATTATTTAATTAGGAAGCGAGAGACTATAATGTATAATTGAATTTTAAACAAAGGCAACTCTTCCTGTTTGAATACAATCAACGGTTATACAGAGTGTTTGTTAGTTGCACGCATATGTTAAAACAAAAGACTAACATGTAATTATACAACCGTGTTTTATACGAGTTAGATTAACGATGCATTTGTTCAAAAGTTTTGCGGTTCACATAACCTCAGAACACTAAATTGTTCTACAAATGCGACCAGTTGAACGACATTATTTAGCTCTGTCATTGGCAGAGTTGTCCTCGGCAGCAAATTAAATTTAAATTCAATAAATCGGCGACCGTATAATTAATACCATTTTAAATACTGAACTGACTGAAATCATATTTTGGAACACTTCTACATTATTAAAAATGAGTTTGAATAAAAAACTTATGCAGCGTTTTTATATCGTAGTATAACAGGGATGTAAAAAGAAATAAAAGCAGAATTTAATAAAACCTTGCATTTCGAATTCCAAGCAGATTTTAATAATCTCATTTCTATTTACTTTGGAAAATTTAATTCTAGGGTACGTTACGTTTGCACTGTTTTACTTAGTAAAATTAACTGAGGGACGTAAATCTGCTACTTCTTCTTCTCTTATCTTGTTGCGAAGTGATGGAAACGTTTCCAAACGCAACATTCAATTCGAGTAGTTCCTTGACATGTATAGGTGACGTAATCAATATATCAGAGGTCTTTTCATACGAAGTGTGCGATTTTTTTTAGATAAAAATAAAATTCCATAAGATATTGTTAGAAAAACGTTTATTTATTAAATTGACCTAAGCATCGATAGTATGTTGTCAACATACAGACAATGCGTTAATTCTTTTATTAAAACATTTGCATTTTTATAATCCAAAAAATTCTCAATATGCCTCAATTATAAAGTCGCGACCAATAAACAAACCGACGATTTTGCAAATGGTTTCCGAGGCTTCGAAATGAATAGTAATCGGTAGTTGGCAAGTCAGGAAAATATGGTGGATGATGAAGAACTTCGATTCCTAACTATCTCACGAAAGGATTCTCACAGTCAAATATGATACGTGTGGCATAGCGTCCTCATGCAAGAGTATTGGTTCAAATCCATTAAATAGAGGCAGTTGCTTTTCATGCATAACCTGTAATTCCATGCAATATGATTCTGCTGCCATGCTTTCACGGGGTTGCAAGAAGGAATAATAAATTACATCTTCGCAAGTACACCATACTGTCACAATAACTTTTCGTGAATGGAGTTTTGATTTCACCTATTGCCTTGGAGCTTTAGAACAATCCGACCATTGTCAGACCAGAGCTGAAGCCTTTGAAAATGGTAAGAAGTGGAAAAAAATAATAGTAAGATGAAACCTATTGAAAAAGAAAGAAAATATAACAAAAATGAAAGGAAAAATAATTTACGGGTGATCTGAGGTCGAGAAGTGGTATTACTTATTTTTACTTTACTTAATTAATTAAGTAATTAATTAAAGTTATTCCTGAGTTCTTTAATATTGTTTGATGAAACCAGTGAACTTAAGGAAGGATTTCCTTTAGATGATGGAACTCAACTATCTTCCGACTATGCTAGGGGTCTATTCCTCGGGTAGAGTGTATGAGGATTGGTCGTGGTTCTTTTTACAAAACATTATTTACTTACTAACTCAACTTATATCAAAATAGAGGTATGAGGGGGGCGCCACCAAGCCATTAAATTTTAAACACAGAGTTTCCCTAAGGAGGACTTGGGAGTCCTTAGAGAAAATATTGTATTTACTGCCGAAGCAGGAGTTGTAAAGAAAATAGGATTAAATTAGCAAAGGAGGACACAAAAGGTGTACTCTTGTTACCTCATACAATAGAGAAAAGCTATAAATATCAATTATATACACACTTTTATAGACATAAATATTGGGCATCAAATTTTGGAAGTGCTATCAGTGCTCCTTAGTCAAATGGGAGCTACAAATTTTAATATATTGAGGGTATTTATGCCTCTTGCTCCTTGATTCAATTACCCTATTCTTGAACTCACTTGTTCAAAATAAAACAATTACTTAAATGAATTAAATGATGGTTTTTTAATCAAATATTGCTTTCTCTATTGTAAAAGGTTGTATGTGCAAAATACATACATCAAAATTGTACTTCAATTTCTTCTACGCAGTTGTAGAATAATAAAATCCAACAAAATATCAAAACATGTTAAGCATTTCCTTTTTTTTTTGTTACAAAGCTATTTCAAATCAATACCCAAAATATCAGATCTGTTATTTGGTTTACAGGTGTATATGGAAATTTCAAAAATCTAATAATTTAACTTTCATATTTGCTTTAAGTATAATTACACATAAATAAACTAATCGAAATCAATATTAACAAGTTGTGAGATCATTATTAGAATTTCTTGGAGTACGTTTTATCATTTTTGGGAAACACAAAAATTAACAAACTTGGATATCTTGTTATCGAAAAATTATTGATCGTATCAACGCTATTTTATTAAAAGTTGTGCATTAAACACATGAAAAGTTATCACTAAATTTCTTTCGTTATCTTTTAACTGCATTCTCTTTCGAATAAAACATCATGGCAATTAAAAGATTATCGTAAACTTGAGTAAATTATATAAACTGAAGAAAATTATGTTATACTGGAGATAATTATTGCTAATTGAAGAACATTCAGATTAATTGAAGAGAATTATGATTAAATGAAGAGCGCTATAACAAATTTATTTAGTTTGTTTTAGAAATTAAATCTATGTGCTTACTTACCATTATTAAGAAACACTTATTCAAGTACATGTTGCACTTGAATTAAACGGCTAGGCATAAGGCCACACGCAAATTGCTGGCTAGAACACTGCACTTTTGCATCGTGTGCTTTTATCAAATGCCCATGCCAGACTGACTGGTTGGTACACTGCGCACAAGTACTTCAAAGTCGCTTGATAGCAACCAAACTAGCACTAGAAAATAATCTCTGCATTATGATTGGGCTACACGATCCCAATACGAATATTTATTTGCATAACGATATTTACGTGTATATTTAAATAGACAAAATGACGTATTTAACGAACAACTTTAGGTGATTTGCAGTCGTCAAAAAAATTGTTACAAGGGTAGAAAACGGTTTATCTCGACTTCCGACAAAACTACAAATCCTATGGAAAAAAGGTGTATGCCAAAATTGTAGGCGATAAAAAGATCTACAACTTTTTTCACATAACCTCAAAATTTATGTGAAAAATTCAAACAACCAAGTTTTTGGTTTTTTATTTTTATCTTTTACAAAAAAAGTTCTTTTGTCACGAAATTTGGCGAAAACGTAGCTTTTTATATCCCAAATACACTGTAATTTTTTTGATTTAAAATATTTTTTTTAGCTTATTTTGACTTACTCACGTCAAAATATCTGCTTTTTTAAAAAAGTTGGTTGGTTTTTTGTTCGTTGAAATCTCTACTTTCTGATGGTGTAAAAAATATACATTATTATGGTAAATGTTCGCAAAAAATGCAAAGAAACGAAAAAAAAAACTCGGATCCGAAATTTTGTCTTTTATCATTATGTACAATTTTGATTTATTTATTAAAATTTATACTTTAATTACTCGAAAAACGAAAAAATTACAAGTCGAAATATACTACTATAATTAACAACCAAATAAGTTAAGAAAGGTATTATTTAATAAGACATCTACAACATTTTGAGCAAGTTGTAGAATCTTCTTTAAATTATATGCGTAGATACCTATTTATTGCTATTTTAAGATAACTTACATACCTGTGTGAACAAAGGAAAATTGTAGGCCATCAAAAAGTATTTCTTAGAGAAGTGGGGAAGAGGCTAGGATGGTCTGGGCCTTACTACCTGTTATTTCGTAGCAGCTGTAAACATCGTTAGCCAGTATTCGAGATACAAAGCAGTGAACAACATCGTTCATTAAAATACACGTGCAGGCTGAATGACTTTAAGAGAATTGTGACAAATTTACTTTACAAGAAACTTTTGGAATCCACTTTTTGAAGTACTACTAGCAAGGTAAATATTGCCTGTATTTTAATCTGTATCAATGAGCTCTAAAATAAAAATAGTAATATTTTCTTTCATAAATAGTATGTTTAACGTAACATAACCTACAAAATTAAAATCGAATGATATTTTAGTACAATTTGATTTTGTCTTTTCAGATTATCAGTATGGATGAATTTGATTGTATAATCTGCAATAAGGCTGATGATAAGCAAATGTATGAAACAAAAAAAGCAACTTTGAATCGTTTAGCCGGGTCTAGCAAGAAAAGAATCGACAATACATACAAAAAGTTTGAGACTTTCACATCAGCTTTTATTCATCGAACTTGTCAAAGTCAATATAATGACGAGACTGTAATAGCTACATTCTGGAGTTCCAGACATAGAAAATCAAACAAAGGAAAAGAAATAAATAAAAACGCTCTTAGATTTAATTTTGAATCTCATTGCTTTCTCTGCGGTGGGTTTGTCGGTAATATTTCAAAAGAAAAAATTTCATCTGTTCAAAGTAACGATACAAGTAAGAATACATTACAGTATATTCAAAAACAAAACACATTAAATGATTTCGATAAAAACATTTCAGCTCGTTTGAGAAATGTGCCTGATTTAGTCGCAGTTAAAGCGCATTATCACACTGCTTGTATAGTCGAAATGAGGAAAGAATGAATTCACGTCATAGATTGCTGAATTAAAAAACGACATACTTTCAAATCTTATGCATTAAGTATATTCCGATAGATCCTTAAAAAGTATGTCGTTTTTTAATTCAGAAACCTATGACGTGCATTCATTCTTTCCTGATTTCGACTATGTCTACTTTTTATAACAAAAGAACTGAAAGAAAAAGGGGTCGCTCAATATGTGAAAACACTAAGGATTTCATTAACTTTCTTATTAATTATATCGTTGCCAACGAAACAGAATGTCAATTTTCTGTCAATGAAATAAAAGAGGGATTTTGAGGAGATCTTCCAGACTACACAACTATTAAGAAAAAATTGAAAAAGCATTTTCAGAACGATATCGAGTGTCATTTAATGAAAAGAGACATGATAATTTTATACAAAAATGGTACTGCAAGTAAAAAACTTTGCAAAGACTGGTACGAAAAAAGATTACAAAGTAAAGACGGCGAACGAAGTAGAATTGTTCAAATGGCTGCTGAAATTGTTTAAGAAGATATACGTTCTAAAGTATACGATATGAAGTACTACGAAATTCCAAATTTTAACGAAGGCAATCTTTCAAGGGTGTTCCTGAAACTTTGCAAGTTTTTTTGAATATTGTGTGTAAAAGTTGTAAAGAAAATAGTACAAATAATGTTCGTAGAATGGACAAAAAAGTGGCCACAATGTCTTATTGCATCATTACATCTGTAAGGCCACGTTCTTTTTTATCTCCAATTTTACTTGGTTTGTCGTCGATGATTCACAAAAAATATGCCTCTAAAGGATTGATGGACTTATAATATAATTTAGGATTGTGTTCCTCATATAAAGAAACTTTGCGCTTTGAAGCATTGATTATTAAGGACCTTGCTAATCATACGTTTCCCTGGATTCATACGTTCAATTTTATTTATGACAATGCGGATCATAATACATGCACGATTGATGGCAAGAATATTTTCCATGCAATGGGTGGCATAATGGTTGTTACTCCGGCGTCTAGTGATACTTCAAAAAAAACATCTCTAGATTAAAACAGATTCCATCTTCTGAAGAGATAGGCGAATTTGTAAAATTGAAACGTTTTGAAAAAAAAAATTCGATAGATTCAAAACAGTTCAGATAGAAGATATTTTAGATGAAATTTCTTCACTAGATTTTACATCGTCTTATTCAAAATTTGCAAACAACAAATCCGATGGTTGGAATGGGTTCATGGAGAAGTTACATCCTAATTTGACTTATCAGATAATTATTCCTATGCCGTTTACTAAAAATCCACCGAGTGAGTATGGTACCATTTTTACATCGTTGGTAGAAGCGTATAAACAATGCCAAAAACAAGAGTAAAAGATTGTGTTCGTTACGTTTGACCAACCGGTATACCATAAAGCTCGTGAAATCTTAGCTAGTATTGATTTAGATAAAGATCCCTACAATTTGTAAGTAAGACTTGGGGGATTTCATTTATTGATGTCGTTCCTGAGAACGATTGGACTCATCATGGATGGTAGTGGACTTAAGGAGGCTTTTTGTGAATTACATGCAGAAAATTCGTCCGATAAAGCTCTTTGCGGGCACGCATATGCACGAGCTATTAGATGACATTTTTTAAAACAGCTCGGCTTGTCAGAATGAATTTTTTCATCGATGGAGTTGTCGGACACAGAAATGGGGCCAATGGATACATTTTTGCTGGATTTAGGAACAGACAAGTTTGAACACAATTTTCATTACAAAGATTTTAAGATCATAAAAGACAAATTTATCGAGCATCTAAAATTAGTACAAAAAAGAGGTCCTACCGCATAACTTTAAATGCAATGGTGTCGTTAGTTAAAGATTTCATACGAGCTGAATGTGCAGGTAATTAGAAATTACATTTAAAATGCGTGGAAAGAATGCTTCCTTATTTTCATGCAAGTGGACACTTTTTATACGCAAAATCTGGTCATCTTTATCTCCAAGATATGCGTAAGCTTAAAGGCACAATAAATGACGATTATGAATTTATGCGATTCACCGAAGGATTATTTACGATTAGACGTACTCATAAGTTTTGGTCGGGAGTTTGGACGAATATGACGATCGAGCAAGTTTTGATGAGATCTATGAAAACTCAGGGTGGACTTACACATGGTCGTGCTTTGTCTGAAAATGTTTTAACAAAATTCGTATTCACAATGACCATACTTGTCAGTCTGCAATAAAATGTAAGATTTTTGTAATGTTTCCTTTACAACTACAGAGCAACACATTGATTCCAGGGAATATCGAATAAAAAGAGATGTAGCTGATTTAAAAATATTACAAAAATTTTTAAACAGGTATGATCCTTTTCTAGAGACTGATAACATGATGTCAATATTTTCTGGAATTATTGGCAGTAATTCTGTAAATTGCTACGAAGCGTATGAAGAAGGAAAGAAATCTTTGCAAGCTATTGTTGGAATGAATTTTGGAAGTGTCAAATTTAAAAGAAAAAAAGGTCTTGTCTCTAAAAACAGTACAATCTTCCGTTAAAGTAAACTGAGATATTATAGCCATCGATCCATTATTGCTATTTCAAAGAATATCATTAACGATCGACAGTAAAAAGGAGATGGAAACTTATTTGCAATACGAGCTTGCATCCTTTTCATTGTCACTTTTTACAGAAAATGGCATCAGGAAAAGTATTAAATCTCAACTCTACGAATTACTTTGAGTGCGAATGGACCAACGCATTCTGACGGCATTGTGCATGCCGTCGACGGTGGATTTTTATTGCACAAAGTAATTTGGCAGAAAAATGAAACGGTGGAAGAGATCATGAATAAATATTTGTGCTATGTAGAAAAACATTACGCAGCAAGCAGCTATATCGTTTTTGATGGGTACCCCGAAATTGAAAAATCAGTTACTGTGTCAACAGTACCAGCAGCTAATTCAACTAAAAAAGGAGAACGTAGTCGTTGATAAATCCCACACAATATTCCAGAGTTCACTTATCAAAACCATACAAAAATACCATTTTTGCAAGAAACATTTATACCTAACGAGAAAAACAAGGACAAAATAATAAAAACTTTAATGAAAAGATTACAGTCACAAGGAGTTTCCTGTAAATAAGCAAAAGAAGATGCTGATGCTGACATAATTAAGACCTCTATAGAAATTGCCAGAGATACTAGTAAAACTGTCATTGTTGTGGGTCAAGATATTGATCTCTTGGTCCTTTTGAATCAATTAAATTCAAATAATAATGACGTTTGTTTTCTGAAACCAGGTTCTGGAAATGTAAGAGATCTATTTTTCATGTCTAATAGTTTCAAATATGAATTCTTCAAGAACATCGTTGCATTTCTGCATTGTTTTTCTGGCTGCGATACAACAACTGGATTTGCCGGAAAAGAAAAAAAAAGTATCGTAAATTTATTATTAAACGATAAAAATTTGTCAATTTGGCCAATTTTTTTTTTAAAACATGCAAACAAAAAAGATATGGAAAAAATGGATTACAATTAATCAAATCTATTTATAAATGTCAAAATGGAAATATAGCACAGAATCAATTAAGATTTCGAAAATATCAATTTGCAAAAATTAAATCATTTTCCATATTGGCAAATCTCCCATCGACAGAAGGTGCAGCCGAACAACATTGTTACAGGGCCCAAATTTACAGAAAAGGAATTAATTTCGCAAATATTGCTCAAAACTATTTGCTGCAGCTGTGAAACTGGATGTAACAGTTTAAAATGTGGCTGCCGAAAACATGGTTTAAAATGCACAAATTTATGCTCAAATTATCATGGTTCTGAAATATGCTCCAATGTGGAAGAAAAAAGTTACGAGAAAGTTAATGTTTCAGATGAAATTGTGGATGAAGAACTAATGTAGACTGGAAATAATATTGAAGACGAAGACGGTGATGGTCTTGAAGATTTCGAAGATCTACTAAAATTGGAAAAGTTTGTCAAATCTAACGATCAAGAAATGCCATCAACGAGACAAAAACTAATGGATAAGTGATTAGAATTCAAGATAAGGTATTTATAAGTAACAAGATTAATGTATTCGAAAATATTATAATGAATAACGTAATCAGTATCAAGTATATATATGATAAGATTTTGTATGACATAAATGTGATTAGCATTTAATAAATCAACTTTTTTACTGGAAAAAATAGCAGCAGTCATATTTCTTAGATGAAATCCCCTTCAAATCCTATCTTTAATTATATTTAGAACAACTATTTTCTCAGGTTTTTTGCAATCTGTATGTTTTATGCATTTGTAATTTTTTGTTATCAATGTAACATGGAATCTTACGTTTTTCGAGTAATTAAAGTATAAATTTTAAAAAAATAGCTCAAAATTGTACATAATGACTAAAAAATATATTTTGGATTAGAGTTTTTTTCGTTTCTTTGCATTTTTTGCGAACATTTACCATAGTAATGTATATTTTTTTACACCATCAGAAAGTAGAGATTTCAACGAACAAAAAGCCTACCGAATTTTTTAAAAAAAGCAAATATTTTGACGTGAGAATTTTTGATTGAAAATTAGGATGGTTTTTCGAAATTAAGTCAAAATAAGGGGAAAAAATATTTTAAATACAAAAAAAACAGTGTGGTTGGGATATAAAAAGGTACGTTTTCACCAAATTTTTCGAAAAAAGAAATTTTTTTGTAAAAGCTAAAAATAAAAAACCAAAAACTTGGTTATTTGAATTTTTCACAAATTTTGAGGTTATGTCAAAAAAGTGTAAACACAAAAGTTGTAGATCTTTTTATTACCTACAACTTTGCCATTTAACTTTTTCAATAGGACTTGTAGTTTTGCCGGAAATCGAGATAAACCGTTTTCTACACTTAAAAACTCACCCACTTCCACTTCACGACCTCAGATCTCCCGTAAATCATGTTTCCTTTCATTTTTGTTATATTCTCTTCCTTTTCCAATGAGTTTCATCCTACTATTGTTCTTTTTGCTTTCAAAAATTTTCGACCCTGGTCTATGTCTAGAACCTTTGTGGTTGTCGTAGAGATTCAATTTTTCATCGTAGGTTACAATGCGTATGAAAAATGGCACAGTTTTGTTACAATTAAACAATGAATATGACATTTATAATCATCGCAACGTGTTTGCAGGAGTTAACGCGTGTGCAACCCATCGATTGTGTCTTTTTTACCCTTCCTAACAGCAGAAGTATAGCAGACTAACTTGCACACTTTTGCACATTGCTCATTATTTCGGTTCCCGAAGAGTTTTCTTGGGAACTAAAACACATATTTAATTAAAAATTTCTTGGAAAAATCCAAATATTTTTAATTTTTAAAATTGGATTAACTTCCGCGAAGTTACAACCTTTTCAACACTTGCACCCCACGAATTTCGCACATCTAGGGGCGTCACGTCGCTTGCCATGTCACTCGATATGACGTCCTGGCATAACGCCCGACACCGATATGTCTTCAGGCAAGGCTCTCCTAAATGAGGGAAATTCCTGGTGTTCAGGTGTTAAAAGGTACTTCGCAGGGGATAGTAAGACTGCAAAAATTCAATAAATTTTGATTAAACACATTTCTCAGCTGGTCAAAAAAATTATCTGGAAATCGAAGTAATGCACAATCTGCAAAAGTACCACAGTTGGTCTGTTATACTTGTACTCCTAAACGATTATGATAACAATTTGCGGTGCTTCTTGGTAGATCGAATATTGCTGTAAAATTCTCTAGTGAATTCGACAAATTTCGTTTAATTTCTTCCCGTCTCTTTATTGTTTAAGGCGTAATTGGTTGCTTACACGGTTCATGTTTCAAGGTACTCCTTTTGTTGTGGAAATTTGCGAACCAATGGTGCACGGTACGTTCATTGCAAGTGTCTCTCCGAAATGCGTGGTTTTTTCAATAGCTGCTACTGTCCCATTTTAAACATTTTTTAAATACCGTTACCTCCATCTCCACCTTCACCTCCTGCTCCACACACCAACTCTATCTTCATATCGGCCTCCACCTCTACACAACACCTCTACCAGCACACACCATTTCCACCATTAGCCCCACACATCACCTACACCACCACGTCCACACACCACCTCCACCATCACCTACACCTCCAGACATCATCTCCACGTCCGCTTCCACCAACACCTCCACACATCACTTCCTCCTCTAACTTCACACACTACTTTCACCTCTACACAACACCTCCAACGGATTTGCGTTAATGGAATATTTTTTACACGCGTTTACTGAATTACGTTTGAACCAATTAGTGCTCAATTTGAAGGTATTTTCCAAAAAATGCTCAATGTCAAATAATCTTGTCATAGTACTTCGACATGTCGAAATCGAGATGATCTAAATATTTACTTACAAAAGCAGATAATATGTCGGACGGTGGGTAGGAATGTCCAACCTAAGTGTGTTGAATAGAATAAAATCATCTAACCATACATCCAAGTACTAGCTAAGGATGCAGAAGACAAACTGGTAGACGTAAATTAAAAAATTAAAATTAAAGTGGTTAAGTTACAGCAACCGCAAGTAAATATAAATTATTTGCAAAAGTGTGTTGTTGTTTCGATTTGTTGAAGTGGGGAGTGGAAATAAAGAAGCATACCATTTGTTGTATGGTTTTTTTAAGCAAAATTAATTTTAATGGGTATCTCCATGCAAAATGAGCACGAAATGCATCTTAAATTACTCAAAATGATCCCAAAACCCGGGCCTACGCCCCAAACCCTGAGCCTATGCACGAACGTAAGCCTACTCCTTATATACTTATATTCCTTTGTTGGAAGATGAGAAATTATACTACCAAAACGTGTCTCGGTATTTGAAAAAGCCCCGAGGACTTAGCTGATCCCTTTCATTGTAGCACATGTGCCAGTAAGAGCTATTTCCAGAGCCTTAGTTGTCGGAATATCAACGTGTTGATCAAAATTACGGGGGAGGAGGGGTGTATAAAAGTGAAGGTGGTATGTTTTCTCCACCTGCATTTAGAAATAGGAAAGTCAGATGAAGCATATAAAGTAATTAAAATGAATTTTAGGAATATAAAACCGCATAGCAAAAATATAACAGGTCCGGGAGGAAACATAATTATAGAAAATGTAGAGAAAGTGGTTAGATAGTTAGATTGAAAAGGGTGACTTGGGATATCCTATACTCAGAGAGTGTTTGAATTAGCATTAAAAAGTTTGAAAACTAATGAGGCACCGGGTATAGATAAGGTACAAGCAGACTTTAAAAGCCGCTCAACAAGAAGTAACATATCGTCTGTTCCAACTTGTAACCTATATGTAAGAGGCTTGCGATAATCCAAAGATTTTAAATTTAACACCATAGTTACTATACCAAAAAAAGAGGTACGGGTATTTGTGAATATTTTTCGAACAATAAGATTGACGGCAGATATGTCAAAAATATTAACTAGAATTGTACAAAGATGGATGAAAAAACGGACTAAAGAAATACTCGTAGAAGAGTTTCGGTCTAGGCAAAATAAAGGACCGTGGGATGCCATTTTAGCTTTAAGGGATAATGGAGAAAACAACAGAAAAGAGGGAAAGTGTGTATATTGGGTTTGTAGATCTAAAAAAAGTGTTCGACAATGTAAAATGACAAAAAATATTCGAAATACTAAAAAAGATTGGATTGACGTTCAAAGATTATACAAGCTGTAATAGGATTAGAGTAGGACCGCAGAGAAGTCAATATTATGAAAGGGGTGATACAAGGATGTATCTTATCACCGTTAATTATGAATATGCCGTTTAATAATGAAAACTTGGACGACAATTTCTAAATACAACAATTTTTGTAAAAATCACCTGTGTGGATTAAACTGGAACAGCCGTGTGACTAACGAATTATCAGCTCTACGTTTAAGTTTACTTTTACAAAAAATTATACCAGAAAAGGCAATCGTTTATGTTAACGGATTGTTAAAGTAATACATCACTAGCCGTAACTTCCCAGCTAACTTAGTTGTGAATCTTGAACAATTTGGTGTTGCAAATTTAAAGCAGTTACGAAAGGACTGTGATCAATCTAACCATTGCTTATTACACTTGTTAAAAACCTGTTTACCAGATATAAAAACGAAACGAACGTAATTCTCAATCATGATAACCACGCCCGCAGTCAAAAGCTCCGAATGGACCAGAAGTAAGTCCCTGTCGATTTTTATCTAAGGAACAAAAACTTACTAGGACGCTTGCGAAGTTATCCGAGCATCTAGTATTACGCTATGTACAAGCTACGCTAATCATATCACACCACACACAACTAGTGATTGTTTCTCTGGTTAACACATTACGCTTTTATTACAGCGCTGGTGATTGTTATCCCAGTTCGAGCATTACACCGTCTGTAATTTTTTTTTTGGTAACATTATATTACTTATCATTATACAGTCAGCGATGTGTATCCGGATGGCACAAAGCCATTCTATTCTATTACACGGTCAGTAACTACATTTTGACCCCATCTTATTCACTTACATCCGAAAACGCAGAGCACTATCACTCAGGCGCCGTCAGTCAGCTAGGTTTTATCTGCGGATTCATATCGTACCACAATGAGACGCGTAAGTACCAGCTCTGCTACGGTTACTGACAGTTACTTCCCGAGTGCTTATATCTTCTTCTGGGCTAATAAGAATCCAGTCGCGTTTTCAACGCTTTCAACAAACTCGATCCCCTTGACATCAGCAGCAAGCCCTAGCTCATAAATGACAATCTTTCTTTTAACCTTCCTACTGCCAAGACCAACACTTTCAACAGCTTCCCGCCCTTTCCCTATATCTACGAGTCTCCGATCTCTAATCTCCCTGACGACATATTCGAATTGAGAGAATCCTACTGTTCACCAAGATCGCCTCCGTGGAAGTAATCCTTTACGCCCTCGCTGTCCTGGCCGCAGTCCATAATTATATTTCATTGGGTTAAATTTGTATATTTATTACAAAATGGACTCCATGTCTATTCCATGTTTGTTCTCGTTGTGCTTATTAATACGCACTCGTGGTATTTGCCTTAATTAATCTAGCATTTGTTTTTGTTTGTACTTATTAACACGCACCTGTATTAATACTGCTCATGCTACATTTGTGCTTAACTAATTTAATGCAGTTATTACCTGTATGTTTGTTCAACTGTTTATTTTTGTTTGTGCTCAGTAATACGCCATCGTATTAATCTTGTATATACCCATATTTTATTAATTGAATTAATTTGATTTATAGATATAATGAATATTTAAACACTTGTTCTTGTTTGTGCTCAATTAGACGTACTCGTGTTAATCATGTAAATATTCATACTTTATTCTTATTTACTACCTTAATACAATGTTATATATATGTATATATTGCTGTGTTTCCCTGTATTAGATTCGAGCCTCACGAATTGGGCGTCAAGAATGCTGTGAAACCACCAAAATCCGGGTACTCCGCTTCTCGAATCGAGCCTCACGAATTGGGCGTCAAGAATGCTGTGAAAGGTAAAAAAAGCTATTAAATTACCTGGTCCGTTGACTTTCTTCTGTTACTCGCCTCTTTACTCTTTTCCGCCTCGGCTGCTCACCTAGTTAAACCTTCATCCTCATTCATAAAAAACAAACACATTCCTACCACAAACATCAACGTTAACTCTATTTACATCAATATTCACAATACATTAAAATTTCAAAATTAAAAATTCAGCATAAATTTCAGTATCAGAAAATTTCAAGATTTAAGTTTGTTATCATTTTAATGTGCATCCAAAATTCAAGTCCTTGTAGGATGCCTACTAATTACTGTAACAATATATGCAGACCTGAGTCTGAGTACAAAGGGAGCATCTTCCACCCCTTTACGTTAATTAATTAACCAGGTTCGTCTAATTGAGCTCAAAGACATACCCAAATTTTCATCATAATCCAGAACATCAATACTAAATACCCCTTTCTACTTAAACAAGCAAATTTCCCCTTAAAATTAAAATTTTATTGTTAGTACAATTTCACTACTGTCCATTTTAAGTAAATCAATTATAAAGTTATTCAACACACACGAAAACATCAAAGTTCAAACAAAATAGTATAATTTACCTGAAGGTTACTGCACTCGTAGCTTCAATGTACATCGTCCCTTTTGTTAATCACACCATTCCAACTGGGTTATATTTACGGCTTCTGATTCTCAACGCTTTTAAAATTTTCTCCACCACCATTCATCTAACGTTGTTTCAGAGCTTTTCCGGAACTCATCTGTGTATATCTGACCCTTGTTTTGTGGATCTAGACACGTTTATGAACCATTTAATTATTAATACCCCCGAAAAATAACAAAGAAATTCATACTTCTTTCACCAATATACGCCAAAACTGCCTACTTTTGTGTATTCATTTGTCGTTGCAAATTAGACTAATTGGTACAGTGATACTAGATTTTATTACCTTGTACCTTCTTTTCTAAGTGCACTAAAGTACATTCATTGTAGCACGTAAAGAACAAACTGTTTTAAATCACTAAAATATACGAGCAAACTTTAAATTATTTTATCAAACTCGGAAAACTAAAAAGCACTGTTTAACGCATTGAATCAAGTCGAAGATCTAACAGAGCTTGTTCATATTAACCTGGGCATATATAGAGGTTAGCCTGTCTGTCGGTCTAGTCCCCAAAACGGACAATTCTAAAGAATTTCGCATGCTAGGTTCCCATTCCGCAGCCCGGCATGCGATTTTTACGAAATTTGCACTCGCCCCAGTTAAATCTCAGAAATTTCGACACGGCTCGCAACGTCTGGAAATAACTAATTGAATTTTATACAGAAATGTTATTTTTACCTCTCAATTTTGCCTTTTATTTTCAACCAATCGCAACCCCGTGACGTTGCTCCACTCACGCCTTTTACTATATGTGTCTCGGTCTTGCGCATATTATCTGTCTCTATCTACCCTGTTCTTATTGGTGCAAATTGATATTCTTTATTATCGATTATTTCAGTCCACATGGACTGTTATCTGGGTTAAATAACCCCGTATCCAACCTTGCCGTTAATATAAGCGACGGTTTCTCCAACATTCTCTGAAACCATTTGTTATCTGCAAAATTTTCGCCGTACGTGACTTTTAAACTACGCAGGTGTTCAATCGTACTATTAATTCTCAGAGCTTTATTTCATGGTATTTTAATCTTGGATTTTCACAGGCTTTTATGCTTATTATTAATAATGGTTTAATTAACTCCAACTAAAATTGACTTCTACCCTTTCATTTTTAGCGAATACAACTTAAATATTAATTATTATGTGTACACTTTGTTTAATACCGGTTACTTAAAATTGAGTTAATTAATATAAATTTTGCACGTAATTTCTATTTGTTTCTTTACTAGGAATAATTAAATTACACGTAGAGCTTTTTAATACTGCTTCTTTTGATATAAAGCGTCTTGTACATGATTTAAATCTCTTATTTTTAATGAAACGAATGAATTTTTATGCTTCACGCTTTTATTTAATAACGCATACCTTTTCCCAAAGCTTCTACACGGTGATTAAAATTATTTGATGTGATTATTTAATTTTCTACCCTGGTCTAAATATGAGTAATATATATATATATAAATCTTTTAGGTAGGTTGATAAATACTAACGTATTATAGTTAATAATAACTTAGCCTTTATGCAAAAACCAAATGATTATTTCAAATCCAGCTAGTAATGGAAAGATGGAAAATATAAGGTCTTGGACAGGACTTGAACCGTTATCTTAGTCTTTCTAGGACCATGCGTTTACCAATTATGCCACCGAAACCGATGATGACAATTAGAAAATTTACAAATCTAAATCGTGTACACAACCATACATGAACCTAACTTTCAATTACTTTTGGCATTTTTGTCAATATATATATATATTACTCATATTTAGACCAGGGTAGAAAATTAAATAATTCCAGTAAATCAATATTTTCTTCATTTTCTAAGTCAAAATCTTCCTCAACATCTGGCTCAAGGAGTCTATCTTTTTTCGTTCCTGATTCAGGTAAATCTTTAAACTTTGCATACAATTCATTTGGGATGATTCCCTTATTGTAAAGCCTCACTAAATCCTTCCATTTGGTACTAGTAATAGTTAATGGTTTTTTGTATGCTTTGGGATAAGTGGTAATACCATTGACAATTTCTAGGAAATTTTTGTCAGGTTCAATGGACTCACTTTCAACTGCCTCTTGTAGTTTATGTTTCAAGTATCTTGTCCAAGGTTAATGGGTTCCGCCAATAAACGAATCACTGAATAAACAAATGAAGTACGTATTCTTATTCACCATAAAAAGTTGCCCGAAGAATGCATTCACAGATTTGAAAAAGAATCATAAATAAAAAGTTATGAATAAAAGTAGAATTTGACAATTTCTACATTTTTCGCCATATCTTAAAAATTAATAGGGATATCTGAATTTTCTTTTTCAATTATTGTCCCTCAATCAAATATACAACTTTCGTCTCATTTAACCAACATTGTAAGTCGTACCATTTCCGGGTTCCCATGGTGGACACGATATATATATATATATATATATATATATATATATATATATATTACTCATATTTAGACCAGGGTAAAAAATTAAATAATCACATCAAATAATTTTAATCACCGTGTAGAAGCTTTGGGAAAAGGTACGCGTTATTAAAAAACCGTGAAGCATAAAAATTCATCCGTTTCATTAAAAATAAGGGAGTTAAATTATGTACAAGACGCTTGCTATAAAAAAAAGGAAGCAGTATTAAAAGCTCTGCGTGTAATTTAATTATTCTAGTAAAGAAACAAATAGAAAATTACGTGCAAAATTTATATTAATTAACTCAATTTTAAGTAACCGGTATTAAACAAAATGTACAGATAATAATTAATATTTGATTAGGAGTCACTAAAAATTAAAGGGTATTAATTTTAATTGAAGTTAATTGAACCATTAGTAACATATAATATCTATAAAAACTTGAAAAAACCCAATAAAATGCAAATCGTAGAAGTGTTATTATGTTTGAACACCTGTGTATTTTTAAAAGGCTCATTCTGCGTAAATTTGGCAGATAACAAATGGTTACAGAGAATCTTGGAGAAACCGTAGCTTAATAGTTACAGGAAATGCTAAAGGTGGGTTATTTCACAGTCCACATGGACTGAAATAATCGATAATGAAGAATATCAATTTGCACCAATAAGAACAGGTTAGATAGAGACAGATAATATGCGCAAGACCGAGACACATATAGTAAAAGGCGTGAGTAGACCAACGTCATTGGGTTGCGATTGGTTGAAAATAAAAGGCAAAATTGAGAGGTAAAAATAACATTTCTGTATAAAATTCAATTAGTTATTTCCAGACGTTAAGAGCCGTGTCGAAATTTCTGAGATTTAACTGGGGCGAGTGCAAATTTCGTAAAAATCGCATGCCGGGCTGCGGAATGGGAACATAGCATGCGAAATTCTGAAGAATTGCCCGTTTTGGGGACCAGACCGACAGACAGGCTAACCGCTATATATACCCAGGTTAATATGAACAAGCTCTCTTAGATCTGCGACTTGATTCAATGCGTTAAACAGTGCTTTTTAGTTTTCCAGTTATGATTAAATAATTTAAACAGTTTGCTCGAATATTTTTGTGATTTAAAACAGTTTGTTCTTTACGTGCTACAATGAATGTACTTTAGTGCACTTAGAAAACAAGATACAAGGTAATAAAGTCTAGTATCACTGTACCTATTAGTAAAATTTACAACGACAAATGAATACACAAAAGTAGGCAGTTTTGGCGTATATTGGTGAAAGAAGTATGAATTTCTATGTTATTTTCGGGGGTGTTAATAATTAAATGGTTCATAAACGTGTCTGGATCCACAAAACAAGGTTCAGATATACACAGATGAGTTCCGGAAAAGCCCTGAAACAACTTTAGATGAATGGTGATGGAGAAAATCTTAAAAGCGTTGAGAATCAGAAGCCGTAAATATAACCCAGTTGGAATGGTGTGATTAACAAAGGGACGATGTACATTGAAGCTACGAGTGCAGTAACCTTCAGGTAAATTATACTATTTTGTTCGAACTTTGATATTTTGGTGTGTGTTGAATAACTTTATAATTGATTTACTCAAAATGGACAGTAGTGAAATTGTACTAACAATAAAATTTTAATTTTAAGATGAAATTTGCTTGTTTAAGTAGAAAAAGGGGTATTTAGTATTGATGTTCTGAATTATGATGAAAATTTGGGTATGTCTTTGAGCTCAATTAGACGAACCTGGTTAATTAACGTAAAGGGATGGTAGATGCTCCCTTTGTACTCAGACTCAGGTCTGCATATATTGTTATATTAATTAGTAGGCATCCTACAAGGACTTTAATTCTGGATGCACATTAAAATAATAATAAATTTAATCTTGAAATTTTCTTGAAATTTATGCTGAAATTTAATTTTGAAATTTTAATGTATTGTGAATATTGATGTAAATAGAGTTAACGTTGATGTTTGTGATAGGAATGTGTTTGTTTTTTTATGATTGAGGATGTAAGTTTTATCTAGGGGAGCAGCCGAGGCGGAAAAGAGTAAAGAGGCGAGTAACAGAAGAAAGTCAACGGACCAGTTAATTTAGGATGTTTCACAGCATTCTTGTCTACCAATTCGTGAGGCACGATTCTAATACAGGGAAACACAGCATTCTTGACGCACAATCTGTGGGGCTCGATTCGAAAACCGTAGTTCCCGGATTTTGGTGGATTCACAGCAATATATATATACATATGTAGGGTGGTATCTTCTCGCTTTGTTTTGTACCAACGGTGTCCACGATGGTTTGTAAATATAGTAATAGAAAAACAGTTACCGATGAGCAGAAGTAAACGTGAATAATTAAACAAACTTTGATGACAGGTGCTTTGCAACAAACAAGTGCTATGTACAAGTGGGATACATACGTTTAAATAACCCGATCTAAATAATCGATTGTAGTTTCGTCTAATATCACCTGTCTAGTAAATATTAAAGTAAAAATAATTAATTGAGGCACGTCTTTCCTCGTAATTATTTATTACCACGTCTAACGTCTAATTTGACTGATGCTGTACATGGCCTTGCGTCTATTGTATTAACAACCTCTAATCGTCTCCCATCATTCTCAACATCTAAACTCCAACTGCTTCCGGAATCCGGAAAACCAGAACTCTGCTTTCAAACGCTATCTGCTTTAACATGTTTACAATATATTTAAATGCACCATGACCTTGTTAAATGCTGCAACGTGCCTACCTCATTTAAACGATAATCACACCCATTAAGCTTATAGAATAACATAAATAAAAATTTATTATTATTTATTAATTAAAAACGTCTATTATATTTCACATCCTACAAATTCCACTAAATTTATTCAAAATTCCACAAATAAATCCCACCAAAATATAAAATAATCCTAAAAAATAGAAATATCTGTAAATTTATGGTTCCGCCATGTATAATACAAGCGTACTTTTATTCATTGATGTACAACCGAAAAATGCAATTGCACGTGTATAAATATGATATAAGTATGATATAAGTGTATTGTAAATACATAGCAAATAATGTAGGCAGCATAGTAAAAATAATTATTCGTTAAGATACCTTAAAACGCATTTAAATGCGAATGCAAATCGATCATTTCAAGTTAAATACTAAGCCATTTATTTTCACTTATTAATTATCGATACATTTTGGATAAAAAATGCTTTTCATTTGCTGTAAATAGCACTAGCTTTATGCCGTTTGCTGAAGAAATTACAATCTTGTTAAAAAACACAATTTTGATATTAATTTTGTTTACTGAAACACGAAAGCAAATTTTTCTATAAAATACAACCCCTTTTGCATTAAAAAGCAATTAAAGTTTAAATAGTTATTATGTGGATTATATAAATTTATTTCAAATAAGGAATTTTCTGGAATAGACGAGATTAAGGAGGAAGTTTCGGAAGAATACCTCAATTTCGTATGAACCCATTAATCAATAAAACGTGTATTCCAAGAAGCGGCAGGAACACCAAAAAGCACAGAAAATACAATAGGATTTGATAAGAAATATTTATGATATTTGCATTCACTGTAGGATAGAAGGAGACCGCAAGCATTAACTTTAGGTATTAAACAAAGACGAATCAGCGCCCGTCACGAATAAGTGGAACAAGATAACGAGGTAATAAAACTCAAAAAATTTGAACGCTAATGAGGATTTCCCAGAATATTACGAAAGATAAGCGTTAATATTTAGAATGGAATCACGTAAATTCTATTACATTCTGGAAACAAATAAATTCGTGTATATAAGGAAGTGTTTATTAAAAACGGGGATTCAGTTGATTCTTAAATTCGATTGCAAAATGTTAGTTTGATTTAAGTCGTAAGCTGTTGCTTTGCGAAGATAATATTTGAAGTAAGCATATTGTAATTTAATCATTACAATGATACACTGAATATAGAAGTGATATTTTAAACGCAAATTACAAAAAAAATAGAAATTATTAATTACAAGAGGGAAAATTCTTCAATATAACGCTATTTTAAAAATGTTATTAAATAATTGAAAGGAAGATTTAACCAAAAAAAAAGTACTTTGGTAACTTGTAAGCTGATTTGGCATCAATTTAAAATAAGAAGATATTATTACGAGGAGCGTTTTTGTGGGTTCTGCAAGTATTACTATTTGATGTATTTTGAATTGATATTGGAGGATTTGTATTTAATTTAAGGTAGAATAATAAGTGTTAATCACATAATAATTTTTTGTAAAGGATTTTTACCAGGAAAGCTTGTGTTCAGAGTTCGAAATACTCTGACCCTTTAATAGACTATATGGCAAGGATTTTTTGGCCAAAACAAATCTTACAAGCGCGGAAATAATCACAACTAGGTAAACCATCTATAAAAAACGAAATTTAGTTCTGTTAATTTAAAATAAGGTAAGGAACATTTTTTTTTTTATAATAAATACTTCTTAGAAATTATTTTATGTTTGAAAGAAACGATGTTGTAAATGTTCTATATGCTTTTGTATGAGAGAAAATATTTCATATTGTATAAATGCTTTGTGATATTGCTGTTTGATTTCATTTTGAAAACTCCGCCAATTCCGTTGAGCTAGCCAGGCAAAGCTAGAAAGGAAGGTAAGTGAACAATTTTAAGTTTTATAAATTGCAGTGTATGTATCGCGCACTCTTTTAGTGACGCTCTCAATGCGGCGTTCTCACAGCAAATATATATATATATATATATATATATATATATTACTCATATTTAGACCAGGGTAGAAAATTAAATAATCACATCAAATAATTTTAATCACCGTGTATAAGGAATTTCATTAAATAATACGCGTTATTAAAACCATGAAGCATAAATAAATTCGGTTGTTTCAGTAAAAATAAGAAATTTAAATTATTTATAAGACGAAGCAGTATTGAAAAGCTCTGCGTGTAATGTAATTATTCCTAAACAAAGAGAAATTACGTGCAAAGTTTATATTAATTAACCCTATTTTAAGTAACCGGTAGTAAAACAAAGTGTACATATAATAATTAATATTTAAGTTGTATTCGCTAAAAATAAAAGGATAGAAATCAATTTTAATTGGAGTTAATTAAACCGTTAATAACATATAATACCTATAGAAACTTGTAAAACCCAAGATTAAAATACCACGGAATAAAGCTCTGAGAATTAATATTATTTTGAACACCTGCGTAGTTTAAATATCACATTCGGCGTAAATTTTGCAGATAATTAATGTTTCAAAGAATCTTGGGAAAACGTCGCATAATAGTTACGAGAATTGCTAAAGCTGGTTATTTCACACTCCATGTGGACTAAAATAATCGATAATAAAGAATATCAAGTTGCACCAATAAGAACACGGTAGAGAAGGAAAGAGAAAATGCGTCAAGCAAAGACACATATTGTAGAAGGCGGATTTAAGCAACGTCACGGGGTCACAATTGGTTAAAAATAGGATGCAAATATCAGAGGTAGAACAACAATTTCTGTACAAAATCAATTAGTTTTTCTCGGACATGCTTGCGTGCCGTGTGGAAATTTTCTGAGATTTGAATGGGGCGAGTGAAAATTCGTAAAATCGACGTGCGAGCAACAGACTGGGAACATAGAATGAGGAATTCTTTAGAATTACCCGTTTTGGGGAACAGACCGACAGACAGGCTTTTGCTATATATACCGAGATGAAGATAAACAAGCTCTCTTAGACTTTTGACGATTCGATGCGTTAAAAGCTCGTACATACGCGACTTGATTAAAGATGGTAAACCGTGCATTTTAGTTTGATTAAATAATTTAAAGTTTGCGAGTATATTTTAGTGATTCAAAATAGCTTGTTATTTACGTGCTAACATGAATGTACTTCAGTGCACTTAGATACAAGGTAATAAAAGTTAGTTTCACTGTACCAATCAGCAAAATTTACAACGACGAATGTATACACAAAAGTAGGCAGTTTTGGCGTATATTGGTGACAGAAGCATGAATTCTTTGAGATTTTTCGGGGGTGTTAATAATTAAATGGTTCAAATACGTGTCTGGATCCATGAAACAAGGGTCAGATAAACACAGATGAGTTCCGGAAAGGCCCAGAAACGACTTTGAATGGATGGTGATGGAGAAAATTTTAAAAGCGTAGAGAATCAGAAGCCGTAAATATAATCCTGTTGAATGGTGTGATTAACTAAAGAAACGATACTTTGAAGCTACGAGGACAGTAACCTTCAGGTAAATTATACTATTTTGTTTGACATTTTTGTGTGTATTGAATGACTTTATAATTGATTTACTTTAAATGGACATTAGTGAAATTGTTCTAACCATAAAAGTTTAATTTTAAGATGAAATTTGCTTGTTTAAGTAAAAAGGGGTATTTTGTTTTGATGTTCGAGAATATGATGAAACTTTGGGTATGTCTTTGAGCTCAATTAGACAAACCTGGTTAATTAACGTAAAGGGTGGTAGATGCTCCTTTATACTCAGACTCCGGTCTGCTTATATTGTTATATTAATTAGTAGGCATCCAACAAGGACTTTAATTTTGGATGCACAGTAAAATGATAATAAAATTAATTCTGAAATTCTTTTTAAAACTGAATTTTATGCTGAATTTTAATTTTGAAATTTTTATGTATTCTGAATATTGATGTAAATAGAGTTAACGTTGATGTTTTTGGTAGGAATGTGTTGTTTTTTTTATGAATGAGGAGGTTTATAACATTAGGTGAGCAGCCGAGGCGAAAAGCGTAGTTCACGGATTTTAAAGGAAACACAGCATTCTTGACGCCCAAACTGTGGGGCTCGAATGTTTTTTTTTAAAGGGCCAGTACCTGCAGATAATGAAAAGATTCACAGCATTCTTGGCGACCACAACGTGAGGGCTCGAGTTCCAAATAAAATTTTGTTATTTTATTCCAGGAAACTGGCGATCTGAGAGAGAGTTTCTGTTTGTGGATAAACTTAAGAGTATTTTAGAGTGTGTGAGAGTGATTTGAACGTATGCAGAGAAAGGAGTGGTTAAGGAGTCAAGGAGTGGAAATTGGAAGTAACGATAGTGCATTGTGTGAAAAAAATTCGAGAATGGAAGAAGCTGGAGGCAGTAGAGATCAGTCGAGGACGGAATCAGGGGATCAAGGAAACGAGATTATGATGAGAATGCTAGAGGAAATGAGATCGAGTAGGGAAGAAGCTAATAGGAAGTTTGAGGAGATTAGAGAAATGAGTGCTGAATCGAATAGGAAAGTTGACCGAATGAATGAGACATTAACAGGAGTTAGGGAAACCCTAAGTGAGAAAATAGATAAGACGAATAAAGAAGTTTCAGAATTTAAAAATAGTCTTACCGTAAAGATGGGGGAAGTTGAAAATAGGGTTGATAAAAATGAGCGTGATATTACAGGTCTTCGACAGGAAATGAGACATTTAAGGTCCGAAGTACGCATTTTTTGTGAAGAAGAGATTAATGTAAAAATGACTGAAGTAACGGACTCATGTAGGGATCAGTTAGGCCGGGTAGAACGCGAAGTTAGTAGTATTAAATACAACATATCAAATTTAACGCGGGATGGTCCCAGATTTTCTACAGGTGGAGTATCATTGGACCAACACATGAAGTTTTATGGCGATAACAGGGTAAATCCACAAATTTTTATTAATAGTGTAAGAAATCTAGTGGGAAATTTATGTGACGAACAGACTAAACTAAATACGATAAAGGCTTTATTAAAAGACAATGCGGAAGCGTGGTACAATTTAGTAGGACAGGACATAGACACGTATCAGGACTTTGAAAACAAATTTTTACAACATTACTGGAGTGATCACAAACAGGATCAGATTAGGGACGACTTGATTACAGGAAAATTTAAGGAGAGTTTGCAGGTTCTAGGAGCAATATGCCATCCGCAAATACAGTGTGGCCAAACAACTGAATCCACCATTGACGGACAGACAGATTATCAAGTACCTATCACGACATTTTGAACTGGAAATTAGACAACACGTGGCCTTACAAAACATCACAGAACGGGAGACATTTTAGAGTATTTGCAGAGATATGACGATGTATGTGTAGGACGGACAAGAGAGATACGAGAACGAAACGTTAACACAGTTAGGTTTGACAACAGGACACCGAATTATCCGAGACGGCCTGACTACAACAGAAATTTTCGACCGAATTGGGAACGACGAGGACAGGAATACAGAAGTAATAGTGCGACTAGGGGACCGACGCCAAGACCTAGTTACACGCGACAGAACAGTTTACCGGAAGTAAACAGGACTGTGACCAGCACGCCGAATAGAGACAGGGACACGGATATTAACACGAGGAGGACGTACGCACAGGTTGTAGAAGGACAACCAGGACCAAGCACGGAAAACAGGATGAGACAGGATTTTTAGAACGTGACAGACCACTAGATTTCTGTGTAAATGTATACGAACATCCACGTGAATTTTTCAAAATTGAGGAGGAAGTAGAGCCAGAAACTGAGGAAAAATTATGTTTGCCAATTATTAATTTAGAAATTTTGAGAATAATGTAGAAGTGTTACTTGATACAGGGGCAGAGGCGAGTTTAATATCGGAGGAATTCGTCAGCAAAATTAGGGATAAGGTTTGTGATAGAATTATGCCTATAAAGCGTAGTCATTTAGTAGCTCCAAATAAAAAGAAGTTTGCTGTAGTAAATAGTGTTGTGGTGCTTAGGATAGATATAGGAGGTTTAAGCTGTGAACAGGAGTTTGTAATTGTACCTGGACTGAAGTTTCAGAGCATTTTAGGTGTTGACTGTATGATGAAGTTAGGGGTTTTGATAGATATGGAAAGGAAGGTAGTAAGGATTAATGATAGGGTAGTGCCATGGAAGGGCAGTTATGAAGTCACAGAGGATGACACTGGGTTTAGTATTAATGTAGTAGAGGTAGAAGATGATGAAGGTAAACAGATCAACACGATAATATGTCCAGAGGATAGGAAAGTAGAGGTTCAAGCTTTAATACAAAAACATGCAGAAGTAGTGGGGATGGAAGCAGCATATCAGGAGCCGGTGAAGGCAGAATTATTTTTGACGAGGTTAATTGGCAAGTTTGTTTTTAATAAAGTAAATTTAAGGAATTTATTCTGGCGGATTCCATTACACAAAAATTCTAGAAGGTACATAGGATTTTCCATAGAGGGAAAAATCGATAATTGTAAAGTAGTATCGTTTGGTTTGTCGGCAGAAAGGGAAACAATAATAAATGAGAAACAGACAAGTGTAGGGACTGAAGAAGAAGTAATATTTAAGAGTCAGGATAATAGGGATGATAAGTTTATTTTATGTGAGATAATAGGGAGGATAAGTATAGATATAGAAGGGGGAGAAATAGGGATGAAGAGTATTAGGTTGGTGAGAAGAAAGACTTGGAGGGTCAAGAAGAGAGTTAGATTTAAATAGGATAGGGATAGAATAGGTGTATATAGAAGAGTAGAAGTAAGTGTTGATAGAAAATAGAGCTAGATATAGGATAAATATGGGAGATAATTAGAAATAGGTTTAAGATGAGAATAAGGAGTAAACGTAGGAAGAAAATAAGATAGGTTAAGTATAGATATTTCATATAAGATTAGTGGAGAGTTAGGAATAGAGTAAGAGTAGGATAGGTATATAGGATTAGGTAGGGGGAAGTGAAGTATAGTGAAGATTAGTTAAAAGTTAGGAATAGGATAGGTAGATAGGATGTATATAGGATTAGATGGATGAGTAGGATGAAGTTAGGGATAATTTCAATTTATAGAATTAGGTGAGAGTTAGGAATAGGATAGGGATATAGGATAGGTGTAAATATTTTTTTTGATTGGAAACAAAGTAGGTAAGTTAGATAGATAAGGGTAGAGAGAGATAGGCAATTTTTTTTGTAATTTTTTTTGTCTAAATGCTTTATATTTGAATTCGAATAAGTGGGATTATTTGTATTCAAATAGGGGGAAAATACTCATATTTAGACCAGGGTAGAAAATTAAATAATCACATCAAATAATTTTAATCACCGTGTATAAGGAATTTCATTAAATAATACGCGTTATTAAAACCATGAAGCATAAATAAACTCGGTTGTTTCAGTAAAAATAAGAAATTTAAATTATTTATAAGACGAAGCAGTATTGAAAAGCTCTGCGTGTAATGTAATTATTCTAAACAAAGAGAAATTACGTGCAAAGTTTATATTAATTAACCCTATTTTAAGTAACCGGTAGTAAAACAAAGTGTACATATAATAATTAATATTTAAGTTGTATTCGCTAAAAATAAAAGGATAGAAATCAATTTTAATTGGAGTTAATTAAACCGTTAATAACATATAATACCTATAGAAACTTGTAAAACCCAAGATTAAAATACCACGGAATAAAGCTCTGAGAATTAATATTATTTTGAACACCTGCATAGTTTAAATATCACATTCGGCGTAAATTTTGCAGATAATTAATGTTTCAAAGAATCTTGGGGAAAACGTCGCATAATAGTTACGAGAATTGCTAAAGCTGGTTATTTCACACTCCATGTGGACTAAAATAATCGATAATAAAGAATATCAAGTTGCACCAATAAGAACACGGTAGAGAAGGAAAGAGAAAATGCGTCAAGCAAAGACACATATTGTAGAAGGCGGGATTTAAGCAACGTCACGGGGGTCACAATTGGTTAAAAATAGGATGCAAATATCAGAGGTAGAACAACAATTTCTGTACAAAATCAATTAGTTTTTCTCGGACATGCTTGCGTGCCGTGTGGAAATTTTCTGAGATTTGAATGGGGCGAGTGAAAATTCGTAAAAATCGACGTGCGAGCAACAGACTGGGAACATAGAATGAGGAATTCTTTAGAATTACCCGTTTTGGGGAACAGACCGACAGACAGGCTTTTTGCTATATATACCGAGATGAAGATAAACAAGCTCTCTTAGACTTTTGACGATTCGATGCGTTAAAAGCTCGTACATACGCGACTTGATTAAAGATGGTAAACCGTGCATTTTAGTTTGATTAAATAATTTAAAGTTTGCGAGTATATTTTAGTGATTCAAAATAGCTTGTTATTTACGTGCTAACATGAATGTACTTCAGTGCACTTAGATACAAGGTAATAAAAGTTAGTTTCACTGTACCAATCAGCAAAATTTACAACGACGAATGTATACACAAAAGTAGGCAGTTTTGGCGTATATTGGTGACAGAAGCATGAATTCTTTGCGATTTTTCGGGGGTGTTAATAATTAAATGGTTCAAATACGTGTCTGGATCCATGAAACAAGGGTCAGATAAACACAGATGAGTTCCGGAAAGGCCCAGAAACGACTTTGAATGGATGGTGATGGAGAAAATTTTAAAAGCGTAGAGAATCAGAAGCCGTAAATATAATCCTGTTGAATGGTGTGATTAACTAAAGAAACGATACTTTGAGGCTACGAGGACAGTAACCTTCAGGTAAATTATACTATTTTGTTTGACATTTTGTGTGTATTGAATGACTTTATAATTGATTTACTTTAAATGGACATTAGTGAAATTGTTCTAACCATAAAAGTTTAATTTTAAGATGAAATTTGCTTGTTTAAGTAAAAGGGGTATTTTGTTTTGATGTTCGGGAATATGATGAAACTTTGGGTATGTCTTTGAGCTCAATTAGACAAACCTGGTTAATTAACGTAAAGGGGTGGTAGATGCTCCTTTATACTCAGACTCCGGTCTGCTTATATTGTTATATTAATTAGTAGGCATCCAACAAGGACTTTAATTTTGGATGCACAGTAAAAGGATAATAAAATTAATCCTGAAATTCTTTTTAAAACTGAATTTTATGCTGAATTTTAATTTTGAAATTTTAATGTATTCTGAATATTGATGTAAATAGAGTTAACGTTGATGTTTTTGGTAGGAATGTGTTGTTTTTTTTTTATGAATGAGGAGGTTTATAACATTAGGTGAGCAGCCGAGGCGAAAAGCGTAGTTCACGGATTTTAAAGGAAACACAGCATTCTTGACGCCCAAACTGTGGGGCTCGAATGTTTTTTTTTAAAGGGCCAGTACCTGCAGATAATGAGAAGATTCACAGCAATATATATATCTTCTTAATATGGACTGTTTAATATATAATGATCTTGATGAAAATGGTAATTGTACTTGGGATATTGTGGTCAAAATAAACTAAATAGTGTTTTGCATATATTCAATTAATTATCTGACGTTTCGGCAAGGGTTGTTGCCTTTTCAAAGATACTACAAAATTATGATACACAAGTATTGAATGGATCATTATAAAAGTTCTTCAACATGGTATTTGTTAACATACAATGCAAATAAATTATTAAGATAAATGTCTTCTTACAATTGGATTAGTTTGAACATAACAAAATTTAAATAAATTTTAAGATGTAAATGTCTTAATTGAATATTGTTTATTGTGTAACATAACTAATAGGAATTTTGATTTTAATTTTATTGAGTGTCTGTCAAAGTCTGTTAACCTTTGTAATATGAACTAAAAATTGCATTTTGAATTGTGAATCAAAATTTCATATAAATAGAGTATATTGGAGTATTATTAAATGAGTTATCGATTGTCTTAAAGTCATCAAAATTAACCAATATTAATTTATATAAATTCCAAAAAGTCATTTTTACATTAAGTTTTACAGAATCCATAAATTTAATATTAAAATGAGACATTCTTTGACTTATTCATATAAACAAATATGAGATTAGATTCATTGTAATTTAACAATTTATTTAATAATTTGTTATCATAACCAAACTAATCTCACATTGTGAATAGAAACTTTCAATAATTAATGCAATAGTTTAAGTTACTATGTTATAATTTTAATGTACCATATCAATACTGTATAATTTTGTAGTATCTTTAAAAAAAGGCAACAACTTGCCGAAACGTCAGATAATTAATGAATATATGCAAAACACTATTTAGTTTATTTTTGTTACAATATCCCAAGTACAATACCATTTTCATCAAGATCATTATATATATATATTATATTATATATATATATATATATATATGCCGTGGATCTCTCGGGATCTCAGTAGTTTCGAAAATTAATTTACACAAAATCAAAAATTTTACCAAAAATAAAAAAATTAAAAAAAAAATTTCTTACCCGTTCCTCTCTATTCTTCACCTTTTTTACCTTAATTCTTCTTCAGTTCCCAGGATAGCTCAGTTGGGCCTCCTCTTGGATACCTGCTTCACTATTATACTTTACATCGTTCACGCACACTCTCAATAAAACCACAAAATACAACAATCATACAATCTTTTATTTATCACTATTTACAAATAAAATTCAATATTATCCACATTTCAGTGATCAAGATACACCTCAATAAATCCTATTTTGTATTGTCCTGTATTTTAATTTAAATTATCAAACACATAGAATGTACCCGGAGTAAATGGGTCTTGAATAATATCTTATTTCTCATTCTTTCTTTATAATTTATTTTAAATCTACGTAAACTCTGGAGTATGGTGAGCTCATGATAACCCAGTTAATTAGGAATAATGTATGCCCTTATACTTCGCATATTCTTACAACAAACAAAAAAACAAACCCATGTACTCTTTACAAAATTTAAATTCCTGATGGAACGTTAATAAGATTTATATACACCTTCAGATTTCTATTTAAATACCATAATAAAGTTAGTTATACGTATTATTTTTAATACGCAAATAATGCACAATACCTTCAAAATTCACTCTCACACTTCACCCAATATTCATAGTTTATAACAACAACAATTTTAAAGCGTTACCTGGAATTTCTAAAAAGATCTCTGCTCCGTTGACGATGCCGTATATTTGCTTCTTTCTGCTCTGCAGGCCGCTTCTAGCTATTAGTAAAAGAACCCCATTTAAGTTGTGCTGCTTGCGCTGCCTTCACGGTGTATCCAATTTCCAAATCAATTATACTTCTTTCATAATTGTTTAATTTAATCCACGTTACATAACGTCACTACACGAGCTTGTTAAAAAAATATATGTGACACCTCAATAAATTCTAAACTCGGCACAATCCGCGTACAAATTATGAGGCTAACACCGTGCTATATAATTTAAAATAATTTTCTATACTTACGAGCTCGTGGTAACTTTCGTACGTAGTCTGAAGTGATCAAATTACTAAGGGCTTTTATTATATTTTCAATAGGTATTTATACATTTACGATGCCACCTCTCGGCCGCATTTCACCCGAAGTCCTTCATTTACAATAATATTTCTCAAAATCTTGGGTTCAACCGATTTCTAAATCCTCGAAATTCAGCGCGTCGTTACGATATTTTCTGAAAATTAATATTCAATATTCCCGTGTCTTGTCTGATGTGCGACTAACGATATCGACCAATAGTCTATCCATTTACGTCTCACAAATCCCGCCTATTCTAACGATGTCCCTTGCTTATGCATATTCTAAGTCTCTTTCTAACCTTGTGTGAGTGGTAGAGAATCGATATTCTTGTCCGCGTTCTACAACTCCATGTGGACCCCAAAATACGTGTTTTAAATAACCTCTCATTAGCGTTTAATGCAAAAACATCCGACCGTTTACCCGATATTCTTTGAAACTTGTTTGTTATCTATAAAAATAAGTGGAACTTGACATTTAGAAACCTGCAGGTGTTCAATTTTAACAAACGTTTTAACTAACATTTTTAAGAGCTTCTTTTCATGGTATTTCAACCCAACCGATTTATTTGTTTGTAATAACGAACGCTATTCGCCTTTGATTTATTGATTTTTCATGCTTTTATGCATATTAGACGTAAATAACCGTTCAATTAAACTCAATTAAATTAATAAATTAATGGCATTGGCTTCTACAATTTATTTCCTTTGCAAACCTACTAAATTTTAATCATTATTTGTAAAATTTTGTTAATACCTGTTACTTAAAAATAAACTAACTGGAATAAATTTCGCACGTAAATTCTGGTTGTTTCCTTTATACAGAGTGTTTTGAAATTGCTTTGTTTATATTTACTTTAACCCTTTAAAACCACTACAATATATATATATATATATATATATATATATATATCGGAAGATTGAATGTTGTTCTTGTTTGTGCTTATTAACGCGCCTTCGTGTTAATCTCGTAAATATGCTTATTAAGCTCTTTCATTAAACGACTTAATGTACTTTTATATAGACGCATTTGTTCGTCTTTGTGATTATTAACACGCACACGTATAATGTTGTAAAATAATTAGTTATACTGTCGTATATTAATTGCTAGTATTGTAAATATATGTGTTTTTTTGTGTGTATATATTGACCTATATGTTGCAGTAGTGTATCCTGATAGATACCACCATCCGATCTGGTATCACATTCAAAAGATTCTTTAAAGTTTGTAAAGCAGAATGTACCTTTACTAACAAATTGAAGTTTTAAATAAATTGTTATATTGATTTGATTCTTTTAATTAAAGTGGGTTTAGTAAAATATGCACTGAGAGCGAATGCTAGACAAAAAAACTTAACTGTTACTACTAAACGACTCTAATTGAACAAGAATAGAAAAATCACAGTTCTAGACATGTAAGTTTTGAAGTACATAAAATAAAAATTATTGTACTTAAGATTCAACGTTGAAAATTCCACAACACTTTAAACACTTTGTCACACCTAAATGCGAGGGGTAAAGTATAAGGCCCCGCTGAAGGTGTACTAGGAGTGAATTGTAGCAACGCTGTGCTCGAACCGATGAAAGTGGCTCGAACTCGGAGAGATTAATTTGTTGCTTCCTGTTCCGCGGCTAGTCAAAGAGCACACAATGGTCGTAGGAGTGCTACATAAGAGATAAGTGGATATGGGCGCCAGGGCTAGGTTCCGCCCAGGAAACAACTCAAGCAAAAAGTCAACCACACCCAACCCGATTAGGAAGACTATGTAATCCAGGTTAGAATTCCCGCAGTAATTATCTTAACAGCTCCTGATTTCCAATTAATAAAAACTTTGTGTCGTACACACTTGCACAATCTCTTTAATATTTATAAATAAAGTAACCAGACAGATTCTAAGCAATATAAAACAATGTGAACCAGTGGCAATGTAATCATGACACTGAGTAACTCAAGACAAAAGCCTCTAGGCTCGTATTAAAAATTTAAAATTGAGTGTTGTGAATATAAATTACCAAATATTTATATCCCACAATGTGCGCAAATTGTGTTCACAATTAGACTTAACATAGCAATATTCTTTTATAATCTTTACATTTTTATCGATAGTTAATTGTCACATATAAATCCCTTCACCCTTAAATAATTATTCTCAGTTATGAAAAATTTAAGACCAATCAATATTTTATTCTAGTTAGAAATAAATAACTTTACTACTCGGCACCACAAGTAAACTATTTTCTAGGGCTACTCACGATCACCCCTTGGACATGAACCTGTACCGATGAATTGGATTCCGGAACAGCCGATCCAATATCCAGCGTCAGCAGTACCAACTATGGATTAAGCCTCTACTTCAACTCTACTACCAATTCCAGAACCAAACGCAGAAAGACATTCACGAAACTCACGCATGCGCTAACAACTAATAATTCAGGACAACCTAAAAACCCTGCAATAATACAATTAACCACCTGTTAATTATAACCCCTCTTTACCTTCGTTAAAAAGGGTTCTTATACAATACCAATAAATTCTTGCTCTGTTGAAATATAGACAGAAATGCTAATATCTAAAGCATTAAATATTAGTACCATAAGGACAAAGTTTATTACTTACAAAAGATGGACGCTCACGCCAAACTATCTTTCCGATAAGCGGTCCGAACAGATGTGGAATTTTAATTTGTACCAACAACTAGAAATATCCGTTCAGTAAATTTAGGTGTGCTTACTATTCATTTTCTACAAATCCTTACAACGTAAGTTCGGGTAATTTCAACTCTGAAAACCCTTTTAATTTAGTAAGCCACCAAGCGTGGTTTACGTGCGACCTAACGTTCTTCTGTTCGTAAAATCAATAATTATGTCCGCGCAGCCTGCTATCATGTTAACAAACAAGTACTGATATCCCGACTCTTTATACAACACATTGATGCGATACTACGCCTTCAAATATTGAGATATAGTTTAAACAATGGTTAAATTTCCTTAAAATAACTTTCTTCCTTTTGACAATACAGTGCGTTCCTCAACGTTACACCAATCAAATAAAATAAATTTCTTTATTACTAGACATTTACAACTTTATATACAGAATTATATACAGAAATTGAATTAATTTTGTAGCGGTCATAGAATGACTGTTACAACTTTTGAAAGACTAAACGATAGCATTTTTCTTCATAGATAAATTTAAATGGATTTTTAACAACAATTTTTTTCCTATTTATATACATATATAGAAAGTGTAAGTAATTGTTTTTACGTTTATCTTATTAAACAAAATTGCTAAATTACAATATTGAACTCTTAACATTGTTTAGAAAATACCTTAAAATCGAATACTAATTAGCTTAAACGTCATTTAGTAAACGTGTATAATAAACAGGGATCCGGCTTGTGAAAGGCGAAAGGTATGTGGATGTGTAGGTGTTGTGATGTAGAGTTAGTGCGTGGAGGGGAGTTCGGGTGTGGAGGTGTAGCTAGAGTTGTATCAATACAAACAGGAACAATAACTCTCGATAACACAATTATATAAGTCATTCTTCCTGTCAAGATTTGTATATCGCACCAATTAACATAATAAGGAACTGTACACGCTTGACCACCAGTATATAAGACAAGAAAGCTACCAAAACATATAGCGGGTTAGTTTACGGTATGCAAATTGTGTAAACATTTGGTTGTTATAAAATTTTTAATTATTCTTGAAAATAAAATAAATGTCAACGACATTTATAAAGATATTGCTTTAGAATCATTTTACCTTTCTAAATGCGTTGTTACATACGCTAAACAAAGATAGAGGTACTATTAATCGCGTGCTCGTCTAGAGGGTGTAATCGATTTCACAAAAATTACAAAAGAAATATGTGATTCAGTTTACAAATTGACAATGCAAATTAATTATAACTTTGCTTACCTTTGGATTACTGCATTTTAGACAGCTGGATAACTAATGAATATTGTTTGCCTGCGTATTATAGAACGTATGTGCTCAATCCTATTCTAAACCAGATTAGTAGCGGAGTTCGTTGTTATTCCTATAAGATTAAACGAAACAAGACAAAAATAAAAAGTAAATGGATTAGGTAAATGATCAACGGGTAATTTCCACAGATTATTTTATAAAGCAATTACACCAGTACTTCAAGGTAAGTAGTACGTTTACAATGAATATCCTGGCGCGTCCAACATTCGTTCACCACACTTCTTCGTAGTGCATTATGATTGATCGGGAAAACAACATTTCCGTTTCACCAGCGTGTGAACTGTTTACACCACAAAATTACATAATAATAACAGCCTTCCCCTTAAAATAACACTGCGAATACTTAACCATATTTATCATGCCTAATACCTTTAAACTAATTGTACAAAAATTCCCTAAGCATAATTATTTAATAAAATCTTTAGTGAAGCGTTTTTGAAACGCATATTCCGTACAAAAATTTTAATTACAAAATCAACCAACTAAATTACCATTGTTTCTAGAAAATTATAATTCCAAACCTTCTACTTGTTAAGTAAGAAAACAAACAGTAACTCAACAGCAAATAGCACAGTGCCTTTTTAAAATTATTTCTTATTCTGCAGCTAGTTTTCGTAGCAAACAAAGTAAAGTAAATCAAAATAAAGCTTGAGCCCTTTCCCATTGTTTGAAAAGGAAAATATTTATAAGGATTCTATGATAAACAGAATTCTGTGTTCAAAGGAGCTTTAAATACAATGCTGCTATTCTATGCAAGCGTTTTAGAACGTTTCCTACGTAAACACTCCGGTTTAAGTCTTAAGTCCTTTTATCCTCCAGACCGTATCTATGCAAATCGCTGTGAAGTGTGACTATTTTATATGCATCAGCCCTAAACCTCGTCCGTCCTTAGACAACTTTGATCTTACACCCTTGAAAGTAATTTATTACGCTTTCCTCTTCACTGCAAATTAACCGTTTAAAAATAAAATTTTTAACGAATGCAACACATCTACAAACAGATACAAATTAAAAATTATGAATATTCAAAAATATACGTCGAATTTTTGACTAATGCTGTAGGCGATAAGATGAAAGTTTACTTTATGTAAATGTTACAGCTTTGCGAATAAAAAATGTGTTCTATGGAATATATTGCTTAAATTTGCGTTTGAATCCCGAGGGATATTTCAATATAACGTCGCGATCATAACCAATATCTAAAAAATTAATGTATAATACTGTATTAGTCTTTGATTTGTGCCAGTTGTCGAATTGGAAAAATTTGAATAGGGGGATACTATAAGTGCAATCCGAATTTAGTTGACAATGTACGCTAAAAACGAGTAGACGCAATTACCACTCGTACTAAATACATCTGAATCTTAACTTTTATTTAATAAAACAAGAACAACACAAATGACATTAATTTGACTTGTGGCAACAACAATACCAGTGACTAGTTAGAATAATATACAGAAACAATACTAATATATAATCATTTATAGAAGATTTCACAGATTTCCGTAAACAGAATTTATCTTCTCTGGTTCTTTTCCTCTACTTATTTTATATTCGGAACTTCTGTGTCTGATGGCTATCCACTTTCTGTATACTACTGTGCATTAAACTGACACAATGGTAGACCAATAATTTTGTACGTACTGAACTGGCGTTAAGCTTCTGAATTAATTTTGCTTTACAGAGGCTAGAAGACGTAACAGTAAAATAGTGCACCGTCTAGCTTTCAATATTGCGGGTTGAGTCCTATAAAAGCAAATATACGACTTTTAGGTGTATACAAATTCTAACACTTTCACTAAAGAGTTTACGCTTACCCCGAAAGGTCTTTAAATTGTTTTTGTTTAATGAAGCGTTTGAGCACCAACCCACATGAAGAAAACAAAAAAGAAATAAAATAAAAACTACCCGGAATCTGAGTGTCATTGCAGTTAAAGGCTGATGGAATCTCGATTACACCTTTCCTACCTACTATTAATTTAACGTAAACAAAGAAAAACTTCACTTTGTGTACATCTAACCTATATTGTAGAACATACTTTTAAAAACGGTAAATAACAACAAAAAAGAAAATAAGAATAAGGGTCTACTATAATTTGGTCAAAGCCGCGTTTAGCTACAAAACTTATGATTACCAATTATATTACTTCGTCGAAATTTAATCAAAGTAATTTTTCGTTTTAATTTGCCTCTAAACTAACGAGCTTCTACGTATCAATATTCGATGCAATATGCTCTAAATTTACTGAAGCGTGCACCAACATTAACAGTTCTTATTAAGAATAAGCTCTACATATTTATAAATATTAACGATATATTACAATTCTTACAAACAATAAGCAGCATGTAATGGTAATAATTAAATTAACTTACAGTTTTTGTTTTATTTCATCACTTTTTTACGAGACGGGTACGTAGTGTCCGCGTTTAGTCGCGTCCAAGAGCCTATCTAATCCCTGACAGCCTGAATATTTAGATACCGTCCCATAACTTAACGTACCTTTTAACCGTTGTCTTGCATCGCAATCGAGTTTCGAGAGGTTGCTTTCTGGTGTCTAGTAATCTGATCCGAACTGATCCCCTCCTACTATTATTCGGGAGTTTTTAAGTTACAACTTTCAGTGTATAACATACTGTTTTAGTACAGTCGGTTATGTAAAAATAACTTTCTATTATTTCTCAAATTGGTTTATTTTCCAGTTTAATTTTAGCGTCCCAATTATTAGGATAACAGTTTTGTAGCAAAAATATGTCTGCGATTTTAAACGGCTTCAAAAGCTCCGTTCCCAAGTAGCCAGAGCAGGGATTTTGGAAAATATAATCCAAAGATTTAATTAACATTTTCAAGGTACGAAGCTTTACTTGGAAGGCACTTAACGTGTCAGATTAGTAGTATCTACTAATAGATGTCAATCAAGTAGCTAAGACCCTAGTTATGTATAAAGCAGCCCGAGTTGTCGGAATAATTTTCAATTAGTTTGGGTACTTAACTAAAATTATAGTTTCGGAGTTTTATTGTGAGGGAGATTTTGGCTATTCTAAAGCAATTGTTAGTTTTTATTAACTTTTAAGATTTATGACAGGCTTAACCTTTTCGATTATGAGAGCTAAACTGGACTGGGTATTTTCCAATTAACTTAAAGGTATATAAGGAGTTCAGCGTGGGATGCAAAGGGCTTTTTTATTTCGATACTTCCGACATACAGGTTGTTTATTTCTGTACTTCTGAAAGTAAAGTGATGTGTGCTTTTTATTTTATTCTGAGTAAGTACTTTCCCAGTTACTAAAACAGAGGTTATGGTATTTTTTTATATAATGAACTCAAGGGTTGTGTTTTGAATTATGTATCCGTAATTGTTGAACTAAATTGTGCCGACGTTCTGTAAAAATACCGACTTTCAGATTAAAGCTCTGAGCTTGGGCTTAAGTTGAACTCGTTGAAATTTTAATACCTGTGTACTTATTTCGGCAGACAGCGAGGCTTCAGCAAGGTACACCTCGTCATTGTTATTTCGACGGTAGCCTGGGGGCTCACGCAATAGCTTAGCAACGAAACCTACCTGATTACGCAATTTTCAGGTCGGGTATAGTAGTAAAGGACTCCCGTGTTGATAATCTTTGTGTGTACTTGAACGAGTTCCGTTACTGTTATAGTTGATCGGCGAAAAGGTCGTTCCTGTTCCGTTAGTTGGAGCCACTCTTGTGAACTGAGAACGTGGGTCACAGTAGGTAACTTTATTAGAATACTGTATATATAATTAATTATAGTATTTGGGTGTTTGAGGCCGAAATTGTTTCTTATATCCTTAAAAAGTAGACTAGTCCTAAGGAATATAGACATTAACTTTGTTTAGTCATATAGTGTTTAGCTAGCCGGGGACTATAATGCTCCACAGTAGTGCATTGTTAAAGTTTTCTGCCTGCGTATTTGTGACAATCTTTTCCCATTTTCAAGAACAAAGTGCAACGAGTGATAATACCTTAATAAGGTCCGTAAACCTTCCCCTCCCTTACGGTGGCGCCATATTGTATATAACGGCAAATATTGTATATATTTTGTACTCATATGTCATTAGGTTAAGGTTTAATTAGTTGTACATTTAATAAAACAATCTAAATTTATATCTTAGTGTGTTGTAGCTTAATGAACCCCACCCTCTCACCGACTGTAGCAAGCTTGCGAAGCAATGTTCCGAAACGTTTGGGTACTTTAGATTTAGGGGTCATGCCCTATTATTTTATTGGTAATTTGATACCCTCACGAGACCGGAATGTATAAATAGTTACAAGGGTGATTGTCCAATCTCCTCGTTCTTACAAATAGTGCGTCTTAAACTGTCATGCTATCGTAGGCGGCTACATCGCATAGTTGGTATGCGTGTCACTATTATGCCCAAGGTTCCGGGTTTGAATCCCGACACGATCCGTTTGGAAACTGTTAGGCGAGTATTTTTCACAAAAATACGCCCTTGTTCGGATGAAGTAAAATGGAGGTAGTGTGTGTGTGTGTGTGTGTGTGTGTGTGTGTGTGTTGTCACGCACGTTATGGATCTCAAACTTGCTTGGAACAGCAAGGGTTTGGCAAAATTCAAAATTTTTAGGTAAAAACCTACTCCCTAACCAAAGTAGTACCTTCGGATGGAGCATTGGAAAAATCAAATGCAGTGTCCTTTGTCGAGTGCAATGTCATACTATCCGCATAAATTCTCAATTTCTTCCCACGTTTGTGGATCTAACGCATTGATTTTTATGGCTGCTTATACTATTATTGCGCCTGCAGGGTGTGTCGGTCCGATTCCAGAATTCAATGATTTGTTTTTAAACTCGTGAGAATGTGTACAAATAAAATATAATGTGCCCCGTTATTTACCCATGTATATTCTGTAGTTTTTCTTTAATTTAACAGGAAGTGAAGTAAAAGTACCGTCTGTATTTAAAATACTGGTTGTTTTCCTATTTATTTTTTAGCCTAATTTAATCTTACAATGAAACAGCAACATTATTAAACGTTAACTACTAAATCCTAAAATTTTTCAGGGTGCTTCCTTGCTGTAAATACTCATTTAAATAACTGCATTTTATAAATTCTTTTCTACTACCTAATGCTTGATTAAATCAAGCAATAGTGTTACAATTAAAAAAAAAAAGTAAATATGAAACGTTATCAATTACTAAATGATTCACAATGAAGTTTGTAAATCATTCATTGCGCTAAATGATCGTTCACATTCAGCAGTTAAGACTATTATAGTTTTAGCTGCCATCATCCGAGGTTATAAAACCTGCCGAACAAGAACTCTTTTTGTTTCAATATATTCTTTAATCCCACGCTTTACTTCCGTTTTATTTATTCTAGGCATATCACATAACATGCTGACATCTCGATCACCATCTAAAATATTTATACCTTAAAGGCATTATACTAAATAGGTAATATCAAGAAATTTAAGTTACAGTTTATATTTGTCTTCGTTGTTGTAATGAGAGTAACTAGAGTAAGTTGGACTGTACACTTATTAAGAGTTTTTTATTATAAAATATTAAAATTACAAGATTAGAGGTTAATATAGGGTGATGCATGACCATAGAAATATGTTAACCGATGCTTAAAAATAGGTCATAGATTAGTATTTTCGTAAAAAAAATTATTTTTTAAAAACCAAAATTCAACCGAAAGTTTTCAAGGTACCTATAAAAATAATGAGGCAACCCACTACGCACTCTAATTGAAAGTCCTTGGCGAGTGGCCTCCGCTATAATGTTTATGCTGCATGGCAAGTCTATCGTAAAATTTTACGGTATCGTTTGGAGATTAAAGATTACAAAACCACAAACTGATGCGTTTTATTATAAGCAATGCCAATGACACCAACCGGACGCTTCAAATAATTTTTACTTGTTACTCATAAATAAACACTGTAACGGGGTTGGAATAGAATTTGGGTTTTCGATCCCGGCTAGTTATGATCTTACCCAGAGCGTGAAACTTTGACCACTTATAAAAAAAAACACACATTTTGTAACTATTTTAATGAATGTAGTAGTTAAACCGTTAACTTTACAACTTAGAAAAATGTTACACATATTAACAAATTATTTTGTTACTTTAAATTTCTGAAACGATTGATTTCTGAATACTACAATAAAATTGTAATTTCTTAATTACTTTGTTCACTTCGTATTAATAAGCGTTATGAAAGTTTCTTACCTAAACGATCTTATGCTATTTCTAATCATACGAATGGTCATTTAATAGGTTCAATTGAAATAAATACATATTAAAATTTCTCTAAGTATATATTCTATAATAGTCTGCTGCGTTGCAAAGGTTAAAAACCACGTTCTAAATTTTATGAAGTATTTGCTTATTATTAAATAACTTCGCTTTATTCGTAGAAGGAACCAAGCGTTTGCTTATTGTTAGAACTACTTCCAATTGGTTCCCTAGAAGGATAGAAGCTTTGCCTTATCAATTCTAAAACACCTGCAGCAAATACTTTATAGTTTTCTTTAAAAGATTAAAACTTCTCGCATCGTTAAAATACTTTTAATGGGTTGGTTATCACCTCTGTTACTAGGAAATAATTAACGCAGTATTTCGTTACCTGCAGGTGTTCTATCTCGCTCATGTTTATGGGCAGTAAAATCATCTCATAATTAATTTTATTCTCGGAACTGTAGGTCATATACCAGTCGTTTCTATAGGTTAGGCAATTTGTTATACGTTTTTCTACAGGGAGTAGCATGTAGAGTTGGGTAGTCTAAACATTTAAAATAGCCATTGCTTTTTTATACGAACGCCAAAATTTAATGGAAATCATTATATTATGTTTGACTGAGTTAATTGGCTATTCTTTTAGGAATATTTTGCAGCTGTTGTCTGGAAAATATACTTTTACAGGTATTAGAAGAATATTTCACACATTATCGCTGTGAATTTTTTTAAGGCATGTTGGTCAATCTATATAAATACAACCTGAGTTTTTGAAAGAGTGCTATTCTATATAACAACCTTTTACCGAAAGGAAACCGACGTAAGTCACGATATTAAGATGCTTTTTGTACTTAGTGCTCTTATTTAGTTAAATTGGTTGATATAGTATCCAACCCGTACATAAATGCAGCACGCATTTGTTAATCCTTTAAGATGGTACTGGAGGTAGACAACTTCTACGGTACAGTTATTCTCTTCACTTTTACTTTATTACTACTGTGAAAGACAAACACTTTTTTTGCTGGTTATTAAAGGACTGTAGTTTCCTTACTCGTGGTTACCCAATAAATTGCAGACTGCACGTTACAAATTTATGTTCATAGTGCACAAGCGATTATGTACTTATTCTCAAGGTCACGATTAGTATACACGGAAGCTCACGTTAGAATACTTTTTACTGTTGCTTTTTCTTTGTAAATTAGTGTTAACGTGTACAACTTGCTTACCAAATTTTAAATTAGAGTAGTTGTGATGACCTATAAATAGTATTTTGCTTAACAAACTATAAAGGACTTTTGATGTTTTTTTTATTGTCAATATTAAATCCAGAGTAATAACCGTTATTATTATTAACGAACTTAAGCACCTCAATTGAGTTCTGATTAAAGTTTCATTTATGTGTAATTATAGTTAAAGCTTTTGAACGTTGAATTATTAGATTTTTGATATTTTCATATAAACTTGTAAGCCCAATAACAGATCTGATATTTTGGGCACTAATTTGAGTTAATTTTGTAGTATAAAGAAGTGCTTAACGTATTTGATATTTTATTTGAATTTAGCATTCTACATCTGTGTAGAAGAAATTATAGTACCATTTTTGATATGTAAATTTTGTACATACAACTTTTTATCATGAAGCAACATTTAATTAAAGAATCACCATTAAATTCATTTAATTAATTGTTTTATTTTGAACAAGTGAGTTCAAAAATAGGGTAATTAGATCAAGGAACAAAAGGCATAAATACCTTCGAGATAATGATATTTGTAGCTTCTATTTGACGAAGAAGCTCTGATAGTTCTTTCAGAATTTGATGCCTAATATTTGTGTCTATAAAAGTATGTGCATAATTAATCTTTACAGCATATTTTATTATGAGGTAGCAAGAGTATACCTCTTGTGTCCTCCTTTGTTAATTTAATTCAATTTTCTTTACACCTCCTGCGTAAGCAGTTAATACGATATTCCTCTCTAAGAACTCCCAAGTCCCCCTTAGGAAAACTATATGTTTAAAATTTAATGACTTGGTGGCGCCCTCCCTAAACCCTTATTTTGGTATGAATTAAGCCATAGTAAGTAAATAATGTTTTGTAAAAGGAACCATGACCAATCCTCATAAGCTGTACCCGAGGAATAGACCCCTAGCATAGTCGGAAGATAGTTGCGTCCCAACATTTTAAGGAAATCTTTCCTTAAAGTTCACTGGTTCCATCAGAGAAAATTAAAGAACTCACGGGTTACTTTAATTATTGAAACAACCAAATTAACCAGTAACGACGAATTTTGTAAGAGTATAATGCATAATCGTTTAATAGAAGAATTTTCTGTTGTAATTTTATAATTGACTTTAAGTTATTTTGCAGTATTTGGTATATATGTGAGTCTTTTATTTAAGTTTTTTGGCGTATACCCTCTCTTACTCTGATTTATTTCAACAATTAAAACAAAATGTAATATTCAGCGGCAATAAAGTTTTTTCTCTTTCTCCCTCCCAGCATAGCTCCGTTCCCTTTCCCTCTCTTCCGCTACTCAACCCCTCTCTTTACCTCTCTTTATCTCTTCCTTTCTCTCTCAACCCTTAATTAATTACGTATATTGAAAATAAAAACCTGCATTATTGACAGAGGTCAATAATATTTCATTACTAGCTCCTTTTTAATAAATGGCAGTGAAAAGACATTTTTATGACTTGATTAGTGGTCGATAATGACACTAGTGAATGAAAATATAATGACGGATTATAATACTGTATCACACAACCCCAAAAACAAACAAAGGTGTTGAATAACGTCAAACAATAATGTTATGGGAATAAAATTTGTCCTACTATGAGATAATTGTATTGAGTAATCTAGTAGGAAACAAACAAACTTACGTGTGACCCATCACAATACACAGAAAGAAAACACAACTATAATATAATTATGTTGCTTCTGTCCACTAATTTCACGGTGCTTTTGAAGGTTAAGTCCCGTTTTGAGGACCAAGTTAGGTTTTGTGTTCATTTAGCGTTGTGTATTTTCCTCAGTGAATTGTATTGTAGAACAGTTTTTTTAAAACTATTGGCATTTTACGTTGACACTAAAAATGTTTCGTAATATACATTTAAATTTACAAACACAATTGGTGATCGTAATTTTCTTCCAATTATGGATATATTTATGGCGGTTGTACCTGTTTGGTCATTTTCTACTAGAGAAACATTTACTTCAGTATCCTAATCCAAACAATAAGTTCGCATTCCTGTCAATATTGATGGAACGCTATATTCCAAGGTCACGTTGAATTCTGGAGCTTGATGGACATACGCTTTTATGGTATTGAAGCGTACGATTACAAACAATGATTCAAAAGGAACCTTATTTGGTTTCTACTATACCTACACAGTACGTTTACCGATTTCCGTGGAGTATCTACGTTTTGAGTAAATTAATCACGGAAGAAAATTTAAAGATCGTTCAATGTTATTCAGTTTTCAAAGTGATCCTGTTCTACGTTACGAATTTTAAGTTAAAGCGGATGATATGGGGTTTCCACTTAGGTTAGAAACTTCCACATAATCTAGTTATAATGCAGTTTCATGCACTTTACACATCATTCAAAAGCAATTTCCTATATACATTTGGTATTCAACTAACAACAATTTCTCTATACATATATTCAGGCAATTTTGATAGCAAATTTACCTACATTAAATTGCTGAAACACACCTTCTCTAGATGTTGTATAGCATTGAATTACTGTTAATACCCAGATCTCATTGGGAACAGAGCCCAACAGATTGATCTAAATCCAAAATTAATTGAAATTACGTATGCAAATCGGTTCGTGTTTGAAGTGCTCATCACTCAACAACTACGGCGATAAATTTCTTAAACGCAATTGAACTACATAGGCGATGAAGAACAAAAGGATTCTAAAACAATTAAATTAAATCAGTAGCGCGTTTAATTTAAATAAGTGCCTACTTAGACACTAACAAACAGCCAGACATGCAGGATAATTTAACGGTCAATTTAAATCAAGACTGAGACAATATACAATCATTAAGGTAGTCAGTGACGCCAAATTGGGCATTATAAAAATTGCTCTTTATGTGAACTAGAGATTTAACATTTTGAACATAAGCTTTACATAATTTAGATACTTGGGGTATTGTGATTGCAGAAAACATACTTGCAATGCTTGTTACATTATCTGAATAGTATTTGCACATAAATACCAACGATTTTTATAAGATTTCTTCTTTAATATAGATTCTCAATCGTGAAGTGAAGTGAAAATATTTTAATTTTTTGTTTGTTCAACTTGTGGTGGTAAATTGCAGAGCGTATGCAGGAGACGTTTGTTCTTTTGAGATAAATGATGAAAAATACTAATCTTATTTTGAATATGTAATGTGTAATAGTGTATAGGAAGTAAGAAATCACGTAGAATACCGTGTCAGAAATAATAGACGTTATGCATGAGAAGTGATTAGATAAATATAAATAGAGTTTAACTATGAGATAAAACATTTAATGATGTTTTGAGTTTAGCTTTCAAGTACATAATTATCCCATTCCCAATGAACCCAACACAATAGTACACTGAGAAAAGGATTTTGTTGCTTCAACTGAAAATTAGTTGATTCAATTAGAATTTTGGTTTGTATATAAACAATGATCTATATGCATTAAATAGAACATAATAGAATGTTGGAAAACCTATTTTGAAGCAAACAAACCTAAATTTGCACCACAATAATTATGGCATTTACTCAAATCGCTATTAATGTAACTTGAATGTTAGGTATCGTTACTTCAATTGCATGTAGGTTTGATTTGAATTATTTAATACTTTTATCAAATAAATTATTATGTTAAATCAACACGTTAAATATCCCACTTACATATAAAAATCATTGAAGCAAATACTTGAAAGGGTTTGTAGCATTAAAACAAACTATGCAAATTTTTCAACTAACCAAAAAGCGTCATTGGTTTAACTAACCCATATGTTGAGCAGATAATAATTATTAAGCTAAGTGGCTAATAAGGGTTCAAATAATAACATTTTTGGTTTAATCAAACTTTTATTGTGTTGAATTGAAACATTTAGCTGTCAAATCAATCATTTCGTTGCGTTGTACATTGTTTAGAAATAGAATTAGTTTAAACATCCAAGGTAGTTTGATTCAATATCCAGCTTGATCGATTCCGGCTTAATGAAGTTATTTTAACCATTTTTTTTTAATACAACTTGGCGATCAGCAAATGAGTTTGTTCATCCCTAACAGATTTTAAAAAAATATTGATTTAAAATAACTTCATTCAGTCACATTATCAAGTTGTATATTGAATCAAATCTCACCTTGAATGTTACATTAACCCTAGTTCATCCTGCATAATCTTCAGTTTAGCTTCCATTATAAAACTGACACTGATTATTGAAAGTTTGTTTATTCCTTGAGGTTGCCATTGATCTTTGAAGTTAGACGATCGCTTATATAGTTGAATGCTAAAAACAACGGCATTTAGTTATGGGCAATAAGACTAATTTATAGAAATGTACGTACGTGTTTTTAGACGAAAAGATTTTGTTTAAACATAGTACAGCATACTAAATTTATCTTCTATGTATTTTTACAGTTAGTTGAAATACTTTTATGGAAACTAACAGAATAAACAATGCGAGGTAACGCTTGACGCCATGTTGACGTGTCACAGTCGAACGTTAGCAGTATATTAAAGATATAATGTACGCGCGCTGTACATTTAATACGCAACATCGGAGACTTACTAAATATTGTTGCGTTCAACAAATAACCCGACGTTTGATTTGACAATCGTAGTTTATTTAAATCAACAAGCTAGAGTAGGTTTGTTTCAATGTTAAATTTGTTACAAAACGTGTTCATTTGACACTTCTTTCAGCATTCATTTAACTAAAATGGATTTTTTTCAACATTAATGTAGTATTGGACTAAAATATGAAATTTGTTGACAATATTAGTTTGTATTAAATACGACTTATGTTCAATGAAATTCACTTTTGCATTCTTTTATTAACCAACTGTTATAATGCATTCAAACAAACAAATTTAAGTCAACTAATTTTTGATGTTAGTTTAACCATCTACAAGCGGTTCAGTGAATATAGTTTTGTTTAGAACGACTAAAAAATACTTGATCAAATGCTTTACTCTTCAAAACAACAGAATTGGTTGTATCAACTAAATCACTTTTCTCAGTGTAGTTGGTCCTACATAAAATATGAATAAAATTTGTAAAAATCTTTACAATTATATAATCAGATTTAAACAATAAATTAAATCATTATTTATTATGGTTACCTTAACAATATGTATTATTGAATTTTAACCTAATCTATATATAATAACTGTTAAAACTTCATACAGTTGGAGGTCAACGATTGACAATATAGATGGCCTTATCGTATATTATTGTTGTGCTACACATATGGCGGAGCGATAAATCTTTTTCGCTTCACCAACATGAGACTCTCGTATCGTTTCTCCGACTCAACACCTAATAACTACAACCGCGAGTGCATAAGTGGTGCTGCCCGACCAGGTTGCGTCGACCGGTAAATTGGTGAACAACATTGCAAGGTAAGCAAGCATTAATTACGGTTTGACCTATGTTACTGTTTTTCGCGCCTTACCTCCAATTGCGTACAATTACAGTCCATTTGCTAAGCTTTACGTTTTGGGAAACGTTCTGGAGCTGTCCCGATTTTTTATACACTCCAACGTGTACCAGACAATAACTTAACTATTGGTTAGACTTGGAATAGAATGATAGCTAGTGGTTGGTTTTATATAAAGCAATCTGGATTAGTTAAATAAGTCAATTACTTGAAGGACCACCTCGATATTTATGGTTTCGAGGAACACCTTGTTATGCATAAATACGAGCTTGATTAATCACCATTGTAATATTATAAGTGCGAGACATAATAAAGGATAAATACCTTGTTTTAATATGATCTGAAGGCACTTGCCATTTGTTGGTAGGAAACACGTCTCTTCGCGTGCAACGTCCACAGTTTACAACGTTCCGATACTGACTGTCAATGTTAATAGATAACTCGGACTTTAGATTCGCACTGCATTGTTGCCGCATCGCGCACAATATACTTAAAGTTACGAATAAAGTCTATGCACAATGTATTTACGGGAAAACATACTATATAGTCTTACATGACGGAACATTCCGCCCACCAAATTCAAGGAATTTAGGAAAATAAGGAGTTAAGAAAGTAATGCAGATATGAAATAAGATAGAAAAATAAAAGAATAGAGGAAATAATACAGACATTATTAACATAAAGGTAAAGGATACAGTTTGACCATGGGTCGTTGGGTTCGAACATCTGCAACACGGGCAATACTATCGAGACCGTGATATAAACGGGTGATACGCCCGAGCTTCCATTGTAATGGAGGTAACCGTTCATCCTTGATTAAAACTAAAGCGTTTACAGTGAGTGGATCACCTTGATTATGCTATTTTAACCTCTGACGGAGAGCATTTAAGTATTCTAGGCTCCAGCGCAACCAGAAATCTTTATGCATTTTTGTAATAATCTCCAGCAATCACGTGGAGGTATTTTAATTTGAGATAAAACTTCATCAGGAGGAGCCGTTAAAGGTTCCATTGTAAGAAAATGGACGCGTGAAAATTACTGCAGGTCATTTGGGTCGGCACTAAGGCACAGAGTGGTCTAGAGTTTAATAACGCCTCTATTTGGGCAAGGACGGTGTAAAGTTCCTCAAACGTGTTCCCCGATTACACGATAAAGATGAGTTTTGATATTTTTAACGCCGCTTTCCCAAAAACCGCCGAAGTGGGGGGGGGGCACTAGGGGGTTAAAAGACCAAGTGATACCTTTTTGTTTAGTACCATTGTGCATATAAGCAAGCAGTTGATTCTTAACTCGTACGAAATTCGTACCACAATCGCTGAATATATTAGAACAACGCCCTCGACGATCCACAAAGCGTCGCAAGGCAGCAAGGAATGCGGTAGAAGACAAATCGGAAACAAGTTCAATGTGTGTAGCCTTGGTGGCAAAACACACAAATATGCATATGCTTTTCTCAAGTTAGAAACCTTAGTTGAAATGGGTCCCGCAAAATCTACACCCACACAACTGAATGGTTTAACTTGGTTCACACGAGCTGGGGGCAAGTCACCCATAAAGGGTGTCACCGGATCCGGCTTTAATACACGACGATAGATAAAATCGAATTGATTATTTGATCGAAATGATCCAAAAGATTTGCTGAATGAAGTAAGCTGTGATTGAAATACCAGCATGACAATATTTATGATGAATGGACAAAACTGCGAGCTCTGTCAATCGGTGACGACGATGCAATAATGCCGGATATTTTGTTGTGTAAGGTAACTTAGAATGTACCAAACGACCACCAACACGTAAAACGCCTTGAGTGTCAAGAAAGGGTGTTAGTCGACGTAAATGTTTTGGTAACTTTGTTTTAGTTTTGAACTAGGAAATTTCCTTGACAAAGACTGTAGCTTGAACACGTCGAAGAATGATCATAAGGAACTTGAATACGAAGTAAGCAACTGCTTGATAACATCTATCAGAGCGATGTACGAAAGCAGTAAAGCATGTGAGCTTGTGAATGGTAACATGGCGCAATACTTTGACATTGCGGAAGGTGTATTACAGGGCTGTGTGATGTCTCCATGGCTATTCGTGTATTTATGGATAAATGCATCAGGTAGGCTTGCAAAGGAATGGAAAGAGTGGAAATTGGTGAAACGAATGTCAGTGCGCTGTAGTATGCGGATGATGCAATATTGTTGTCTCAATCGTCTCAAGATTTGCAACGAGTGCTTGACAGGCTGTCGGAAGCGTGTGTAACATATATAATTGAAAGTGAATGTAAATAAGACGAAAGTAATGATTTTTTACAAAGATGGCAGAACTATTACTTTGCATTTAGAATAGACAATGACGCGATAGAGAAGTGAATGAGTTCGTGTATCTTGGTAGAAAGTTTTTGAGTAATTGAAAGCTGGATGGTGAAATAGAACGAAGGGACATGCAAAAGGCAGACCGCGTGAAAAATGATTGTATGTAGTAGAGAAGGTACTGAATAAACGATAGGTGAGAAGTCTGAGGAATAACAGAGCATACTAAAAGCAATGTATGAATTTTGCAGAAGCAAAAGAAATCTGTAGCGATCTAGAAACGTAGTTAAAAATTGTGAATGGTGGTGGGAGTAAAGGTAGTGTAGTTGTCTAGAGCTATACCCTGCATATCCCCCAGAAAGAAGTGCCAGATTTGGTTACCCCGGAAATACCGTGATTGGTGATTGATTGATTGATTGATTCATATAACTAATCCCTTAATAATGTATTTTGAATATTTCCATTGGTTGAGTTGTGAAGAATCAGAATTCTAACAAAGTATTGAACATCACAAGGGTCCAACAAGAAAATCGAACTTCAGGTGGTCTCAGATTATTGATGAGTAAAGCTGGTCTAGACCAGAGTACAAAATAGTTGTTTTCTTTTAACCGCGGTCTTAAAGAAATTTTGGGCTGTACCGTAATTAAGTAACTTTTATTTTACCAATCTATAAAGTGGTTTAGAAAGTTTTAATTTTGATAATTTTTGGTATATCACTCTGTATATTGTATCAGTACTAAGTTTTATTTGTTAAAAGCAATTTTTGTTTTAATATTCAAATGTTCCAATTTAACATTTGTTAGTCCTTTCTTTAAGAATTGTAAAAGCATTAAAAAATCACTTTGAAAATTATTCATTGAAATAGAAAATGTCGCTTGGTTATAAAGGACCTATTTATATCTAGTCATATCTGTTATTAATGATGATGGCATCCTCTGGGATAAAAAATTCCGGAGTTAAAACAGTCCCCCATTTGAATCTTCGAGAGGAGACTACTTCGGGGTACGCGATCTGAAAATATAGAAAAGGAAGTCGTGAACATTTTGCGAGTTGGAGGGTGGAATGTCAGAAGTATGAAATTTCAAGGAAATGTGTAGGTTAGCACAGAATAGGAAACAAAGAGGGTACGCGTCTAACCAGTTCCAGGACTGAAGACCTAATGATGATGATTTTGATCTCACATTAATAAAAATATGTGAATTACGCACATCTTGTAAAATAGTTACACCTTAATATAAAAGGGATTTATTGATCGCATGTTTACAAGATACAGAAGGCTATGCTTCTGTTGTACCTATATTTGTAAAGCGTTGCAACATAGTACCTCGTGCGCGTAACCATTTTAAACCTCCAGAGTAATTTTGAATACAGAAGCCATACATATTAATCACCCGCTGAAAGTGCATCTGATCCACACCTTAAAGAAGTATACTTTGATCACAAATAATACAGATGTTAGCTAAGATATTTATCGATGGTTTTTTTCCTTAATTAAATTTAAGTAGTCTATATTTCAGAACTGCAACTTTGGCAAGTATATTAGTGATCGCTGGCATTTCGTATGCTGATTAATAACACTATGCTCGAACTTTTGGCTCCCGATTGACCGAATCATTTAATAGTTAAGAGTACATACTTTATTTAAGACTGCAGTGACGACTTTTCGGGAGAAGTAGGTGAAGTCCTCTTCAAAAGATTAAAATAATCTATTTGAATCTGCTTCATTCATTTAATTTTAACATATTCATTTATCAAAATACATTGTTGCTAATATTCTCAATCTCAATCTAAACATAAATCATCCGCTCTTGTTACCTGTTACAACGTCCGCACAGTACGACCACCTGTGACTGACATCTGCAGGTAAGTGAAGATCCACGTCGCACTTCTTCAAATTCCCATCAAAAGCTGGTTGTCATTAAGCAACTAGTAAGCATCTGTATAAAATTACAAAACTTTAGAAATTGTCTTTTGTACCTATACTTTGTTGCAATACTTTAACTAAATGGCGATACTAAACTGCATCAACATATTTGTAATAATTCAGAATATAAACACTACATTAGCAGCCATAAACTGAACTTACTTTAATAATTGTAATAACATGATAATTGGGGATACATAACTATTCCACAAAACAGTAATGATGAAAGGATCAAATTCAAATCCTGTGTGGTGTATCGCATGTTTACAACCTACATTTAGGCTTCATTTAAGCTAATCAGACGTGTCATTGATGTACCTGACATGTGATTTTCCAATGCTCCGCCCGAAGGTATTACGTTGGCCAGGACAGTAAGTTTACCTGAAATTAATTTTACCGAACCCTTGCTGTCAAGTAGATCTTTACGTGCGTTACAATACTCACAGGGACCTCTTCCACTCTCATCCGAACGAGGCATAGTTTTGTGAATACATGTTTGCCTAACATTTCAAGCGGACCGTGTCGATTTGAATCCTGGACCCTTCGGCGTAATAGTGCATCATGCATACCAACACGCTTACGGAGCCCCTGTACTTGAGATACCCCTACATGTGATTTTCCAGATGCTCCAGCCGAAGGTACTTTATTGGCCAGAAAGCGAGTTCTTTCCTTAATTAAATTTTAATATTTTGAACTTACTGTTCCAGCAATGTAGATTTTCAACGTGCGTGACAACACTCACACGGGACCTCCATTTTACCTCTCATCCAACGAGGGCGTATATTTGTGAAAAATGCTTGCTATTTCAAGCGGACCGTATCGGAATTCGAACGACTTAGGCGTAGTAGTCACACGCATACCAACTACGCTCACCTGAGATACATGTATTTGGTACGCCTATTACTAGGAACAGCTGTTCCGACTTTAACTTGCTATGAAGATTTTGTAACGATTATTGGACGAGTATGTAACATAACAATAATGAAAATTTAAGTTTATCGTAACGCAAATAGAAAGTTCATATATGATCGAGGAGTTCAGGTGAAATTGATTGGACAATGGCTAAAACTAAAGAAACTAGAAGATATGATCTAGTAGCAGGAGTTAACTCTGCGAGATCATGAGACATTTTGCAACTCATAATAATAATTTATCGCGGTTTCGTTTTGTAGTTGCCTACGATTTCTCAATTTAATTTTTAATTGTTTAACTATGTTTGGCCCTCCGTAAAATTTCAAAAAGTTTTCTTTTATATCAGTCCATGTTTTGTCACTGTTATTGGGATCCGCTGTAAATTTTTCAAACCATAGCCGCGCACTCTCTTTCAAAAACCTCGAAAAATATTGAATTTTATTCGCGTCACTCCAACAGTTCGCGTTTGCACAGTGGTCCTGAAGAAATTCGTAACATCCTGTTTTTCCAGGTGTAAAGGTCGTTGGATTGGTATATAGTGGTTCGATAGGATTAAGTTTCAGATTTTAACTGATTCAATAGTAGTATCGGCCATGATTGGTACTGTGGGGTGTTCTTGAGCTAAGTTAGTCGTGGTTGTAGTACCGGATTCTATGTCGTTTACCTCTACGTTTATATGAAGGTTAGTATTGGGAGGAAATTGGAACTGTGTTGTGTGTGGGTCTTTGATAACTGTTGTGGAGATCTACGTAAAACAGATGTAGGTGTAAATATGTTATCGTCTTCGTTTTTGTTGTCAATGCGATTAAAATTGATTGTGCTTATTTGAGGTCGTTTATTTTTACTACGAGTGTCGTGAGTATGAATAGGAGTACTCGAATTAGTGGCCATCAATTATGACGTGTCTGCAAAGCAATAACCCATTAAATTTGCAAAGATCATAAAAGTTTGCATTGCGTCTTCTACTACTAAATACAATTCGTAGGTAAAGCTATTACTAACAGAACCTGATTCAGTCTTTAATAAATACCAACAACGAATAGTTTTTAATAAAAGTTTTGCGTATTCCGATAAATAATTGCTAACTGGTAAGTGATTTTGATGTGCCCAATTCAAAAATACAGGAATGGAATGGTCCAAACGGGTTTGTCCAGGTTGGTAATGTAGAGATACTCTTGTTGTTTTTTGTGTCAGATCTACCATAATTGGAAGAAATAAGTTATGAAAAAAAAAGAAAATTTAACTAACATTGAAATATTGGAATCTCTTGAAGACCAAAAAAAAATAATCCCTTAGTCGCGTTAACCAAATATAGCCCTAAAAAATATATAAGCCCGTGCGTCCGACACCATGTGTTAAATACACTTTAATACCGTTGCTCATGAGTTTTGAGGCGTAGTTGAGGTAGAGCGTTAGGTGGTATTTAACTCAGGTTCCTTAGAACCTGGGGATCGAGCAATAATGCTAACCATACGAGTTCTTGACACACTACTGAATCGGCGTTAATTATAAGATGTTCGGTACATAGTCACTTTATTCTAATACATTAAAGTTAGAAGCAGAATTACATTAAAGGCATATCATTAAGTTAGTAAACTCTAAAATTGGACTTACATGATCTCTTGAAGCTGCGTAATGATAAGATGGGGCGTACTGATTGAGTTTGATGAATTCGAGCTTGAACCGGAGTGGTCTCTTCTGACTGGTTTCCACTACTAGGCACTTCGGACTACTACTACTGGCCTGAAAGTTGGCTCTCCAATATATAGTCGTCTGGGCGGACATTTGAGGGTAAAGATGGAATCCCAGAACTGTAACTCAGGAAGTCCTTGTGATGCGGTGGACCGCGTGAAACGCCAAACCGTAACGTTATCCAAGGTTTTCTTGGATCAACGGATACTTGATAAAGTAAATGTGTACAACACAGGAGATTGAGGTTTCCTCATGAATGTGGTAGTTACAAAGTAACAATGGAAAAGAGTCACTAAAAATGAACCGAATAGGATGCTGAGGCTTCCGCGTTAATAAAGTAATTTATTACAAAGTAATGAACAAAGAAGATTAACTGAAATAAACTGTTCTTGGAATTAAAGTGAAAATGCAAATTATTGTATTCATAACAATATTTTATTTAAGACTGCAGTGACGACTTTTCGGGGGAAGTAGGTGAAGTACCTCTTCACAAGAAGATTCTAAGTAAAATAATCTATTTGAATTGTTCATTAATTAATTTTAACATATTCATTTATCAAAATACTAATTTTTAAAAAATTTCTCAGATCCTCAATCTAAACATAAAATATCCGCTCTTGTTACGTTTACAACGCCGCCACAGTACGACGCAACGCAATGTAGGATCGTTTCCTTTATAATGTAGGTAAGTGAAGATCCACGTCGCACTTCTTCAAATTCCCATCAAAAAAGCTGGTTGTCATTAAGCAACTAGTAAGCAAATCTGTATAAAATTACAAAACATTAGAAATTGTATTTTGTACCTATATTTATTCAATACTTTAACTAAATGAGATACTAAAGCTGCATCAACATATTTGTAACAATTCAGAATATAAACACGACATTAGCAGCCATAAAAACTGAACTTACTTTAATAATTGGAATAAATGATAAGTGTTAAAACTACTTCACAAAACAGTAATGATGAAAGATCAAATTCAAATCCTGTGTGGTGTATGATGTTTACAACCTACATTTTTAGGCGTTCATTTAATAATCAGACGTGTAATTGATATACTTGACATGTGATTTTCCAATACTCCGCCCGAAGGTATTACATTGGCCAGGAAGTAAGTTTTTTTTACCTGGAGAATTTTGAATTTTACCGAACCCTTGCTGTTTCAAGCAAGGTAGGGATCTTTTACGTGCGTTACAATACTCACACACGGGACCTCTTTCCAGCTCTCATCCGAACGAGGGCATATTTTTGTGAAAAATGTTTGCCTAACATTTTTCAAGCGGACCGTGTCGGGATTTGAATCCTGGACCTTTGGCGTAGTAGTCACATGCATACCAACTACGCCACGGAGCCACCTGTACTTGAGATACCCCTACATGTGATTTTCCAATGCTCCAGCCGAAGGTACTAGATTGGCCAGAAAGCGAGTTCTTTTACCTAAAAAATTTTAAATTTTGCCGAATTCTTACTGTTCCAAGCAAGGTAGGGATTTTCAACGTGCGTGACAACACTCACACACGGGACCTCCATTTTACCTCTCATCCGAACGAGGGCGTATTTTTGTGAAAAATGCTTGCCTTACATTTTTCAAGCGGACCGTATCGGAATTCGAACCCGGGACCCTAGGCGTAGTAGTCACACGCATACCAACTACGCCACGGAGCCGCCCTGTACTTGAGATACCGAACTTAAAGCTAATCACTGGGCTGGTACTTGAGATACCGCATGTATTTAGACGCCATTACAACCAACAGCTGTTCCGACTTTAACTTGCTATGAAAATTTTTGTAACGATTTGTTGGACGAGTATGTAACACAACAAAATAAAAATTTAAGTTTATCTAACGCAAATAGAAAGTTCATATATGATCGAGGAGTTCAGGGTGAAATTGATTGGACAATGGCTAAAACTAAAGAAACCTAGAAGGATATGAGCTAGTATAGGATTAACTCTGAGTAGATCATGAGACACGTCGTGAATTCAAAGGACGATGACAATATATAATTTGCCGTTGAGGGGTTTTGAAGTCGACTCTAATTCGTTACACTTGACTATTATATTAGCTATAAAGTCGTGATATTAAATAAATTAGTGGTAACATACTGTTAAAATTGATTGCCATCTGTAATTTAAATTATTATAATGATCGATATAATTTGGCAATTAGTGCTTCTATAGTTAATTGTAGTGCTTTGACAGTTAAACGAATGGTAGTTGTAATTTTAAGAAATTGGTATTTGTACTGCTAGCGATTAGCTAGAAATAAGTTGTTGTGAGTACTTTAGAATTTCGCTGCAGCTACGAGTAGTTGAAAAGACTTGTGTAATTAGTTGATAATAAAGAACTGTTGTTTTTGCAAAAGGGTTTCCGTTTCACTGGTGTCAGCCGTAGGACAGTAGTGAAAATACATTTGAACGATTTCTGCTTGCATGCCTATAACTCGTAGTTAACAACATAAAATGAACAGTGAAATTATTTCCTTCTTAAAGGAATTCAAGTCAAGCGTTGCGGAGAGCTTGACCGGCAACTCTGCTGAATTCATGGACCTATAAATAAAAATTTCGTATGTTTTATAGAAAAATTACAGAAAGATTCTGCAAAACAGAACTGAAACTCTGCGAGCTTGACAGCGTAACTAGATAAAAGTGCAGAAAAACTAAACCAGACCGCAACCAAATTAGAAGAGAGCAACACGAGTTTTACAAAAAAATTAAGGAACCGCAGGAAATCTTACGAAAAAATTAGATCAGAAAGTAAAAGCGGTTGAACAAGAACTAATTGAAGGTTTCAACCAATTGAGAAAGAGGTTTATGCAAGAAACTACAAATACCGCAGAAAGCTAAAAACCAAATTTTCCGGCGGCTTACAACTATTTCAAGCAAAGTTCTCTGAAAACTTGCAAAAAATAAAAAAAAAGTGTTAAAAATGAGGGAACGGATAAATTCCCTAATAGTACAAGCGCCGGAGCACTCAGCTCCAGAATTTAAAAATATCTGTTTTAGTCGCCCACCTTGTCTTTTGGCGATTCGAGGCTTTCACAAACGCTTTGCTTGTAAGTCTTAATTAGGTTGAACCAGGTTACCAACTAAAATCGTAACCATGCCGTTGTAGCTTTTCCTACTAACGGTAATGACACATTACCGTTCAGTGCTGGCATGCTTAGCCTCTCTGTCACAGACTTCGCCAAGCCAGTCCTTCAGGTGTGCCTCACATCATCCAATACAAGCTGAAACTTTTCTTTCCAAGGAGGTTATTTTGTAAGCCACCAGAAAGCTGCCCGCGCAACGACCACTAGGAGGTGCATGCTGTGCACTGACACACATCGAGCGCATAGCTATATTAGTCACTGATATTTCCGTAGACTGGATAGTTTAAAAAATAATTCTTGGATATGCTAATGTTCGCGGTGATTCACTGTTTTGCATTTTCATGACAAAATATAAGTATAAGATAAGAAAGTTCCTTGAACTTTAATTACGATATTTTAATGACATTCTTAACTGATCGTGAGTAATACAGATTTTACGATGGATATATAATTAGGGAAGAGCATGGGTTTTTACCTTATGCATACGGGCATTTTATTTTAAAAATGAGTCAACCTCAATAATTACGGTCCTTGCTTTATCAAATAATGCAGGGGATAATTTTATTCTTGAAATTATTAATTTTTGGCGACGAATGTAACATACTATTTTTTAATACAAACCATAGCTTAAATACAAAGTTAACAAAAAAAATCCGTCAAAATATTTTGCAGATAGGAACTTTCTTGCTAGGACGGCAGTACGGTAGGAAGTAACTTATAGTGATAGAGGTAGGCGACTTTCAGTTATTTCTCACGTCGTTGTCTTATGGAACTGCACAGGGTGATGTTTATTTAGAAGCGTACTTCTTAATTATATGTTGTCTGATAAACTTCTTCAGGGTTTGGCAAATTAAACTATCAAGAAATTGGATTAAAAAAATGACAAAAAGTAAATGAAATATAAAAAAATACGATAGGTCTTTGGGATACATAGCGTAATATAAGAAGTAGAATAGCTTTAGAGATTGGGAAAAGATTAATTAGGTTCATTTATATCTACTACATGGCTCCAAATATAGGCTTTTAATAATCTTGTTTTAGTATTTAGAGCTATGCTACTTTTTGATAAGGCGCCAGTTACATATCTCCCAAATTAGAATATATGTGTAAACAAATTGAATTATTAAAACTTAAGTTAGATGCAACAATGTATAATTGAAGAACATAATAAAAAGGTTAATGAGTTCAACAAACCAGACAGTGAGAACGGAAACAGACGTAACGTAATATTGCAGGTGCAGGTCACAGTAGGTTATAAGACAGCAATTATTGGAATTAAAATTGTTACATTGTATTAAATACAAAAATTAGCAGACATGAGCTCTGCAGCTCCCACAAGCAATGTGAGGGGCAGGACAGCATAAATACCCTTGAAAGCCTAAGATGGTCAGTCAGTCTAGAGCTTTTCAACTTTAACATTGTTGTTAGTTCAGCTACTCACCGTAACGTTTCAACTTAGAATTATTTCGATATCATTCGTTACTGCATATAACGAACTTGTAAAATCAAAATTAAAATTGTAATTCAGTATAAAATAAATTTAATAGAAGAAGCTTTTGGAAAAGCTTTTTAAAAAGTCGCTCCAAGAGGCCCAAAACCTATCTGGCGCAGTCGATACGATATCAGAAGGGCATTAACAGAATCCAAAATCGTGGAAGCTGGTGGTCTTCAATTTCGATTCTTAATCTGGAGAGAAGAACCAACTGGGCAGAGTATAAGAATAGACGAAGTCCAGAAGCAAAGAGGAAAAGAATGGAACTGGCAAACAAACTCTTGTAAGTACCAAAGTTTATTTTTCTAAACCATTATCAACTGAATATTGATGCTAGCTAATAAGAAAAAATTTTGTATGTGCAATTATCGCAATTTATTATTTTATCATTTCTGAAAGGAATTTACTCAGAAAACTTATTTAACAAAGGAATTATAAAAACGCATTTATATGCACAACTATTCCAATTATTACGATAAATGAAACGATTTATTCAGCAAAGTCTGAAGGTTTAATATATAAATAGAACGCAATTATTTTTACCATTTCTATTACAGCGATTATTACTAACAAGAATTTATTCAGGAAACCTGAAACTTTATAATTAGACATTTTTAAGACAACAAACTAACGGAAGTGTATAATTCTAGAGAAGCATTTCATTCACTTATTAATGCAACATTTAACGAAACAATTATAGCAACTTTATGATTGCAAAACTTAATTACTCATCACAAATCCCAACAAAAGCGTATAATTATAACACAGTTATTGCAGGGAATTATTACTCAAAAAAACCTGAAACTCAATCCGCAACAATTGTAATATCTGAAAAGTTATAAATACACACTCCAACGCGACAGTAATTGACGAAACAATTACCAAACAGAAATCTCAATGTAATTATAGCACTTTATAATCACACATAAAATATACGTAAAACGATGTTTTAAATAACTATATATAAATTAAACTGAAAAATAACAATACAAACAGAAGAGTAACACTCAATTCTAAGTAAAATAATCTATTTGAATTGTTCATTATTTAATTTTAACATATTCATTTATCAAAATACAATTTTTTTTTAATTCCTCAAAATCTCAATCTAAACAAAATATCCGCTCTTGTTACTTTTACAACGCCGCCACAGTACGACACAACGCAATGTAGGATCGTTACCTTTATAATGTAGGTAAGTGAAGATCCACGTCGCACTTCTTCAAATTCCCATCAAAAAAGCTGGTTGTCATTAAGCAACTAGTAAGCAACTCTGTATAAAATTACAAAACATTAGAAATTGTATTTTGTACCTATATTTATTCAATACTTTAACTAAATGAGATACTAAACCTGCACCAACATATTTGTAACAATTCAGAATATAAACACGACATTAGCAGCCATAAAAACTGAACTTACTTTAATAATTGGAATAAATGATAATTGTTGAAACTATTCCACAAAACAGTAATGATGAAAGATCAAATTCAAATCCTGTGTGGTGTATGATGTTTACAACCTACATTTTTAGGCCTTCATTTAATAATCAGACGTGTAATTGATGTACCTGACATGTGATTTTCCAATGCTCCGCCCGAAGGTATTACATTGGCCAGGAAGTAAGTTTTTTTTACCTGGAGAATTTTGAATTTTACCGAACCCTTGCTGTTTCAAGCAAGGTAGGGATCTTTTACGTGCGTGACAACACTCACACAAGGGACCTCTTTCCAACTCTCATCCGAACGAGGGCATATTTTTGTGAAAAATGTTTGCCTAACATTTTTCAAGCGGACCGTGTCGGAATTTGAATCCTGGACCTTGGGCGTAATAGTCACATGCATACCAACTACGCCACGGAGCCGCCTGTACTTGAGATACCCCTACATGTGATTTTCCAATGCTCCAGCCGAAGGTACTAGATTGGCCAGAAAGCGAGTTCTTTTACCTAAAAAAATTTTAAATTTTGCCGAATTCTTACTGTTCCTAGCAAGGTAGGGATTTTCAACGTGCGTGACAACACTCACACACGGGACCTCCATTTTACCTCTCATCCAAACGAGGGCGTATTTTTGTGAAAAATGCTTGCCTTACATTTTTCAAGCGGACCGTATCGGAATTCGAACCCGGGACCTTAGGCGTAGTAGTCACACGCATACCAACTACGCCACGGAGCCGCCCTGTATTTGAGATACCGAACTTAAAGCTAATCACTGGGCTGGTACTTGAGATACCGCATGTATTTAGACGCCATTACAACCAACAGCTGTTCCGACTTTAACTTGCTATGAAAATTTTTTTGTAACGATTTGTTGGACGAGTATGTAACACAACAAAATAAAAATTTAAGTTTATCTAACGCAAATAGAAAGTTCATATATGATCGAGGAGTTCAGGGTGAAATTGATTGGACAATGGCTAAAACTAAAGAAACCTCCTAGAAAGATATGATCTAGTATAGGATTAACTCTGGGCAGATCATGAGACACGCCGTGAATTCAAAGGACGATGACAATATACTATTTGCCGTTGAGGGGTTTTGAAGTCGATTCTAATTCGTTACAATTGACTATTATATTAGCTATAAAGTCGTGATATTAAATAAATTAGTGGTAACATACTGTTAAAATTAATTGCCATCTGTAATTTAAATTATTATAATGATCGATATAATTTGACAATTAGTGCTTCTATAGTTAAATATAGTGCTTTGACAGTTAAACAAATAGTAGTTGTAATTTTAAGAAATTGGTATTTATACTGCTAGCGATTAGCTAGAAATAAGTTGTCGTGAGTACTTTAGAATTTCGCTGCAGCTACGAATAGTTGAAAAGACTTGTGTAATTAGTTGATAATAAAGAACTGTTGTTTTTGCAAAAGGGTTTCCGTTTCACTGGTGTCAGCCGTAGGACAGTAGTGAAAATACATTTGATCGATTTCTGCTTGCATGCCTATAACTCGTAGTTAACAACTTAAAATGAACAGTGAAATTATTTCCTTCTTAAAGGAATTCAAGTCAAGCGTTGCGGAGAGCTTGACCGGCAACTCTGCTGAATTCATGGACCTATAAATAAAAATTTCGTATGTTTTATAGAAAAATTACAGGAAGATTCTGCAAAACAGAACTGAAACTCTGCGAGCTTGACAGCGTAACTAAATAAAAGTGCAGAAAAACTAAACCAGACCGCAACCAAATTAGAAGAGAGCAACACGAGTTTTACAAAAAAATTAAGGAACCGCAAAAAATCTTACGAAAAAATTAGATCAGAAAGTAAGAGCGGTTGAACAAGAACTAATTGAAGGTTTCAACCAATTGAGAAAGAGGTTTATGCAAGAAACTACAAATACCGCAGAAAGCTAAAAACCAAATTTTCCGGCGGCTTACAACTATTTCAAACAAAGTTCTATGAAAACTTGCAAAAAATGAAAAAAAGTGTTAAAAATGAGGGAACGGATAAATTCCCTAATAGTACAAGCGCCGGAGCACTCAGCTCCAGAATTTAAAAATATCTGTTTTAGTCGCCCACCTTGTCTTTTGGCGATTCGAGGCTTTCACAAACGCTTTGCTTGTAAGTCTTAATTAGGTTGAACCAGGTTACCAACTAAAATCGTAACCATGCCGTTGTAGCTTTTCCTACTAACGGTAATGACACATTACCGTTCAGTGCTGGCATGCTTAGCCTCTCTGTCACAGACTTCGCCAAGCCAGTCCTTCAGGTGTGCCTCACATCATCCAATACAAGCTGAAACTTTTCTTTCCAAGGAGGTTATTTTGTAAGCCAGCAGAAAGCTGCCCGCGCAACGACCACTAGGAGGTGCATGCTGTGCACTGACACACATCGAGCGCATAGCTATATTAGTCACTGATATTTCCGTAGACTGGATAGTTTAAAAAATAATTCTTGGATATGCTAATGTTCGCGGTGATTCACTGTTTTGCATTTTCATGACAAAATATAAGTATAAGATAAGAAAGTTCCTTGAACTTTAATTACGATATTTTAATGACATTCTTAACTGATCGTGAGTAATACAGATTTTACGATGGATATATAATTAGGGAAGAGCATGGGTTTTTACCTTATGCATACGGGCATTTTATTTTAAAAATGAGTCAACCTCAATAATTACGGTCCTTGCTTTATCAAATAATGCAGGGATAATTTTATTCTTGAAATTATTAATTTTGGCGACGAATGTAACATACTATTTTTTAATACAAACCATAGCTTAAATACAAAGTTAACAAAAAAAATCCGTCAAAATATTTTGCAGATAGGAACTTTCTTGCTAGGACGGCAGTACGGTAGGAAGTAACTTATAGTGATAGAGGTAGGCGACTTTCAGTTATTTCTCACGTCGTTGTCTTATGGAACTGCACAGGGTGATGTTTATTTAGAAGCGTACTTCTTAATTATATGTTGTCTGATAAACTTCTTCAGGGTTTGGCAAATTAAACTATCAAGAAATTGGATTAAAAAATGACAAAAAGTAAATGAAATATAAAAAATACGATAGGTCTTTGGGATACATAGCGTAATATAAGAAGTAGAATAGCTTTAGAGATTGGGAAAAGATTAATTAGGTTCATTTATATCTACTACATGGCTCCAAATATAGGCTTTTAATAATCTTGTTTTAGTATTTAGAGCTATGCTACTTTTTGATAAGGCGCCAGTTACATATCTCCCAAATTAGAATATATGTGTAAACAAATTGAATTATTAAAACTTAAGTTAGATGCAACAATGTATAATTGAAGAACATAATAAAAAGGTTAATGAGTTCAACAAACCAGACAGTGAGAACGGAAACAGACGTAACGTAATATTGCAGGTGCAGGTCACAGTAGGTTATAAGACAGCAATTATTGGAATTAAAATTGTTACATTGTATTAAATACAGAAATTAGCAGACATGAGCTCTGCAGCTCCCACAAGCAATGTGAGGGGCAGGACAGCATAAATACCCTTGAAAGCCTAAGATGGTCAGTCAGTCTAGAGCTTTTCAACTTTAACATTGTTGTTAGTTCAGCTACTCACCGTAACGTTTCAACTTAGAATTATTTCGATATCATTCGTTACTGCATATAACGAACTTGTAAAATCAAAATTAAAATTGTAATTCAGTATAAAATAAATTTAATAGAAGAAGCTTTTGGAAAAGCTTTTTAAAAAGTCGCTCCAAGAGGCCCAAAACCTATCTGGCGCAGTCGGTACGATATCAGAAGGGCATTAACAGAATCCAAAATCGTGGAAGCTGGTGGTCTTCAATTTCAATTCTTAATCTGGAGAGAAGAACCAACTGGGCAGAGTATAAGAATAGACGAAGTCCAGAAGCAAAGAGGAAAAGAATGGAACTGGCAAACAAACTCTTGTAAGTACCAAAGTTTATTTTTCTAAACCATTATCAACTGAATATTGATGCTAGCTAATAAGAAAAAATTTTGTATGTACAATTATCGCAATTTATTATTTTATCATTTCTGAAAGGAATTTACTCAGAAAACTTATTTAACAAAGGAATTATAAAAAACGCATTTATATGCACAACTATTCCAATTATTACGATAAATGAAACGATTTATTCAGCAAAGTCTGAAGGTTTAATATATAAATAGAACGCAATTATTTTTACCATTTCTATTACAGCGATTATTACTAACAAGAATTTATTCAGGAAACCTGAAACTTTATAATTAGACATTTTTTAAGACAACAAACTAACGGAAGTGTATAATTCTAGAGAAGCATTTCATTCACTTATTAATGCAACATTTAACGAAACAATTATAGCAACTTTATGATTGCAAAACTTAATTACTCATCACAAATCCCAACAAAAGCGTATAATTATAACACAGTTATTGCAGGGAATTATTACTCAAAAAAACCTGAAACTCAATCCGCAACAATTGTAATATCTGAAAAGTTATAAATACACACTCCAACGCGACAGTAATTGACGAAACAATTACCAAACAGAAATCTCAATGTAATTATAGCACTTTATAATCACACATAAAATATACGTAAAACGATGTTTTAAATAACTATATATAAATTAAACTGAAAAATAACAATACAAACAGAAGAGTAACACTCAATTTATACAAAAATAATACAAATTAAACTGAAAACAACCACTAACTACCATGAATTCCGATATGAAACTCTATCCTAAACGCATTCCCCAATATGACAAAAGTCAAGCGTTATGAGGTATCTTCATCACCGCATGCCTGTTATTTTTAAAATTTTTCTACAACCCAGGAGACAACGAGCGCAACGATTTACTCCTACGACTAATAATAAGCAAGCTGACCGGCAGAGCAATAACCCTGATCGCCAGTCCAGAAGATCTGATCGAGTAGGAAGAAATCAAACGTATCCTGATTGCATATTTTGGCAACAACGGAACATATCCTATCAATTTGGTATGAAATGTCAAGACGTACGAAGTTTAATTTTGACAAAACTAAAAATTGAAGAACCCGACCAAAACATAAGATTATCGAAGACGAAAATGTACAACGAAATGGCCTTAGACGCATACATCAATGCCTTACCTGTACGGTTATCGGACAAATAAGATTTCAACATCCCCAAAATTTAGAAGAAGCAATGAACATAATTGTAGAGGAAAAAAACGTTATGTACTAGTGAAATAGATTGCATAACCCAAACGCAAACAAAAATTACTCACCTATGAAAACCATACAAGCCGCGAGACAAATTTCCACACAACCAAAATTTACACAATTTAACACACAAACGAACTAACCGCGAATTAACAACTCAAACTTTAACAACACGAATTTCCACAACCAATTCAGACAATTTCCAAAGCAAACATTTAACTCAAACTTTATACAACTCACATTTATGCCAAGATTTAATCAAAACACGAATCAACCAAGGCAAACATTCGGCGTTAACCCTAACAGAAACGCACCAATGACAAATAACAATAACAACCCTAACCGTTGATACAAACCAACCCCTATGGACACTTCATCTGGTAACACTAGACAAAACACAAAAATATCACAAATCCGACCAAGCTATAACCAAAAACAAAACTTTACCTCGGAAGAACTTTTCCACCAAAAAGTGGAAGATTTTAATAATCATGACACGGATAATTATGCAAATTCCAATAGAGACGATGAAACGAATCGTTCAGAAAACTATGAACGTAACGACCCGTATGAAAATTACGAAGAGGACGAAGAAGAAAACGCGTGCTCAAATTTTCGGTTAGACCGATTCAAATACGACCAAACGTAATTAATTTAAACAACATCAACCAACAAATTTTACTGTACAGTGTGTCCCGGATTCGATGTATTAAATGGGTAACTTAGTTGTTATTAAAGATACAATAAAACTGTGTGCGCAGTCATGGGCCAACTTTTTGAGATCAATTCAATAGTGAAATCACAAATGAGCGATCTTCTTTTGTTTTCGAGTTATAGCCAAAAATTGATATTTTTAACAATTCTATTAATTCGTATAACTCGTTTATTTGCAAAAACATCTAAAAATACTGTAGAAGTCTTTTATACAGTTTTTTACGTAGAATACAGTGGCGTACGCAAATATTTAATATTTATAACACTTTTGAGGTTATAATATAAACTTGCATTTTTTTAAATGGAAACCACAATTGTTTCCAGCTTTATTTAAAAGCTCTTTTTAACAGCTTTTCAAAAATATATAGCTTAATATAATTATTTTTTCAAATAGCCGATTTATTCCATGTTTTTGGTATAATAAAATAATTTATTATACTGGTAATAAATAGTTGGCCGCGAAACAGAAGCTAAACAAAAAGCGACAATTATTTGTATAACAAACGTCAACGAGCTTCAATCATATCTATTGCACATGCAATAAATTGTATTGTTAGTTTGTAAGTGAACCTTCAGTCTGTAATTAAATGTCAAAATTTGAAAATTACGAAAAATACGATATGCTAGTTGCATTTATTGAGTCTGCGAGAATTCCTCTATCAGCAAAAACATTATATTTTAACAGGTAATTGCATAACTTATAGCAAATAATATTACTATGTCGTTTGTAAATAATACAGGTATCCTGAAAGACGACAACCAAGTATTAACATGTTTAAAAGGTTAGATAGTAATTTACAACAGTTTGGCTGTTTTGAAAAACCTAGAACAAAACAGTATGCAGTTTTTAATCAAGAGCAAACTACTGTTGCAACCATAGCATGTGTGAAACAAACCCAAGAACATCATGTAGGAAAATTGAAAGGAAATCGGTGTTTCTAAATCAGCAGCTTCAAGAATATTGAAGCGTAATAAATATCGACCCTATAAAATTAAAATTATACATAGTTTGTTTCCGACGATTTTCAAAAAAGAAGGAGATTTTGTCAATGGTATCTTCGTAAATGTGCTGCTACTAACAATTTTGGAAATAACATTATATGGTCTGATGAAACACATGTGAGTAGTACTGGTATCTTCAACAGACACAACAATCGACACTGGTCTAATGAAAATACCTATCAAACATATACGAGGCATCAACAAGGCCGTTTTGGTTTGAATATTTGTTGCTACATTGTTGGTGGCAAATTTCAATACCATATTTTTGAAAATAATCTTTCAGCTGGCCGCTATATAGAAATTTTGGATACCAACTTGCACGAATTACTAGAGGACATGCCTCTCGAAAAAAGACAAAAAGTGTGGTTTCAACAAGATGGTGCACCCCCGCACAACGCTATAATTACTCGTGATTATTTAAATAGAGAATATCCCAATAAATGGATGGGTACGTTTGGACCTGTTCAGTGGCCGCCTAGATCTCCTGACTTGTCAATATTGGACTATTTCGTATGGAATTTTTTGAAAGAGGAAATCTATAAAACCCAGCACCATAGTGTTGAAGAGTTGCGAAATTCAATTGATGCAGCATTCCGTAAAGTTAAGGCGGTTCATTTATTAACTTCTATTAAATCTTTAATAAAACGATGCGAACTTTGTTTAAGAGAGAATGGAGGCCAGTTTGAACAATATCTCTGAATTTTCAGTAAATAAAATATTGTAGTAGTCCCATCTGTGTTCTAGTTCTTTATATATTGTGTGAGGGTGTGTGTAGGTGAGGGTGTGTGTGGGTGTGTGCGCATGCGTGCGTGCATGCGTGGGTGCGTGCTTGTGTGTGTGGGGTGTGAGTTGTTTGAGTGTGTGTGTATTTGTGTATCCATATATAGATTATAGACTATTTATATGTGGATAGGGAAATATAATTTTCAATTTAAGATGTAGTTATATTAATTTTTGTAATATATGTAGTTATGATATTGTATTCTTCTAGCTTTCAAACTTTGTTGTTTATAAATGTGATGTGGTACAATAATAAACTCTTGTTTTGTGTTTACCTTTTGTTTCGTGGCCAACTATTTATCACCAATATAATAAATTATTTTATTATACCAAAAACATGAAATAAATCGGCCATTTGAAAAAATAATTATATTAAACTATATATTTTGAAAAGCTGTCAAAAGAACTTTTAAATAAAGCCGGAACCAATTGTGGTTTCCATTTAAAAAAATGCAAGTTTATATTATAACCTCAAAAGTGTTATAAATATTAAATATTTGCGTACGCTACTGCATTCTACGTAAAAAACTGTATAAAGAACTTCTACAGTATTTTTGGATATTTTTGCAAACAAACGAGTTATACGAATTAATAGAATTGTTAAAAATATCAATTTTTGGCTATAACTCGAAAACAAAAGAAGATCGCGCATTTGTGATTTCACCATTGAATTGATCTCAAAAAGTTGGCACATGACTGCGCACACAGTTTTATTGTATCTTTAATAAGAACTAAGTTACCCATTTAATACATCCAATTTGGGACACACTGTACATAGAAATACCTCACACAGAATTCAAATTATAAATCGACACCAGATCTTCAAAAACTTTAATTAGTCCCAGAACCGTAAAGAAACATTATTTAGATTTTGTAGAAAGACAACCTTAAAAATTAACACAGCCCACAAAACAACAGTACTCCAATTTATAGCAAACATGCCCTTACCAAAAACTTTTAACGTAAAAATGAAACATAAATTTTGCATATTTGAAGTTAACGACAAATACGACGGATTAATAGGTATGGATCTTCTAAGAAAATTAGGAGCAAACATTGATATAAAAATCCGATTACTAAGAACAAAATACGGACAATTTTCCATTAAATTTCAAAATAGTAATATTCAAGCCGAGCAAAAATACACCATCGAACTTCGGATAGAAAAACAAATAAAAATTCTAGTAAATTCAAAAGAAGACGTAGGAATTATAAATCATATGTCATTTCAACCCGTAGTAGAAACACCCACAGCATTAAAACAAATGAAAGACAATTACGCCACTACAACAATTTTAAACTCAAACGATTACCCCATTGAACTATCGTTGACAAACCCAATAGACGTAGAAGAAATAAACTTTAGCAAGATGGAAATACACGAAGAATATGAAAACGATTCCAACCCTACAGAACACGACTGGATTTTAGGAAAAAATTTAATTAACATTCGTTTTAATAACGACATTAATCATGAAGACGAAAGGGCAATTAAAGACTTATGTTTTGAATACCGAGATATATTCCATTGCGAAGGAATTCCCTTAACTGTCACCAACGCAGTGAAACATAACCTCGAATTAACAGATGAAAAAACCTATTTTCACCAAAGCATATAGACTACCCCAAGCGAGTCAAGCAGAAGCAGATAGACAAGTAGCAGACCTATTGAAGCAATACATCATCCAACACTCAAATTCACCATCGAGCAGTCCCGTATTAATAGTACCAAAGAAACTAGACGCCTTAGGCAAACGCAAATATCGAATGGTTATCGAGTATTGAAAACTTAACGACAAATACCCATTACCCAATATCACCGAGATTTTAGACGAATTAGGAAAGTGTAAATATTTTTCGACATTAGACCTCGCCTCAAGATATCACCAATTGGAGATGGACGAGAAGGACACAACTAAAACAGCATTCAGTACACCTAGAAGACACTATGAATACAAACGCATGCCATTTGGCTTAAAGAACGCACCCGCCACCTTTCAAGGAGATGTGGATAACATTTTAAGAAGAATACACAACGAAAACTGTCTTGTGTACCTAGACGGTATAATAGTATATTTCGACATCACTCGCAAAACACATAGAAAGGTTGAGAGGTCTTTGAACGATTAAGACAGGCACATTTCAAAGTCCAATTAGACAAAAAAATTTTTTTACAAAAGGAAGTATCATTTTTAGGACACATAATAACCCCACAAGGAGTTATGCCAAATCCAGACAAGACGAACGCAGTACTAAATTACCCTTACCCAAAACTAATATAGAAATTAAAGGATTTTTAGGACTCAGTGGTTACTACCGAAAATTCATAAAAGATTACGCACAAATAACCAAACCACTAACAAACTGTTTAAAGAAAGGCAACAAAATTGAACACACCCCACAATTTATCAAGGCAGTAGAAAAAATTAAATGTATCCTTACTAATCACCACATATTAGAATACCCCGATTTTTCAAAACCGTTTATATTAACAACAGACGCATCGAATGTAGCACTAGGCGTAGTATTGAGCCAAGGAAAAGTAGGTAGCGATAAACTAATCAGCAACGCATCTAGAACATTAAACGAAACGGCACAAAAGTACAGTACAATTGAGAACGAATTATTAGCAAGAATTTGGGCAACAAAATATTTTAGACCATATCTTTATAGAAGAAAATTCTATATATATATACCAGCCATACACCATTAGTATGGTTATGCAAACTCAAGGAACCAAATTCAAAATTACAAAGATGAAGAATTAGATTAGAAAAATACAAATATTAAATTATATACAAAAAAGTAATTTACAATAATAACGCAGATGCACTAAGTAGAATACAACTTAACGCAATAGAAACGGAATCAATAATACGTGACGTAGACGAAACAGAGATAAGAGAAGACCCAGAAGAAACAGACACTATTCACTTAACACAAAATGAAGAACCAAAAACCGCAATTAAAATTTTAAATGAAGCTATAGATATAAAACCAAATCAATTCATAGCTACCTAAGTTTTAGCAAACCCCATTCCAGTAAAATACACAAAAACAGATAATAAGAAAATATATCAAACCCAAATAACTAAAGACGATAACGAGGAGCAAATAATTAAAATTCTAAAAGAATATACCCCCGAGAAAAAGCGTTTTTACTTTTATTTCACCACCGAACATTTATACAAACGATTTTCAGAATTATATGTTAGATTATTTAATAACTCAGGACCCGAAATTATAAGATGTACAAGAAAATTAATAACTTTAGATAATCCAGACGAACTAAATGATGTAATCAGAAATCAACACGAAGGAAAAACCAACCATCGTGGAATCAATGAAACACTAAAACAACTCATAAGGAGATATTACTTTAAAGATATGAAAGAATTAACCACAGATTTTATTAACCGATGTGAATTATGCGACAAGGCGGAATACGACAGGTCACCCCCAAAAGTACCCTTAATGTTAACTAAAATACCCGACAAATCCTTTCAAAAATTACATGCAGACACTCTAGTAGTTGAAGCTCAAAACTTTTTGACAATCGTAAACTCATTCACCAAAGTAGGCCAAGCGATACCCATCATTTCAAAAAATAGTATCTATGTAACCCAAGGATTCTTACAATATTTTACATTTTACGGTACACCAGAAGCAATAACTTTAGACAATGGCAGTGAATTTAGAAATGAAACAATACAAAATACCCCAGAACTCCATAAAATAAAAATTCATTTTATAACGGAAAATCACCTAGAATCAAACCGATTAATTGAAAGATTACATCTAACCTTACTAGAACAAATTAGACACTCAAGACTAACTTATAAGAAAGAACACATAACTAATTTAATGTCATACGCATTAATTGCCTACAACAACACGATCCATTCATCAACTAATTTTACACCTCTAGAATTAACATTAGGACACTCAGATTCCCGCAACCTTTATGATATACATTACAACAAAGAAGTATACCAACAGTATGCTAAAGACCATAAAGAAAAATTAAAAATAACTTATGACATCGTAAAGAATAAATTAGATAACGATAAAAACGCATCACAACAACTCGCAATAAAATGCCAATATAAATAAATTTTCAATAGGACAAACCGTATACGAAAAGAACTTTAAAGGTAAAAAACACAAAACAGTCCCCAGAAATTTAGATCCATTTAAAATCAAAAAGATATCAGACAAAAATGTAGCCGTAGTAGATACGGGAACCATAGTAAAATATATTTACTTAAAGAATTTAAGACACCCTGTAATTTCAGATGGACAGCCATCACCCTTGCCGTCAACCTCCACCCAGGTAGAACAAACTACGACATATAAGTCGAAGACATTAAGAACAAACTCGATATACTACCAGTAAAATTAGGAAGTATGCAAAACACTATAGATTATTGGACATTCGCACAGAAATTTGACTTAACAAAATTAAAACAAGAATTTTAAATAATTAGAGACAATTACTACAGACTGAAACAATCAATGGACACAGCCAAATTCGGAAAGAATACGCGAGAGAAATGCTTAATTACAACAGTATAATGGAAAATATCTTAAAGAACACAGACGACAAATTACGAGACGAAAGAGAGGACTTGTTAACGGATAAGGTAATATTGTTAAAAATCAAATATCTTTAACTTCATCAACCATAATAAAATTTAATGATACACTAAGAAAGCTAGTAAAGAACCAAGACAGTATCACCAATACTCTTAAAAGTAACATGCAAACCTCAATATTAGGAATGCGAGATTTAATCAGATTTAATACGATATTTAACCAAATGATATCCACCTTTACTGTAATCTAACAAATTTAAGTCACATTAGAAAACACTGTAACATTTGCTAAGCTAAACACATTACACGCTAGTATAATAGAACCAATAGATTTATTAAATGAATTATTGAAGATTAGATCACTTATAACTAATAGTAAATTGCCCTTTTAAGCAACAGAATCCAATATACTTATATTTGAAAAAATAGCCATAGTAAAAAATTAAGTAAAAGATCATGAAATTACGTTTGTAATAGAAATACCCTTAGTAGAAAGTAACACTTATAATTATCATCATTTATTTGCTTTCCCCATGAAAGTTACTAGCACGTATCAAGTTATTATTCCTAAAACCAAGTTCCTTCCCCTGAATGAACTTAGGTATGGCTTTACGAATGAAAAATGCAAAGAAGTAGCACCAAGTCAATACTTATGCCAATCATTAACGACAACAGCTATTTAAGCAGATAGCCCCTGTGAAGTGCAATTGTTAAGATTCTTTAATCACTATGAGAATTGTGATCCAAAACCAGTATAAATTGAAAATTATGAAAATTCAAAGAGTTACGGACAACTAATGAATTGCTGTATTTCCACAAGAAGTAATAGCAACCGCCCATTGCAACCAAGACAAAAACAACTTAGCATTAACTGGAAGTAAAGTAATAACCATAAAAGAAGATTGCTATTTAAAATTATAAAATGAGATTATTCGACTATACCAAGACCCAACAGTCTCAAAAGTTGGCACATGACTGCGCACACAGTTTTATTGTATCTTTAATAAGAACTAAGTTACCCATTTAATACATCCAATTTGGGACACACTGTACATAGAAATACCTCACACAGAATTCAAATTATAAATCGACACCAGATCTTCAAAAACTTTAATTAGTCCCAGAACCGTAAAGAAACATTATTTAGATTTTGTAGAAAGACAACCTTAAAAATTAACACAGCCCACAAAACAACAGTACTCCAATTTATAGCAAACATGCCCTTACCAAAAACTTTTAACGTAAAAATGAAACATAAATTTTGCATATTTGAAGTTAACGACAAATACGACGGATTAATAGGTATGGATCTTCTAAGAAAATTAGGAGCAAACATTGATATAAAAATCCGATTACTAAGAACAAAATACGGACAATTTTCCATTAAATTTCAAAATAGTAATATTCAAGCCGAGCAAAAATACACCATCGAACTTCGGATAGAAAACAAATAAAAATTCTAGTAAATTCAAAAGAAGACGTAGGAATTATAAATCATATGTCATTTCAACCCGTAGTAGAAACACCCACAGCATTAAAACAAATGAAAGACAATTACGCCACTACAACAATTTTAAACTCAAACGATTACCCCATTGAACTATCGTTGACAAACCCAATAGACGTAGAAGAAATAAACTTTAGCAAGATGGAAATACACGAAGAATATGAAAACGATTCCAACCCTACAGAACACGACTGGATTTTAGGAAAAAATTTAATTAACATTCGTTTTAATAACGACATTAATCATGAAGACGAAAGGGCAATTAAAGACTTATGTTTTGAATACCGAGATATATTCCATTGCGAAGGAATTCCCTTAACTGTCACCAACGCAGTGAAACATAACCTCGAATTAACAGATGAAAAAACCTATTTTCACCAAAGCATATAGACTACCCCAAGCGAGTCAAGCAGAAGCAGATAGACAAGTAGCAGACCTATTGAAGCAATACATCATCCAACACTCAAATTCACCATCGAGCAGTCCCGTATTAATAGTACCAAAGAAACTAGACGCCTTAGGCAAACGCAAATATCGAATGGTTATCGAGTATTGAAAACTTAACGACAAATACCCATTACCCAATATCACCGAGATTTTAGACGAATTAGGAAAGTGTAAATATTTTTCGACATTAGACCTCGCCTCAAGATATCACCAATTGGAGATGGACGAGAAGGACACAACTAAAACAGCATTCAGTACACCTAGAAGACACTATGAATACAAACGCATGCCATTTGGCTTAAAGAACGCACCCGCCACCTTTCAAGGAGATGTGGATAACATTTTAAGAAGAATACACAACGAAAACTGTCTTGTGTACCTAGACGGTATAATAGTATATTTCGACATCACTCGCAAAACACATAGAAAGGTTGAGAGGTCTTTGAACGATTAAGACAGGCACATTTCAAAGTCCAATTAGACAAAAAAATTTTTTTACAAAAGGAAGTATCATTTTTAGGACACATAATAACCCCACAAGGAGTTATGCCAAATCCAGACAAGACGAACGCAGTACTAAATTACCCCTTACCCAAAACTAATATAGAAATTAAAGGATTTTTAGGACTCAGTGGTTACTACCGAAAATTCATAAAAGATTACGCACAAATAACCAAACCACTAACAAACTGTTTAAAGAAAGGCAACAAAATTGAACACACCCCACAATTTATCAAGGCAGTAGAAAAAATTAAATGTATCCTTACTAATCACCACATATTAGAATACCCCGATTTTTCAAAACCGTTTATATTAACAACAGACGCATCGAATGTAGCACTAGGCGTAGTATTGAGCCAAGGAAAAGTAGGTAGCGATAAACTAATCAGCAACGCATCTAGAACATTAAACGAAACGGCACAAAAGTACAGTACAATTGAGAACGAATTATTAGCAAGAATTTGGGCAACAAAATATTTTAGACCATATCTTTATAGAAGAAAATTCTATATATATATACCAGCCATACACCATTAGTATGGTTATGCAAACTCAAGGAACCAAATTCAAAATTACAAAGATGAAGAATTAGATTAGAAAAATACAAATATGAAATTATATACAAAAAAGGAATTTACAATAATAACGCAGATGCACTAAGTAGAATACAACTTAACGCAATAGAAACGGAATCAATAATACGTGACGTAGACGAAACAGAGATAAGAGAAGACCCAGAAGAAACAGACACTATTCACTTAACACAAAATGAAGAACCAAAAACCGCAATTAAAATTTTAAATGAAGCTATAGATATAAAACCAAATCAATTCATAGCTACCTAAGTTTTAGCAAACCCCATTCCAGTAAAATACACAAAAACAGATAATAAGAAAATATATCAAACCCAAATAACTAAAGACGATAACGAGGAGCAAATAATTAAAATTCTAAAAGAATATACCCCCGAGAAAAAGCGTTTTTACTTTTATTTCACCACCGAACATTTATACAAACGATTTTCAGAATTATATGTTAGATTATTTAATAACTCAGGACCCGAAATTATAAGATGTACAAGAAAATTAATAACTTTAGATAATCCAGACGAACTAAATGATGTAATCAGAAATCAACACGAAGGAAAAACCAACCATCGTGGAATCAATGAAACACTAAAACAACTCATAAGGAGATATTACTTTAAAGATATGAAAGAATTAACCACAGATTTTATTAACCGATGTGAATTATGCGACAAGGCGGAATACGACAGGTCACCCCCAAAAGTACCCTTAATGTTAACTAAAATACCCGACAAATCCTTTCAAAAATTACATGCAGACACTCTAGTAGTTGAAGCTCAAAACTTTTTGACAATCGTAAACTCATTCACCAAAGTAGGCCAAGCGATACCCATCATTTCAAAAAATAGTATCTATGTAACCCAAGGATTCTTACAATATTTTACATTTTACGGTACACCAGAAGCAATAACTTTAGACAATGGCAGTGAATTTAGAAATGAAACAATACAAAATACCCCAGAACTCCATAAAATAAAAATTCATTTTATAACGGAAAATCACCTAGAATCAAACCGATTAATTGAAAGATTACATCTAACCTTACTAGAACAAATTAGACACTCAAGACTAACTTATAAGAAAGAACACATAACTAATTTAATGTCATACGCATTAATTGCCTACAACAACACGATCCATTCATCAACTAATTTTACACCTCTAGAATTAACATTAGGACACTCAGATTCCCGCAACCTTTATGATATACATTACAACAAAGAAGTATACCAACAGTATGCTAAAGACCATAAAGAAAAATTAAAAATAACTTATGACATCGTAAAGAATAAATTAGATAACGATAAAAAACGCATCACAACAACTCGCAATAAAAATGCCAATATAAATAAATTTTCAATAGGACAAACCGTATACGAAAAGAACTTTAAAGGTAAAAAACACAAAACAGTCCCCAGAAATTTAGATCCATTTAAAATCAAAAAGATATCAGACAAAAATGTAGCCGTAGTAGATACGGGAACCATAGTAAAATATATTTACTTAAAGAATTTAAGACACCCTGTAATTTCAGATGGACAGCCATCACCCTTGCCGTCAACCTCCACCCAGGTAGAACAAACTACGACATATAAGTCGAAGACATTAAGAACAAACTCGATATACTACCAGTAAAATTAGGAAGTATGCAAAACACTATAGATTATTGGACATTCGCACAGAAATTTGACTTAACAAAATTAAAACAAGAATTTTAAATAATTATAGACAATTACTACAGACTGAAACAATCAATGGACACAGCCAAATTCGGAAAGAATACGCGAGAGAAATGCTTAATTACAACAGTATAATGGAAAATATCTTAAAGAACACAGACGACAAATTACGAGACGAAAGAGAGGACTTGTTAACGGATAAGGTAATATTGTTAAAAATCAAATATCTTTAACTTCATCAACCATAATAAAATTTAATGATACACTAAGAAAGCTAGTAAAGAACCAAGACAGTATCACCAATACTCTTAAAAGTAACATGCAAACCTCAATATTAGGAATGCGAGATTTAATCAGATTTAATACGATATTTAACCAAATGATATCCACCTTTACTGTAATCTAACAAATTTAAGTCACATTAGAAAACACTGTAACATTTGCTAAGCTAAACACATTACACGCTAGTATAATAGAACCAATAGATTTATTAAATGAATTATTGAAGATTAGATCACTTATAACTAATAGTAAATTGCCCTTTTAAGCAACAGAATCCAATATACTTATATTTGAAAAAATAGCCATAGTAAAAAATTAAGTAAAAGATCATGAAATTACGTTTGTAATAGAAATACCCTTAGTAGAAAGTAACACTTATAATTATCATCATTTATTTGCTTTCCCCATGAAAGTTACTAGCACGTATCAAGTTATTATTCCTAAAACCAAGTTCCTTCCCCTGAATGAACTTAGGTATGGCTTTACGAATGAAAAATGCAAAGAAGTAGCACCAAGTCAATACTTATGCCAATCATTAACGACAACAGCTATTTAAGCAGATAGCCCCTGTGAAGTGCAATTGTTAAGATTCTTTAATCACTATGAGAATTGTGATCCAAAACCAGTATAAATTGAAAATTATGAAAATTCAAAGAGTTACGGACAACTAATGAATTGCTGTATTTCCACAAGAAGTAATAGCAACCGCCCATTGCAACCAAGACAAAAACAACTTAGCATTAACTGGAAGTAAAGTAATAACCATAAAAGAAGATTGCTATTTAAAATTATAAAATGAGATTATTCGACTATACCAAGACCCAACAGTGACGAAGAAATCGCAAATTTACCGAAACTATAGTTTAAGATTACGCAACCCGCAGACGACGAAATCATCAAGAAACCAATGCAATTAGAGCACCTAGACCTAGACGATCTCAACCAAGCCGTAAAGCTAATGGACAACTACGAAGAACGTTTAAGTGAATTAAAAGTGCCAAAAGTACATTATGACAATATCGGTGTTTTGACGATTTTATTAATAATTGTAATCATTTCGTTAACTATGTATGTATTGTACAAAATGTATCTTAGATACAGGGACAAAGAAACGAATTTTAGTAATAAGAAACAAGAAATAAAAGGAATTAAAAAATAATAAATAAATCCTTAGGGACAATGAGTTTCAAAAATTAAGTAAAACACCTTAATTTTCATCTACGTCGGAAGGAGTTCGATATCCCCAAATAAAAATATATATGTAAAAAAATTGAATTATTAAAACTTAAGTTAGATGCAACAATGTATAATTGAAGGACATAAAAAGATTAATAAAAGTTCAACAAGCTAGACAGTGAGAACGGAAACAGACATTGTATTCCAGACGTAACGTGACACTGCAGGTGCAGGTCACAGTAGGATATAAGACAGCAATTATTAGAATTAAGATTGTTACATTGTATTAAATACAGAAATAAGCAGACATGAGTTCAGCAATTCCCACAAGCAATGTGAAGGGCAGGACAACATAAATACCCTTGAGAGTTCAAAATGGTTATGGTTAGTCAGTGGTCATACGTTACTGCATATAACGAACTTGTAAAATCAAAATCAAAATTGTAATTCAGTATAAAATAAATTTGATAGAAGAAGTTTTTTGGAAAATCTTTTTAAAAAGTCGCTCCAGAGGCCCAAAACCTATCTCTCTATGCACCTTAAAGGCGTTCCTTTCTAGGACTATTCTAGTTCTTACATATTTTCATTTGTGTTGCAATTTTCCAACTCAAGCTGATTTTAAACGCTCTCGTGTAGAAGAACAAGACAGATAAAGTTAGTAACGCATGATTCGTAAAATTGTGTGATTAACAGAACCCGTGATAAGAGGATAGGTTATGTTTTGAGCTTTGTCAGAATATTTATGGTAATGAGTGAGGATAAAATAAAAGGTGAAATTGTGTAAAAGAAAACAAAGACTCGAAAAAACATAAGAGAGATGAGGTAAAAAGGAGTGCTTTATGATAACACAGAGAGGAGAATTCTTCAAATTAACTTTGAAGGGGAGTGGGGGTGGGATTTCGTTTACTGTGCTGTACGGATTTACATAATCTACTTTTGATGTTTGTTTGTCAAAGCGGAGCTCATATGTAAGTATATTCAATTACTGTTCTCAAATTACAAATGTCAAAGGTTTTTTAAGTTTATGTCTATAATTCCACGAACGTGTACTTTTAAATCACCATAATTGTATAAGAATCATTTAATTGTTACGAGTTTTATAGACTAGTCAATTGTAGAATACCTTTCAATGCATTCAATAAGAAAGTATATACGCGGTAATTCAAACTGAAGTTATTCAAAGTAGTGTAATAAAATGGAAATGCATAAGTTTTTGGTTCGCCTTGGATAGGAAATTCATTTCAAGTAAGAGACCATTTTCTTTTTATTATTCAGTTCGTACAGTTCAGAGTTCGAATCAAAAGTGTCCCGATTTTAATGAATTATCTTGAGAGTTCTAGTCTCGAACATGATCTGAATATAAAGAGAAGTTATTTGTCAAAGTTGTTACCGGTAGCGGATGCAGTTTTAGTATCTACATCTTACAAAGTTTGCGAAAGATTTAGCGAATTAATTTTATGGATTGGAATACTCTATCACTTATGTATGAGCACGTTGCATAAAACCGAAAAGTTGAAAGTGTACTGAATTAACTATCAACATGTTCAAGGAAGATTTGTGATATTTTGTTAGGATATTTTAATAGTACAAAGTACACGGTTGTTCAAAAGAAATTTATATATTTGAAGCTGAAAACTTTCTTTTCTTAAAAATGAACGGCTGAGTCGGTCCTATAAAGATATTACCTCAGACTGGGTTCACAGTTGGTAATATTAGTCAATTATACTATCAAATAATACGTCTTAAGTATCTGTATATTCAGAAATAGAAATAAAACAATGAGAAAGTGCTGGAACTATAGAGAAGAAAAGTATCTTAGTGTCCGCTATTATTTGCACAAATGCCGAATATTGGCGTAAGTCATAAATCCAGTTCAAAATCCTGCAGTCTGTATAAGTTCATTCTGCTCAAAGGTACATCTAATCCATAGTTTTTATTTTCCTGAATTCTCTACAAATAATGTATATTAAGCGTTAAAATCTTGGTTTCTAATTATACCAGGTGCTACGTGCATCGACGTAGCCTAAAGGAAAAAAAACCAAAGAAAAAAGATGGCCGGGCTTAACCGGTGAGTAGGCGGAGTTTTACACATGCAAAATAAAGAAAGACCTGAAATAAAAATATACTCACTCATGCACAATTAAACATATACAAACGAAAAACCTCGAATTAAAAAAAAATATGTACAAAAGCACAATAGTACCAACGAATGAACAATCCATAAGTAAACGTTATACAAATTTACCAAATCAAACAAAGAATCATTTTTAACATGGCGACCTGCCGTTTTGAGGTACCTACCCTTTACATTATTTAGCAACAATGCAATAAAAAAACCCAACCGCAGCACTAAAAACCACAGCTCTTAATGGTTGTAAATATAAAAATTACATATGCCACATTGGCAGTACAATATCTTAACTAATAAGGAAAATTTATAACTCAGAAAAAAAGAACCAAGGTAAACTAACAGTTATAAATCATCATCGCGAGCATGCAATTGCCAACATACAAATAAGTGAAGAAAAGGATCCCAATAAGTGCAATATTACTACTTCCGACTATCTCACATCACAGTAATCAGTTTAAAGCCACCAAGTGTGGCTACCAAATGGTGTCAATTAATACATACACACTCACCCTCGAGTTGCTGCCGTCGTACAGGCTCCAAGCGTCTCTACTGACGGGTGAGGCAGAGGGGCGCGTGATCCCGCCTTGGGGCTGTCCTCTCATCACAACAAGGGGCGGCAATCCATCGTGGCTTTAGGGCCACCGGAAGAAGCACAAGGAAAACGAAACCAACAAAAAATGGCAAATGCTTGCGTCTTGTATATCGAAAAAGAAAGCGAATATCAATTTTGTTTCACTCAATAACCAAAGCTTCAAGTAATATTGGTGTTATCAAACGTGATTAGCAAACTTGAACCGCGGTTTTATCGGATAGCTCAATACCTTATTTACACGCTATCGCAAGGTATAACGAGTTCACGGATACCTAAAACAGGGTATTGACTATTTAATGCATAGCATAAACCTTACGTTTTAAGGCAACTAGATTTAAAATTGAAAATTACTAGAGAGCGGGCTTATTATAGGAAGGTCTAATATACCGGGTGTTGTTGCAGGGTCTGAGCAGGATCTAAATAAATGAATAATGAAGTAAACGAATGTAGGTTTTTTAGTTCATCGACAGTAAATGAACGTAACACAGGGTAAAATATAATCATGATACACAACAGTCTATATTCTAGTTTACCATTGCCTCATCACTATTTCCGATATATCTAACCCTATTACTGTAAGAATTTATTTAGCGTTAATAACTAAAATAAAATTGAAGTGCACGTGCACGTCAAACTATACGACCCCACACGCTTTTGCACTGCACGTGGACGTTTCGCGAGCTATTATATCCACAATAATGCCATAAACCATATACGGTTTGTGAACAATAAGACCTGTTATATCGTAACCTAGCTCACACTTTGCGTTCCTTGGCGTCGCTTCGAGACTATGCCAAAGCATGCAGCAATACCGGTTGTACGGCAATCCATTTCGCGTTTTGCGCTCTTTGGCAACGCCTCGCATTCCTTGGTGTCGTTTCGCGAATACACCAAAGTAATTGGCACCATACTGGGGGAGGTTATCGATTTGTAACGATGAGATCAATTGAGTGATTGTGTAAATAATACATAGACAAAGGAGCAAGCGCTAATAAAAGCAATACAAAAAAGTACCGCGTATGGCGGTTTGTAAAATTAATCAGCATACATGGGTACTTGCGATAAAGTATAAAACAAGCGGATATATATATATATATATATATATATATATATATTATAGTGGTTTTAAAAGATCAAAAATAAATATAAAAGAAACCTGTATAAAGGAACAACCAGAAATTACGTGCGAAAGTTATATTAGTTAATTCATTTTTAAGTAACGGGTATTAATCAAATTTTACAAATAATGATAAATATTTAGTAGGTTTGCAAAGAAATTGAATGGTAGAAGGCAATACCATTAATTTAAAATTTAATTTAATTTAATTAAACGATTATTGATGTATAATATGCATAAAAGCGTTACAAACAGACAAATATATCGGTGGGATTAAAATACGCTGAAATACAACTCCGAGAAATGTATTTAAAACGTTCGTTACGATTGAACACCTGCGTAGTTTGGAAATGTCAAGTTTCCAATTATTTTTGTAGATAGCAAACGGTTACAGAGAATATCGGGTAAGCCGTCGCTTATATTCTCTGGAAATGCTAATGATCGGTTAGTTAAATCACGTAGTAAGTCCACGTGTGGTAGACAGCGCACAAACAAGAATATCGATTGTCTACCACTCAAGCAAGGTTAGAAGGAGACGTAGAAAACGCATAAGCATGAGACAACGGTAGTATAGGAGGGATTTGAGAAACGTCAGTGGATCTACGATTGGTCGATATGGTTAGTTTGACTTGATATAAACACGAGGATAGTGTAGCGTAATGTAGTTGTCTGAAAATATTGTAACGACGTACTGAAATTCGCGGATTTGAAAATCGGGTCGAGTGCAAAATTGTGGGAATGTGTTGTTGTGAGCAGGAGATTTCGAATAAACGTGGCCAAGAGGTGGCAGTCTAAAGATATAAATAGTTTACGAGAACATTATTAAAGCCCTTAATATTTCGATCGTCCGAAAACGACGTATGAAAGTCCACACGAGTTGTAAGTATTATAAAATCATTTAAATTATATTGCATAGTGGTAGCCTCTTAATTAGTACACGGTTAGTGTGCCGAGATTACATTTTAATTGAGGTATCATCTATAATTTTTAACCAACTCGTGTCGGGACTTTAAGTAACGTAGATTACAGTAAATATTTGTGAAAGACGTATAATTCAAATGGAGTTTGGAATATGGTTGCACCGTGAAGGCAGCGGTAGCAGTTCAACTTAGATGGAGTTCGTCTAGTAACAGTTAGAAAAGGCCTGCAGACCAGATAGAAGAAATACATGGCATCGTCTACAGAGCGGAGATCTTCTAGAAATTTCCAGGTAACGATTTGAAATTGTGATTCCTATAAACTGTAAATATTGGGTGACGTATGAGGGTGTTTTTCAAGGTAGTGTGGATTCTTTACGTATTGAACATAATACGTGTAAATAACTTTATTATGGTATTCAACTAGAAATTTGAAGGTGTCTATAAAGCTTTTTAACGTTCCCTCAGAACGTGAAATTTTTGTGAAGAGTACATGGCTTTGTTTTTTTTAATGCAAAGTAGAAGGGCATACATTATGCAGAATTAGCTGGGTTATCATGAGCTCACCCTACCCCAGAGTTTACTTAGATTAAAAAAATAAATACATAAATTATAAAGAAGGAATTTTAGAGAAGGTATTATTCAAGGCCCATTTACTCCGAGTACATTTTATGTGTTTGATGATTTTAAAATAAAATACAGGACATTACAAAATAAGATTTACTGAAGTGTAACGTGAACAATGAAATATGGACAATATTGAATTTCATTTGTAAATAGTAATAAATAAAGGATTGTATGTTTGTTGTATTTTGTGGTTTTATTGGGAGTGTGCGTGAATGATAGAATATGAGAGTGACTATAGATATCCAAAAGGAAGTCCAAATGAGCTAGTCGGAAGCAGTTGAAGAAGGCCATTCAACCGAGGAAAAGGGGAAAAGGGTAAGAAATATTTTTTTTTGTGTATTATTTAATTTTGAATTTTCGAGTTTTGAAAATTTTATAAAATTTTCGAAAATATTTTTGTTGGTGAATATTTTACCCGAGTTCCACGGCAATATATATATATATATATATATATATATATATATATATATATATAACAAACTGTTTACTTCCCTTAAAGACAAATCTCCAAAATCTTTAGTCAGTAACGTTGTCTACAGGATTACTTGTAGTAACAGCTCGTATGTTGGCCAAGCCCAACAATGACTGCGTAATCGCTTCACCCAACACCATAGTGATGCCAAAGTTGGTAAATCTCATTGCGCTTTATCCTCACACGTCCACCTAACCCACCACTCTCCTAATTACGATGAAGTTGAAATGTTAGAACGAGAAGATTGTTACAAACGGAGACTTTATCTAGAATCTTACCATATTGAACGTAAAGTCAACTGTATTAATAACAAACATGACATTAATTTATTTACTACTTATGCTTTATTATATAGTTTCAATAGATATATGTGATCCAATAGTGCATCTTAGATTTTATAATAAAATGGCTCTTTAAATTTATTTTACAATGTCTTAGGGATTTGTAATACATCCACATAACACATTCATGTTTTTGCAATAGTTGTTTATTAAGTTTTCTGTTTGTTATCTATCACCTGGTGTATTTATCAACTTTGCTCTAAAACAAACCTAATTTGCTGTTGAGGTTTCTTTAATTGCTACACGTTAGTTAGTCTGTGTTTGTCGGTATTGTATGCTGTTTGTAGTCTTAATTTTATTTTTACATTTTATTTTTACATTAAATGTTATCACTATTTATTTGGAATCCTTCTTCGTGTTAAAATAGTACATGTATTAACATCAAATTGTGTGTAAGTCTCTTTATTTTATTCAGGATAGTGACTGTGATTTCACTCTTAATTTTTAGATTTTAGATCTTGATATCTTGATAAAGACTTTATATAAGTCGAAACGTAGATGTCACAATAAATGATTATTTCATAATAATTGTTTTGTGGTTACGAACGACAATCCCACGAATTACTACCATCAACGTCACTATATATATATATATATATATATATATATATATATATATATATAAAACGCTGTGTTAATAAGGTCATTTAGGGGTAGATAGGACCACTAGTATAGTGCACTTTATTAAAACAACATGAAGGCTCAGAAAACTAGACATTTCTACGAAGAAAATAAGAAATACAACGATTAGGCAGGAAAGTAAATGACAACGCCCTGTATATAAACCATAGTCATAATTATCTTAAGAAATAAAAAGTACTTTAGAAGATTTTATTAAATAAAGGATTTGGCAAGTCATAAGACAACGTGCATGGAAGCTGAAACACAATACGCATGAATAATGCATCATCATTACGCTAAGAATCTCAATTGAACAAGCAGGTTTAAAAATGCGTAATAGAAAACGCATATAATTTAATATATAAATTATATTAAGAATACGTGATCAGGAAGGTAAAATCCAACGCCTCATAGATTACAAATAAATACGGCTTGGTGATAAAAGCAAAGTTCAATAAATTTATTGTACAAAGCAAAACATATGTGACCAGGAAATATGAAAATCCAACAGAACCAATGCAATAAATTGAAGTATTACGTGCTGAAAGTAACGCATCAATTTTCTGTAGACAACAAAATTCCATAGAAATACCCAAAACCTTGTATGTAGGAATCAAGTACAATAGCGTAATCGTTGAACTCTGTGCTTGTCAATAGATAGGCGATCCTTTCAAATACGACCGGATTTGTAAACAAATCAGTTCAACATGAATTAAGGTATATAATAATGAGGTCACAAGAGGTCACTCTGCACCACATTCTGTGAGAAAACAAACCCTAAAGCTAAGAAAGAAGATTCTTCAATATTTGATTTTTATCCTGTATAGTACTCCTACGTAAAATGAAACGCTTTAAGCATATATAGCATTGACACATAACGCTTAAAACGAAGCCCAACTTTAAAATCCGTGAAATACAAAAACATAGATACAAATCAGGTGTGTAAATAATTATTCTCTACAAAAAATATCTGAAAAACAAGTTTAATACGTGAAAATATAAAAGCTTTGACTCAAATCCCTGTGTAAATGTTTATGTACTCGCGTGAGAAATACCTTTAGGAAATATCGGTTTTATTGCATTTATAAAAAACGTAAAACGAGATTAAGAATACTAAATAACTTTAATATCATTTAAAACAAATTCCAGACGGAAAAAATACAAACATTCGTACTTCTGTAAAACACAAGTTCCATAATTCATTCATACTTTTTAAAAATACCATTTAATAAACGTAATACACTACATTTAGTTATATGCTTTAGAAGACAAATAGCTCCAGAATATTCAAATTCATTATATGTATGTTAACAAAACAAAAAATACTGCATTTTTTCGAGTGCTTTAAAAGCTATAAATCGTCTGTGAATGAGTAGAGAGCAGCTACTACCATATAAGATAACGAAATTTTAATCGCTATACAGAACTTCGTAGGGGAGCGATAATAACTATTACTTTTAATCACTAATAAAGGACGGAAGAGTTGTGATCGCAATAACTTCAAACTGACAGCTAATTAAAGAGATAAGAACGCGAAATTGTGAGTAATTGCTACATCAAGCGGATAACTAACACTTCCAGAATGTAATCAGAAGAATCGAAACCTAGGAACTGTTTAGAATTTTGTTATGTAAAAGAAAAATTAATGAGGAGCGGGATCATTCATTCTTTTAGCATTCAAGATTTAACATTAAAGTTTTGAACTTAAATTCTACAACGTTCGATTGGTACTGAATGGAGTGCAAAGAAGAGTAATTTATTGCTCCAATATAAAACATCTTGGTGCTAGGTCACCGGCTAAATTTAATCTATTAAAAATAAATCTCCTTTTATAAAATAGTACTTCTACGTATGAAGGTTAATTAAAAATAGAAATCTATAAATTTTGAACCCGAAAAGTTTCGATACAAATTCCAATGGAAACGAATTGTTAAATAGCCAAAGAGAAATGATCATAAAAATTAAAATATTAGCAAGAATTTGACGACCCAAAGCGCAAGCATAACTTTGTTTCAAACCTAAAGCTGCCATTTGTGTATTATTTAGCAGATTAAGCTTGAAGTTTAAATTTTTTTATATAAAAAGTATTTGTAAATGGGTAGTTTCATATTAGAAATTTTGAGGTCAGAGCTCGATGCATTTTGACCCTTACTAAAATTTCTGCTCGACGTCATTGATCAATTACATTGGAACGGGATAAATACAAGAATATTTAAATTACCCATGGAAACTTTAAAGAAAATTTTGTGACTTACATAGGAAATAATTTGAGGCTTCTCTAATTATTAACAAGGATTAGGTGAAGATCGTATTAGTACGTAAGAAGTGATAAGATATTGCTTCTTTCTAAACTTAAACTGTAAATTGCATGCATAAGCGTGTAAGTAGATTTCTTAGATAATGTGTGTAAGCGATAAATGTTTTTGAACGTATGCAGGATTATTCAAAGATATTTCTTGAGATTTCTTTGTTACATTTCTTTTTAGTAAAATCTCCGGTATATTTGTCGCTGCACTAGCAAGAGAAAATGGATCCAGTAAGATAAGAATTAACATTTTCTATTAAGCAAGCATCCATTGCATCCTTATATTGATCAGTCTATTCTACCTACGTTAAACTTCTATTAACATAGAATAATTTCAATATACATACAAGTATACTTTCCGTAAAAGAAAAACCTAAATTTCTTGACCGCATTCTGGCCAGGTATTGTTAAAACATCCCAAAACGACACTAAATCTTAATCGTCCTTAATTCTACCATCATGTCAAAAATTTCTGTCTTCTATATTAAATTACATGACATTTATAAATCCCAATTTTTGGAAACTGAACACCAGCTTATTATTCTATCCTTTCATTATCCATTCCAAAATAATGTAAAATCAATGCGTATATATTTCGTGATAATTTAAAATGATAACAGTATGCTTAAATTTTACCAACATTAGTTCTGTCGGTAAATCATCGTTCAATAAAATAATCGTTTTCATGTTCGATTGGTTTTCGTTTCCATAAATACAAATCCATTTAAATTCAAAATTCACATATTTAAAAACATTAAAGCTAATAATTATTTACTGCTTTATTCAAATTTTTTAAACCTAAAAATGTTCAGTGTTTCAGTTTCAGCTAACCCAATTCCCTTCTAACACAACTTCACGCAACACCATCTTTATATTAGCTATACCCGTAGGCAACTTTTTGTCGCTGCACATATACGAGTTTGCAAAATCCCACGCATGGTAAACCTCCTTGCCAAATCTGCAAGCAAGTCCTACAAAAGCTCGCGCAACGTTTAAATATTGTCTGTTCTTCGGAGAAAGCCATGATACATTTTGAAGCGGGTTTCGTTCAACTTTTTACTTTTCACTTGTATTTCTACAGCCCCTTATATTTTCAAATTCACTTTCTGAGTTATTTTTCAAACTTATAGTTTTTGATCGTAACAATTTCATATTCTTCAACTACACGCTCATCTGCGATATTACTTCATCGTTCAACTATATTTTGGCGTTTTTAAATTTACGGCTTGCGGACAATTCCTTCGTTTTTGATCGGATCTAATTATTATCATTTAATTTCTCTCTTTTTCTTACATTCTGTCGAATTTTTTTGTCATACTATAATCTTCTTATTGGGTTTATGGAATGAATCCTGAGGAAAGTACTTGCGGTATCAAGAGATTTACTTAGGTTAACGTTCGTGTTTCGTTCTCTTCAGGAATATAAAATAAATACATTGTAACGTATTGTATGAAACAATTAAATCATTGGCAATCTAATATTCGTAAATTTCCCTTATTTACATCTGGGTTTTTACATTATATTGATAACATTGATTCTAATTTTTTAACTGAATTTTGTAAAAAAGCACTTTTATATTTGATATACAAATAAATGAATTCCATGTTCTTTTACTTCCTAACTCCAAAACTTTCTTAAAATGACATGATTCTAACTTCCGTTCTAATATGTATTTAACAAAGACCAAACGATTAGTTTGTGGTTTTTAAGTTTACGATTTTGATAGAATTAACAATTTTATTGAAATTTGTTGCTTACCCACACTATTATATATGAAAACAGAACATATAGGTTATATCAATATTAAATCATTGGTTCAAGATTAATTTTCCTCTTTTTGCATCAGGTTTCTGTACATCGTAACGCCGACGCGAGTTATGTATCCCTCAATGGATGTATATATTATAAAATAGAATGATTAGGAATTACTAGAAAGTGTAAAGAAAATGTTAAGTGAAGTGCAACATTGTAAATACAAGAACAATTTGTAAAGTTTATTAACGTTCATGAGAACGGATGCGCTACTTTGTATCGCAGACGATAGTTACACTGCAGATGTCAGGTCACAGACGGTCAGGTACCGTGATTACTTAGAAATTAAGATTACAACATTGTATTTATGAATAGTAATAAGAATAAGCAGGCACAAAATCTGGAAGTTCCCACAGCCATGTGAGGGGGTAGGAACATTATAAAAAGCCTGGGAGCTCAAGGACCCGGCAGTCAGTCAAAGTATTCAGCTTTAACATTGCAGTTGCTTAGGCTACTCACGATAGTACATTTATTAGTTATTTTCGGACTTAGAATAATTTTAATTCAACTTGTCAAAATTCCATAATTAATGTCTGTTTAAGAATAAAATTTGTTAAGAAGTTTTGGAACTGGTTTTTAAAAAGGCAGCTCCCAAGGTCCGAACCTTAACTCGCGTCACAGTATACACAGGTAAACAAGAGAATGTGAATACAGCTAACAAAAATCAACATAGTTGAACTCCCAACAATCTTTAAATAGTATCTGTTTTATTATACACCGTTATTCGACTTCTAACAACGATCCTAGGTCATGGATCGAAACGTAAATAAAGATGATTTTAAAAACTATGAGTGGTTTAATAGTTCAGAATAGGAAACAATGATGGTACGCGTCTAACCGGTTTCAGGACTGAAGACCCAATGATGATGATGATGAGTGGTTTAATTCCCAAAGAAGATTAAGAAGAATTTACGAGACATGTTTCTTAGGTTATGTTTACCACTATAAACTAAAGCAGACATAGGTCTTTTGCTTATGCAGTGATACAACATACAGCGTCTTTAGTTAAATTACAAATATAACATCCGTATTTAGTCACAGAAACCTACCATTTTTTAATGTTCACCTGGAGTCGTGTTACAATCTATTGGGCCTTAAGCAAAAATACACCAAATGCACAATTGTTTGCAATAAAAAGTTATTATAATTCGTATCCGAAGGAGCTGTCGAGGATGATAATGGATGAATATTCAAAAGCAAATGTGAATAACAAATACAATCTAAAACTGTTACATCATACACCAAACCATTAACCAAGTGGTTAATAAATGTATTCAGTATGAAAGTAACAAAAAAAGTTGAAATCCAAACTACTTTCTAAAATCGTATGCGTATAGCTTCGCATTTCCTGGACTGTTGGTGATACACGTTCCGTAACCTATGCTTGAGCCTTCTACCTCAGTAAAGGTTAGTCTGATTTTAAAAATTAATAAAAAATCCCTACAAAATTTAGGATTAGATACACATTCTAGCTTTTTAGGAAAGTGACTGGGAACCGAGATAAATCTAGATAGTCCCGTTTTAGAGAAGAACAAGCAGTCAGCTTGTATATAATTCTTCGGGTACTAAAAAATCAGAATATGCAAAAACTGATCCAGGTTCCGTATGCGTCCCTAGTGATATAGAGAACCTCTGGAAATAGTTTGTAAGAACTGCTTCGACGAATCCAGGAAAATTATATTAAATACCAGCAGTAATTTTACAACACTGATTTAGCAAGCAGCACACGAAGTAAAGTGTGTGTAGTGAGCAAACCGGGGGAAACTTTTAAACTTTACTTTAATTCAGTTTTTGTTAATAAAAACTATAATATAATAATATTTTTCGAAAGCGTTAATTCTTTTGACTTAATTTTGGCAACACAATGATGTTAAAATTTTAAGGAAGTATTATAAACTAACTCAGTTTTCTTTATTGAATGAGCACCTCTCACCAATAATTTTTAGTTTCCCGGTACTAGTAAAGGTGTATCACAAATGGTTCATATACTTTCTATAGATTTTAAGAAAACTGAAAATTCTTTTGTTTTATAAGTATCACGTTCCTATATAGGCAACCTAAATTACTTGGCTACTGAAGTATATACTAGAATGTGGTTTGCCTATTTAGTAGGCGAGAGAGGTGTCTACAGATACAATAATTCAATAGGAAAATATAAATGCGACTCAATACTGAATGGTTCATATAAAGTCAGGGTTGTATATACTAATCGTATTTTTGATTCGTGATCTTGAAAATGTCGATGGATTAATCTCATGCTTTATTAAAATAGTTAGTGAAGAGAAGAAATTTAAAGTTAAGAATTTCTATAAAGTGGAAGGCGCACTCTTGCTATGTATTCTTGTTGCATGTTAAATTTATGTAAATGTTAACGTCTTCACAAATTTTACTTTTAGAGCTGTAGAAACCTATGAAGTCTTATTGTATACACGTTAATAAATTTACTTGGAACAATTCGCTCAATTTTAGTACAGCGATTATGTTGGAAAATAATTTCTGCAACTGTTCATATTTTAGGAACTTCCTTAATTTCACGGTTATTATTAATCACGTTCTCTAGTATGGGCTTAAACATTTACCCATTTGATTAAACTTTCAGGCTATTTTAATATTAATATCTGCGATGCATGGAATTTGTGTACTTTTCCATTTTGGTGGTATTCTTTCGAATAGTTATAATTGCTTACAAATTTCACTTTACTTTTTACTTCGCGTGGTTCAGACTTTTATGCTAAATTGGTCGCCCTCTATTTTAGGGTTCCTTGCCTCACGTTGGGAGCCAAAAATAAAGAAAGGCGAAGAAATAATATGGTACAATTGGGTCGTTAGTTCGAAAAGTATAGTATAGTATAGATATAATAATAAGAAAAAAAATATGTAGGACTGAGTGAAGGAATGGCAGATGGAAAAAAATGTGATAAGAAACAGGCCAACGCGCCAGGGATGGTTGTAGAAAAAGAACCGCTCAGCATTCCCTCATGCAAATCGAAAATACTGAAACAGAACTATATATATATATATATATATATATATATATAAAATGTCAAAATGGCGTAATTATTTTTTGGGATATTTCCTTCAATTGATGCGTAAATATTAAAAATCCATCTGCATTTATTGTTTACGTTTCGGTTTATTTAAAACCTTAATCATAACCTAACACATTACAAATAGAAACAGTTACAAAGTCAAAAGTACTTACAATAAAAACTTGAATTAAATTATAAAAACTTTACATGCGATATCGATTTTGAATATATTTTATGTAGCTGTCATTTAATAACTACTAGATACATTTGTGTTTTGGTCTTGAAAGGTATTCTATGTGTGTAACAGAAAACTTTATAACAGAACAGAAGTGAAATTTTTGTTCTTGTGAATTTTTTTAAAACTGTATAGATATGTGTATATAGTGTTTAAATTTTGTGTGTCTTGTTTGTTGTTAATACAGTCATTTAGTTGTTGAATATGAAATGCTTCTAAGAACAGTCTATGTTTATAATTGTTTTCAATTTCTAAAATTTTAACATTGTCGTAGTTCGGTGAGTGGAGTGTGTTCACTACGTGTGTTGTCAATGCACAAAATGTTTTTTTTAATTTAATGTCACTTTTATGTTGGGTGAGCCTATTTTTTAGCCATTGATTAGTTTGCCCTACATATGGTCGATTACAACTACACTGCACTTTATATACTATATTACTGCACATCTTTGTTGGTGTCTTAAATTCACAAAAACAAAAATTTCACTTCTGTTCTGTTATAAAGTTTTCTGTTACACACATAGAATACCTTTCAAGACCAAAACACAAATGTATCTAGTAGTTATTAAATGACAGCTACATAAAATATATTCAAAATCGATATCGCATGTAAAGTTTTTATAATTTAATTCAAGTTTTTATTGTAAGTACTTTTGACTTTGTAACTGTTTCTATTTGTAATGTGTTAGGTTATGATTAAGGTTTTAAATAAACCGAAACGTAAACAATAAATGCAGATTGATTTTTAATATTTACGCATCAATTGAAGGAAATATCCCAAAAAATAATTACGCCATTTTGACATTTTAAACTATCAACTTCAAGTTATCAATTTAAAAGCAAGACATATATATATATATATATATATATATATATATATATATAAAAGAAGTATAATAAGTCTTAAATTAATACAAGGTAAAAAGGAATTATTGGCAAGTGACTCAAATTCACAAATTCAGCCACGAGGGCATCCTGTCCATGCGTTTCGCCCTAATTGGGGCTCATCAGGACAGGAGTAGCAGTGTTTTAATATTTAATACAGACACATTATGGGAAGTACAGCATCATCTAGCTCACAATTTGTGTCTTCGTGTCGTTTCACCTGTCATCGCAGGTTTTTAGCAACAGTCGGCACGAAGGAGATCCGGCTCAACTGCTTTTTCCATAGCCAAAAGTTATTATTTAAAAGAGAAGTTTAATAAGTCTTAAATTAATACAAAGTAAAAAAGAATTAATGGCAAGTGACTCAAATTCAGCCACGAGGGCATCCTAAAATGAATGGAAAGTGCTCAATAATAAACTTAAAATAAAGGAAACTCCTAAAATATGTACAGTTAGATAATTACCACGTTAGAAATTTTAGTAAGGATAATTAAGAGGATTTTTTGTCTTTCACTTAAATTTCAGTGCTTAATTATGCTATATGTGAAAGTGTATCAGCATTCGGCACGAACATATCTCAATCAATACTTAAGAGTAGTTGAATTGTGCCGATTTGAATACACTTCAAGGCTATGAAGTTACTTAGAGTGAACTATAACTTTATTTGTAAACCATATTCTCTTAGATCAAAGTGAAATCCATTTATAAAGATTTGTAGTAGGTAAAAGATGTAAGTCAAACGTTAAACGTCAACTTTAATTAGTTTTAAGGCCACTAGGTAGCTAGAAGACATGCAATTACTTCTTAGGTAGTCTTCATTGAGTCATATATAAATGATCTAAATTTGAAAAATCATGCCCCTTGTAACAGTCAGTGGTAAAATGTTGTATGCAAAAACTACAGGTTAAATTTCAAAAACTATCTGTAAAATACTGATGTCTCTAAGAAGGGTAGCAGTACTATAAATTTATGTAAAACAAAGCGGTAATATTTTGCTAACGTATGCATATTATAAGTTGCATTCCACCATCTACAAATATCTAGAATTGGTGAAATCTCTGAAAACGCTCTGAAAACCTCACAAGCACCTTGAAATCACTGGCTTGTTGCAGATCCTCTATTTGTTTTAGAAACTATTCGAACTTTTTCAGTACAATTCAGTTTGGCTTCTTTGATAATCTCTTCTGCATTAAAGTCGGTAATACATTCATCTTTATCTTCAAATGCTTCTTCATCGGCTAGTTCAACGTTTATGTTCAATGTACGAAATAAACCTTGCACAACCAGATTTAAAACATGACCCATGCAACTATAGTGCTGGTTTACATAGTTAAATGTAGGTTGCAGAATATACACTTCTTCCTTGGATGAAGCGTTGGATTCTATACAATGCTGTAGCTTTTTACGGTTTATAAACCTTTGGCTATGTCTTTTGTTGTGCGTCTACCGTAAGATATAACGAAATTTATTATTACGGACTAGATTTTCCAGTTACTGTTAATAAAATGCTCTGTGATGCCATAATAGAAATTATAACACATTGACGTTACGTTAAATAAAAACCGAATGTATAAAGAGAAAAATAATCTTAAACGGACAAATTAATATTAATATACTCTATATATTCTGAATTTATGAATAGTAGCGTTCATTAAGCAGAGCATATCAATACAATTTTAGTTTTATTAAAGGTAATGAACTTAAAAATCACAAATGTCTTGCTTTATTTCTGTTGAATACATATTTGAACGTAACTCAGGTTCCTAAAGTATTTCAAACCACAAAAAGGATAAGCATAATAACTGCAACAGTAAATTTTCATAGCACTATCATGTTATTTTATGAATGCGTTAGGATTATGAAGTAAATAGCTGAAAAATGACTAATATATATGTTCCATATCATAATTATCTCAAATATTAAAAAGCTTTTTACAAAATTTTAGTCAAGTGAAGTAGAATTAATGTTATAACGCACACGTGTAATTATAATACAGAGTAAACCTATACAACTTCGTAAGTATATTCGAAAAATGTAGTAATCATTTAAAACACAGATGTTTAGTAGAGGAACCCAACAATATCAAGTCACAGATAATAGAAAGTAAAAAGATTTTTAATGTATTTATTCAATCTGCTAGAATAATAAAATAGCCGTGGCACATGGCTTTTGCATGATGGTACAATAAGAGTTATTGTTTGATTCGTGTGATAGGAATGTTAACAATAAACACAAGAAAGTAGGGAAAAAGGACGAACGCTAAACAGTGAACGGAGAATAATTAATTCTAACTATTCCCTAGTCATATACAAGAACACACGTACGAGTGGACGTTGAAAGGGTATTCGAGTATATCACGTGTGATATGAGGTATCAATGGGGCGCTAGCGTATGTATGTATGTATGTATGTTAATGATTTATTTGCTTATTAATTAATTTATTTATTTGTCTTATTTATTTATCTATCTATTTATTTATTTACTTACTTATTTATTTATTTATTTATTTATTTATTTATTTATTTATTTATTTATTTATTTATTTATTTATTTATTTATTTATTTATTTATTTATTTATTTATTTATTTATTTATTTATTTATTTATTTATTTATTTATTTATTTATTTATTTATTTATTTATTTATTTATTTATTTATTTATATTTTATGTTTATATGGCATAAGTAACAAGTACCCTAGCAAAGTTAAGGATACGAAGCCCACTCTTACATTTAACTAAGTAAAAGCCTTTTACACAATTTTAATGTACGCAGTAGGTGGATTGCATAAAACTAGTACTTCAAACATAATTTCAGCAGAAAACACAAACAAACCACACAGTACCTTTCACATGCGCACACACTCTCATTCTCTGGGACAGTCTCCAACAACGCCGTATTACATCATTTTGCTAGCATGATAGTAAGTACTTCAGATATGATTTTCGGAATTGGTTGATGGATTACAGATTCTTTATATCGGGGGGTTTGGAATTTCAAGAATAGATTCAGACATTAGAAACAAGATACGATGGCTGCGTATCTCCACGCATTTGCAATCCCTTGCATTGTAGTGACCTTTGGGCAGAAACCGAAATTTCGAACATAAAAAAAACGGGTCAAAGCCTCTAAACAATTTATATAGCATCGTAGCCTGGTGTAATTTACGGCGGTCAAATAGTTTCGGCGGCTCCGTGGTGTGGTTGGTATGCATGTGACTACTATGCTCAAGTTCCCGGGTTCAAATCCCGACACGATTCGCTTGAAAAAAGTTAGGCGAGCATTTTTCACAAAAATACGCCCTCGTTCGGATGAGAGGTAAAATGGAGGTCCCGTGTGTGAGTGTTGTCACGCACGTTAAAGATCCCTACCATGCTTGCAACAGCAAGGGTTCGGCAAAATTCCAAATTTTCGAGTAAAAAACTCGCTTCCTGATCAATGTAGTACCTTAGGTTGGAGCATTGGAAAATCAAATGTGGGGTCAAATAGTTTCAGCCACACCAGTTCCTTATAGTAGGGAGAGATTCCGCAAATGATTCGGGTGCATTAAACTCCATAGTATCATTCTTCACTGCCGCTGGAATCCTCGTCCTTTCTTTTTTTGTTTGCACAAAACTCCAAAACTGTTTGGGATCAGAGAAAAGATTTTGCCGAGATCGTCCAAGTACTTTTTGTAAGCATTGGAGATTGTTGCTTTTGTAGAGGAACGCAGTTTTTTAACCTGTTGAAAAACCTGTGCTTTTTTAAATTTATAATATCTATGCAAATGCTTACTTTTCAGCTTGATGCCGGAGATTATTTCCGAAGTAGACCAAGCAGGATATTTTCGTGAGCGATTATGGCATTTATATGTTGGTACATGGCAATTTATTACATCATAGAGTCTTGCATAAAAGAGATCGGATGTCGAGTCGATTGCGTTACTTTTATATAGTTCAATTCAATCAATGGCGCAAATAGAATTATACATGACAACATAGTCGGCTTTTTATAGTTATAGATTTTACTGTGCGGTCAGTAGAAAAATTGTTACTCTTCATACCCTTGTGTGAAAAATATAGATATATGGAAGGGCAATTGACCCGAAAGATATTGCACAGAAACCACCGCTGTAGCTAATAGTGTGGTAGCTGGTCTAGCGAAGTTGAAATTAACTCGTTAGTCGTGATTGGTTGTGGAATATCCTATTGACTGCTCGAAGATACATTTTTTATTAGTAAATGCTTCTATTGAATTCGTATTCTTTAGAACGTACCTTAAAAAAATCAATTTAAATAGAAAATTAAGAAGGGGTTAATTACATAGTGGTTTATGAATTGTTACTAGAAGATGTGCTAAAATTTGCTAAAATGGTGGATGTTAAAGATAGAACTCAGCTAGGGGTTATGTACAAACTTTCACGTAGGATATGCATGTACGAATGTACGAATATTTGCTAATATTGTGGGAAATAAAGTACAGATCACGTTGTTGTGGGATTAGCAACCCTTGTATTATTTAAATATGAGATATTATTATATTAAACACTTGAATTATTTAAAGACGTGATGTTATTTGCAAATTTCCATCAATCAGAGATTAATTGCAAATATTGTGTAAAAATTCCTAGGTATATTTGAAATGGGTGTAAAGAAAGGATTTGCACGGAAACTTATTGTGGAAGATGTGGTAGATTCTATTATAATTTACTTTTAACATATTTAATAAACTTTTTAATACTGTATCCACTACTTCGTTTTTTTATTTGGTTTCGAACCATGCTAAACCAGTTCTTGTCTAGACAATTCTACCCTATATGGTAATTTCACCCTATTATGGTGGAACAATTCACCCTGAGATAATTTCAGCCTATTCTCTCGGAGGGAAGGAATTTCAGCCTATGAGGTAATTTCGTTCTATTCTGGTAGGGGCAAATTCACTCTAAAATGTTTAACAAGTAGAACTTATTTACAGAATAGAGATGTTCAACATTCGACAAATGAAGCAAGCTAATTAAAACAAAGTAAGTCATTAATTTTATGCAATGTTATTAAACATAAAATACAATTATTTGTGAATAAATCTATTAACAATTTCTGTAAACGGATTGCACTCAAAAAGTGAAGCATGAATAATTAAGGCTTAAGCCTTCATCAACGGTTCAAAATTTTTGGAATCCTTCAATTTCATTCTTGTCTATTGTTCTATCCGTAAGACTTCCAAACTGACGACGGCAGTCAATCACAGCTACGGGTCTATCTTTGTTGCTTTGTATCGCCTGGTCCCACGTCGTTGCAATTTTCAGAATCCATGGTAATCAATTCCTTCTTTTAAAGGTTCAAATACACTTCGTAACAATTCATATTTAATCCTAAAATAATATACGCGTATCTATGGTAGGCAATCCAACTTACATGAATTACGTCTTTTTAAGGTTAAGGTTACTAAGGTGCCTGCCTCGATCGAAATTAACAGTTAGTAACTAGAATAAGTTGTATATCTGTTTCTTTTCCACTCTTATAAGGTACATGTAGAAAAAATTACATCGGAAATCTTTATTCTTAGGTTTAAGGTGGTAGCCCTCATTAAAGGTTTAAATTAAAGCAAGGCGCACATTAGGTTAACCTCTAAAATAAAGTAAAATGGCATTTGGACATTCACCAATACTAAGAGATATAAAAGTACTTATATCAATTGATTCAGTGGATTAGTAGGTAAAGCATTCGTTCTGCATGACAGTGACTTAGGTTCGAATTCTGCTTCAGGCAACTTTTTCCTCTAAGAACTATGTGACATAACTATGCGGAAAATATGTATATGTATATATATATATATATATATATATATACAAGGTGGAGCAAAAGTGAATATATACAGTTTAAGTGAAAAATCGTGTCGTAAGAAAAAAAATGGTGGATTGTCTAAGTTACGTAAGAAAAAAAAAGTTAAAGTGACAGCTGTGACGTAGCAGGAGGAGGAGGAGTTCCAAAGTATACAAAAACCCCTACATTACTGTGTTATTTTAAATCGGCATTAATTGTATAGTTTATGCTGATATGATTCATAAACCTTAATCTGTGGTTTGGGGAGAAGGTTTGGAGTGCTATTTTTCAGGAATATAGGCCACTTTTAAAGACGTTTGTAGTAAGGATCACACTAAACTAATAGTAAATATTATGCTATCTGCCATTTGTATCACTCAAGTGTAGCGATTATGAACAAAAGTAAAGAAGAATAGTTTTTGCTACACGATACCGTTACGACTTATTTTTGAATATTAATGGTTAGCTCGTTTTCATATAAAAGTAGAAAATTCAAAATGGTGGATTAGTAATACATATTCAATTAATAATTAAATTTTGTTTGAAACGTATATAACATTTATTCTGCAAACTGTTGTAATCTCTAGACCCTGGCGTCAGCTTGTATACCTTTAGAATGACTTCGACAAGATCTCTGTTTGCCTTAAATGAAGAAAGCTTACAATCTTTTTGAAACCTGATTTGCAAAATGATTTCGGGTTTGTTTAATGTATAATGCCATGCATTAAAAAAGGAATAATAGTTGAAATAAGCAGCATTAAACACATCGACTGATACTAAAGTTTTTGACCTTTCAGCGAACTTTGATAGAAGAATTTGTTAAGTAACATTAAATGTGTAACATTACTACCTAATACATTTTTACCTATTGACTTATAAGATTCGATGACCAATGTATATTTGAAAATCGTTTTATTTCTTATATGCTTGCGACTAGTGACTTTTAAAATAAGTAAAAGTGGGGTATTCATAGTGAAAATCACTTTTTTAGACTAAACTTTGATTTAAAAATCGAACCTTTTGAACTCTTTCGGTTCGGTTCGGTTCAAAAAGTTTACCGATCCGGTTCGAGGATCTGTTCGAAAATAGAATATTTAGTTGGATTTCTGTTCATCACTAATTTATTTATTTGTGAGATGAGTAAATTTGAAATGTGGACGATTAATGGTAAGTTTTAAAATTTTTTAATTCTTTCCACTACACGTATAATTTTTAATTTTATTTGGATGTTGAAAGTCAGAATTTATGTGTCGGTCTTATTGAGTTTTGTTAATGAATGTTAAAGAATGGAGGACGTCATATTTCTAATATTATTTTTAATTGAAATTAGAAAGCTTATTAAAGTATTGTAAAATCGATATATATATATATATATATATATATATATATATATATATATCGGGTGTTCCATTAAGCGTATCGCGCGGCTGTATATCATAAAGTATAAGGCCTAGAGCTTTGCGGAAACAAATTTATTAAGTAAAGTGGTCAAGAGAAATTGCTGGAAATTATTTTTAAGTTTCAATTTCTACCGCAAGGGACACTAAGTTTAATATTCTTTACGTTTTTATAAACGAAAGATTTTTTGGACATTTGGTAGAATTCTTAGAACATCTAAAGGATTACCCATAAATTAACATTAAATTGTTATTGAAAATCAAATTAACTTTTTAAACTATTGTTTAGCTTTATCTTTAAAAAAGTGAAACTTAAATGTAATTATATCTCGTACATAAGTGAATATATTTTGTTTATGAAGTGCGCATTTTGTTTACAAAAATCTTTATAAGTTTGAACTTTTACTTAATTTTCATTATAAAGTTTGTTAGGCCAAAACAAAATCATGTGTCAACAAAAGTAACGAAGAATTCATGATTTCGTCAAAAACGGTTAATAAAATTATGACATGGATTTTCATCAAAGTCAAACAGTTTTAAATCCCATCATAAATTACTTGCACGTGTATTGATAAAATATTTTGAACTGAAGATAATATTTAGTTGGATAGGATTATACTTATTATCTACCGGAGCAACCAGATTCACTGTAACTATTTAGCTTTGCACTTGACATTTGTGTTTCGCACTTGTGCCATATATATATATATATATATATATATATATATATACCGGGTGTACCATTAAGCGTATCGCGCGGCTGTATATCATAAAGTATAAGGCCTAGAGCTTTGCGGAAAAAAATTTATTAAGTAAAGTGGCCAAGAGAAATTGCTGGAAATTACTTTTAAGTTTCAATTTCTACCGCAAGGAGGAGTATTTGCTAAAATCAACAACAAAATTCAATTTTTCTCCCAAAATTTAAGCACAAGGTATTATGCTCAAAACGCGAATAGGCAGTTATCTTTATTATTCACAACTTTTATTTGAAACTTTTTTCTGTAGATCGCACAAGGACAGCTGCAGGACCTAGTGAGTTGGTTTACATGTAAATAGGGTTATCTCAAAATGCCCATGTTGGAATTTAATAATCTTAGAATCGTTTGAAAGAGAATTTCTCAGGGATAAAGAAAAACGACTAAATTAATTTTTCTAATGTTTTCTTAATATGTTAGAGAGCACTTTTTCAAATCATGCCAGTTTTTGTTCATTTACTTAAAAAAATTAAATGGAAAGACATATTTATCAAAGGGGAATTGAATGAAGGGTAAAGAAATAAAGATTTTAGTGAAAATCGCACCTCGATATCTTTAATGGTTCTTAAGTTATTGCAAAAAGTATGTGCATTTTAGAGATCTATCCCAGTACTAATTAGAATTTTCCTGAATTTTCGGATCAAATATTTGAAATTATTTAGTCATAAATATTATTATAGCAGATGTTCAAAAATGCCTTTCATTTAGTGACGATGTTTATAAACATTAATAATATGTCGCTAATAGATCCCTTTAAAATGCATCAAGTAGACGATGAAAACAAAAACATCCATATCTATCAACATGTATAACTCTGTCCTTGTGCGATCTACAGAAAAAGTTTCAAATAAAAGTTGTGAATAATAAAGATAACTGCCTATTTGCGTTTTGAGCATAATACCTTGTACTTAAATTTTGGGAGAAAAATTGAATTTTGTTGTTGATTTTAGCAAATACTCCTCCTTGCGGTAGAAATTGAAACTTAAAAGTAATTTCCAGCAATTTCTCTTGGCCACTTTACTTAATAAATTTTTTTCCGCAAAGCTCTAGGCCTTATACTTTATGATATACAGCCGCGCGATACGCTTAATGGAACACCCGGTATATACATATATATATATATATATATATATATATATATATATATGGCACAAGTGCGAAACACAAATGTCAAGTGCAAAGCTAAATAGTTACAGTGAATCTGGTTGCTCCGGTAGATAATAAGTATAATCCTATCCAACTAAATATTATCTTCAGTTCAAAATATTTTATCAATACACGTGCAAGTAATTTATGATGGGATTTAAAACTGTTTAACTTTGATGAAAATCCATGTCATAATTTTATTAACCGTTTTTGACGAAATCGTGAATTCTTCGTTACTTTTGTTGACACATGATTTTGTTTTGGCCTAACAAACTTTATAATGAAAATTAAGTAAAGGTTCAAACTTATAAAAATTTTTGTAAACGAAATGCGCACTTCATAAACAAAATATATTCACTTATGTATGAGATATAATTACATTTAAGTTTCACTTTTTTAAAGATATAGCTAAACAATAGTTTAAAATGTTAATTTGATTTTCAATAACAATTTAATGTTAATTTATGGGTAATCCTTTAGATGTTCTAAGAATTCTACCAAATGTCCAAAATATCTTTCGTTTATAAAAACGTAAAGAATATTAAACTTAGTGTCTCTGTATTTCTTTTGTCTTTGATTCGTTTCTCAAACAGGAATTTGGGAAATTTCAAGCTTACTTTAAAGATTTGATCCTCTAGCAGAAACTGACTCAGAGATAAGAATAATTTTAGCTTTGTAATATAGTTGTATAGAAAAATGTGAACTTTCACATGTCTTTAAATTTTATTTTAAGTTTTCTTGTATTGCCGAGGGTTTTGTAGTTTGTTTGTTCCGTGTTGCCCCAGTTTTGTGTTCAATTATTTTAGCGTGAAGTATGGGGTTGTTTCACTGATTTTGACCGAGTTGAGCTTTATGAGGAATATTGTACTGATAAAGTTCTGTAAATTTTAAATATATTTTTCAATAATTTTTATTGTTAGTGAAAGCTATGCAATTTATAGTTTAAGCTTTTCCTTTGTTATAAGGGGTCCCAATTCTCCTTCCTCGCTTTCTTTCCTTGTTACATGACACTCCCGCTTATGCTATCGACGACCTGATCTCAGCTAGCCATATTCTCTCCCGACTTTTTGTAACTATCTTGACCTAGGCAACTTTACATGGAAAATCTCTCGATAACCTCAATATGGCGTTTCTTAGGCAAAACTCAAGGTTTAAAACGTTCTCCTTACTACACACTTAAAAACTAGTTTTTATTTTTAATTATAAGGGTTCTTAGTATATATGAATTGCACGGCGATACACAAGCAATACAAACTAAAATTTAAAACTCAGATTGTAATTTATAGTTGAAATAGTTTAATCTCACATCAAATGCTTAGTTATAATATTCCAACATCATTTTTTTATTTTACTGTGTCAAAGCTTTGGATATTTCTAAAAGGGGATTAAAACCATTGTAATCGGTACACCTGAGCTATCGTCATTTCATATCTATTGGAAGTATTCAATGCTTTACCGATGTTTATAAATGCCTACTCAAACGCCCATTCCCATACAGATTTGATGCTTAAAGAGAATCGAAGACATATGAATACCTTAAATCGTCTAGTGTATAGTCGGATTGAAATATCCCAAGAGTGTGTAAAAAGAAACGACATTGGAACGCATTAAAATATGCCCTATAAAAATTGATCATTAGGAGGTAATGTACAGTAGCCCGCGCGTGCTGCAGTAAAACGTTTATGTAGCTTAATATTTGAAAAGTAATCATAGTGTCGTCTAAGGGTAAAATGTGTCAAATTGCACTCATACACAAGTGAAAATTTTAGGGAAAAGTAAACGAGGGCTAAAACGTTCTCTAAATTATTGTATCGTAATGGAAATCCGCATTACTCCCATTTAAGCATTTCAACATTGAAAAGTTCATACAAATTACGTATTTTTGAAAAAGCTTTAAATTTTTTTAATATAATTTATAAAAAGGCTCAACTTTGTTTAAGGCAGTTGATCGCTGTTAAGAAGTCGTAATATTTAGGGTGTTACAATAAGGCGGGGCGATGTTAAACTTAAAAATCAGTTTTGTACAAAATTGAAGTTTTCTTTAACGAAACATGTTATTTGATTCATTACAATTAAGTGTGAAAGCCAATGTCCGCCAAATGTTCGCCACGGCTCTGGCGGAACACGTTGATCCGCCTATCGAAATTTTTTATATCTTATAATTGCTCTTCAATTCGATCAGTGTGCCGTGAAATCTCGTCTTTGAGTTGGTGGATCGCGGTTGGCTTGTTGGCATAGACTAAACTCTTCAGATGGCGCCAAAGAAAAAAGTCCAATGGTGCCAAATCGTAAGATCTCGTTGGCTAATTGACTTTGCTATTTCAGGAGATGGTGGACCCGGGAAACTTCTCGTGCAGTAGAACCATTATGGCGTGGACTATGTGGCATGTGAAATAAAACATAAAATTAGAAAACAATAGAAGGGAAGCTAGCTCAGAATATAAATAAGTGCAGGTACGTGTCCAACCAGTTTTGAGATGAAGATCCAATGAAGATGATGATGAAGCATATTAACAACCCCTGTAAAACAGCATTGGTATCTGACAAGTGTAAACCCGCAATGAGGTTACCTCACAACCATATACAATCTCCGTTAAACAGTATTGGAATCTGACAAGTGTAAACCCGCCATAGGGTCGCCTCAGATCCATATACAACCTTCATAGAACAACATTGGTATCTGACAAGTGTAAACCCACCATAAGGTTACCTCAGAACAATGTTAAAATCTACCAAAGAGGTAGCCTAAATCATAATGATTTCCTTCAAAATAAATATAAAAACGACTACTTAAGCCTTTTAATAATGCAATTGCACACTTCTTTAATAACCATCCTCTAAATTGTATAAATAGAAACATGTTAAAAATGTTTTCCAATTCCCAAGTTATTGAATTTTACAATAAAATTAATCAGCTGATTTCACGTTAAGCGTATTGGCTACCTAAAAAGTCGGTCCCAGGCCGTAACACAAATTGAAGGCAATTATTCATTTAAACTTTAAAAATTTTGCTTAGTGTACTCAAACCAAATATTTAAAACATCAATAAATCAAAGTCACCTTCAATTTGTGTCATAAATGTCAAACTTGAAGTTTTTTTTTTTATTATTTTGAAAACGATCCTAGGTTATGGATCGAAACGTTAATAAAGATAATTTTAAAAACTATAAGTGGTTTAATACCCAAAGAAGATTAAGAAGAACACATATTATCGCTATCATAATCATCTTAGCTAGATTTGAATAGTTTTAAGACGACCCTTCAGGTCGCACCGGTAAGCAGAGTGTTAACTCTATTATCACATGCAGAGCACTGAACGAACTGAGAATTTGCAGTTGACTATATCAGAGTACACGTGCTGGAAATAGAGCAACCCAAAGAATCCCGAGAAATTCCAACTAAGTTTTGTGTTAATAAAATTTGGATAATCTTTTACAACAATCAAAAATCAAAACGCATTTCATTGGTTAAAGACCTGATTAACGTTTTTCAACACAGGAAGGATAGCAACCAGAACTTTATAAATATAAATTCAAATTCTGCAGAAGACATCCTAGTGCTCACCATAGCCTAGGGATCTTCTCCTCTGCAGTGCTCCTCATAGCCTGTAGAACCTTCCAAGCAGCGCTCGCCATTGCCTGCTAAATCTTAAAAGCAGTGCTCATCATAGCCTGTGTCCTGTCCGACGGCGACGCTGCCCGACGCCATACCCAGGGCACGTCATTCACAATTCATTAATCCATAGTTAACAAACCACGTATGAACGTTAAGCTTCGTTGAATATTTTGCCGACAAGTCGTTATTGTGGTTGCACCTGTTAAGCTCTACCACAGGGACGACATCCCCGTAGAGGCATCACACTACGAAGCCTGCCGAAAAGTTCAGAAGACAACCGAATACCTTCTGAACCTTCTTTTTTTGTATATATTGTAAATTAGTAATTTTTAAGTGCATATAATTTCATTTCAGAATTTCTTTTAACGTAACATTGACCCACCACTAAAACACGAAGCCTTCCGAAGACCGCCAAAGATGTCTGGACCTCTTCAATCTGTACATATCTCCTAATCATCGTTGTTCAAGTTCACGCTTGGCCTCATAAGCAACTTCCGAAACTTTCCAAAGAAAGCCGAAGACTTCCGAAGACTTATACACCCCGTTAAATTGTGTATACAAACATTTAATCAGTGTTTAAGTTTAATTCTGGTTCCACAGCAACCATGAAGCCATCCGAAGCCATCCTAAGTCATCCGAAGCCATCCGAAGACTTCCGAACTGCTAAATCATTCAATTTCTCTTTTTATTTTATGTAATTTTGGAACTTATAATTATTTTGCTCATGTTTATTAAACAATTAATTAAACCAAGCCTACTTGCTTTAAGACGCCACCCCTGCGAACGATAACAAGAGCTGGCAGCTGCTATCCGGTATGTCGAATCCTTCCTCTTTTCATTTTGCTTGTGTCTTTTGATCGGACACACTCCGAAGTCAACGCTAGGGATACCATTATTCAAACACAATTTTTAGTTTTGTTTCAGTTTATTAGATATTTGTTTAGAATTTGAATTTAGATTACATTTGAAGCATGTTAAATTTCGCGTTAAACTCAATGTAGTACCTTCAGGCGGAGAATTGGGGACGTGGCCGCAAATATAGCGGCCCTTATTCACATTATAATGTCATAATCATCCAATATCGGTCACAAAAGGTTATTTAATATTGCGCGGTAGCGCTCGCCATTCACTGTGATTGAATTCCCACCATCATTAAAAAAAATGGTACAATGATTCCTCTAGCAGAAAAAGCACACCACAAAGTGACTTTTTATGGATGCATTGGTGTTTTGACCATTGACTTTGGATTTTCGTCAGCCATATTCTGCAATTTTGTTTGTTAATGTAGTCATTGAGATGGAGATGGGTTTCGTCGCTGAAGAAAATTTTGGTGGAAAATTCGTTAGAAGCTTGTCTTTGTTCGTGTATTCAACCGGCAAATGCACGGCGTTTGAAATGGTCCGTCATTTTAAGTTCTTGCGTTAATAGAACTTTGTACCCGTGCAAAGACATATTTTTCGCCAATGTCCGATCCATAATGGCCGTGGACAAGTGCAATTTCTGTGCTCGATGTTGGATAGAGGTGTTTGAGCTCTCGACCACATTCTCCCTCACGGCAGCAATGTTTTCGAGAAAGCGTCTTGCACTAGTACGTACTGGCTTCTTAACATCTGCCGCAGACCCAGTTTCTTAGAATTTTTTTACAATTTTGCCAATAGCACTCTCGATTGATCGATCATGCGGGCCGAAAAAATTACAAAAAGCGCGAAATGCACTTCCTGTACGGCCTGAACGCACATGTTCGCAATAAGCTTCAATAACATTAACACGTTCTTCAATGCTCAACTTTTCCATGATGCGATTTGTAAACATGTTACGGTAATCCGTGAGCACAAAAAAGAAAGTAAAGTAAGCAACGAAAATAGCCCGCACCAAGTACCGCAACGAAAACAAGGAAAATTTAAAGAAATAATGCCGTGCTAGATAAAAACGTTGTAGAGTGTGGTGGGTCACACAGAAAGAAAAAGGAAACTTCAAGAAAGACATTTTATTTACAAACCCTTAAGAAATCAACACGTTTAAAAAGGAAAATCAACTCGTATAGAACACACAACATTTATCCAAAATAACTTGGAAGATTTACATAGTGCAAAAACCTTCGCAAAAAGATGAATACTTTTCTTTGATTACCTAAACTTAATTTGCTACTTTAATCCTAGTGTTTATATAGAAAAAATTAAACAAATATATTTTTCTACGACTGTTTTGGAACGAGCCTATTTTAGGTGTGTTTTTGATAGAGAAATCTACTACATTCTATACAGGTTTTTATTCCCGCACTCGTTGCTAGGCAAGTTGCTAGGCAACCAGTGCGGGAATGTTCAATTTGCACGGTTGCGCTTATATTTCTATTAATCAAGTATCCCTGCACTTGCATCTTATTTCCAATGACGGCCGAGTTTTCAAAGGTGGGCTATGAAACAAATAATAAACCAACAAATGTCAAATTAGTATATTGTACAACGAGCATGGAATGATGCCCATTTCTCACGAGTATGATAAATTGCAGCACGAGCTAAAAGCGAGTGCTGCAAATCAGTGAGAAATGGGCATTCCATGCGTGTTGTACACTATACTTTTTCTACGACTGTAGTACGTACTTTTTAAATGTGATACCTCTTTTGTTAATATTATAAAATACATGGTAAGTATAGGAGTATACATTTTATTAATATCATAAGTTTATTATCGTTTGTGAATATACATAAATTCAAAGAAAAGTACAAATTTATCATAATAAAAGTAAATAAATTGATTTAAGTTTAGTTTTTAGATTCATTATTATTAACAATATTAAAGGTTACATTGCAATTATTAAACGTCATTGTAGAAGGTGTTTTCCCAAAAACTAAATTTTCTTAACGTTGGAAATTCTTGTCTTTGGACGCTGATGGAACATTTGATGTGTTATCAATTGAATTTTGTATTATGTTGCCTACATTCAACTTACTTGTTAAAGAATCGGCTATATAGTTTTCGGCGACTGATGTTGATTTCCAGCCACCGTGCCTTTTTAAAGATGTTATATCTTCTCCAGCATCTACAAGAACAGTGGCGGAAGATCTCCGGAAGCAATGACCAGTATATAATTCCGGATTGGGTAGTTTTAAATACGTTGCAATTTGCTTTCTCATAGCACCAAATTTATTGATACCTACTTTCTGTGTGGTGCATTTTCCTTTCTGATAATTTAAGAAAAAACTAGGATCGCAAACATTTGATGGACGTAGATTCCAGTATTTTTTTGTGATTTCGTAAAAATTACTCGTTATCGTAAACCTGCGTATAATTTTTGTTTTCGTGTCGGGAACTGTAACTAATATCGCAGAACCCAATTCCGTGAAATGAGTAATCTTTATCTGATGTAATTCCTGTCTGCGGCAAGCACCCATAATTCCCATAATTAATGCAGTCTATAACAATATAAAAATAGCTATAAACACGCATTATTCTCCTAAGTTAATATTACATACTTTTGTCAGAAGAAACTGTTGATCCGGAACCTCAGTAATAAATTTATTTATTTCCTCTGTTGTAAAAATTTTCGATTTTTTCGATTTATAACCGCTTGACTTCCGTTTGAGAAACGCTCTTAATTTTCCATACTTTGATATGTAGATTATGATGGATGGTGAGACTTGTTCTCAACATAGAATAATGCGTCCACAATGTCGGAAATTTATACTTATTAGATAATTCATTAAAGTACGCAATTAAAACATTTTCAGAATAAGATGTTGTCTTTTGATCTCTTCGCCAATCCATTAACGATTTATAAGCAATCTCATATTTTTTTTTGGAAATTTCCGGTAATAAATTTAATGTAGTTGCATTTGCAGCTTCCACAATATTTGGAGGCGTCGGTTCTAGTTCGTTTTCACTATCACTAGCCATTTTTTAAAGACTTTGCAAATACTTTAAGATTTTAAACGCTTTCACACTCAGGTAAAGCGATGAAGCTGAATGTTTTATATGCTTTCAGCTCGTGCTACAATTTATCATACTCGTGAGAAATGGGCATCATTCCATGCTCGTTGTACAATATACTATTTCAGCCTTATGGGTGTCCAATATTAAATCTTTAATACAAAAATAGTCGTAAACTCACGTACTTACGTATTGTCCACAAGTATTTCTGAATAAAAAGTACAAAAACTTAGTAACGGTAAATTACTGTGAGCAGCAAAGAAATAAACTCACTGTGAGTCAAAATGCATTCTTCCTCGTGATTAGAAAGAAACATTAGTAAACGTTACACAGTGAATTCTAAATCAAGTATTTAGTTAGAAAATTATGTTATATAATTGATACCACAAACAAGAAAAGCATATTCCGCCAGTTTGAGTGAAGTAAGTTTAATTTCAACACCGTGATAACTCCTTTTGTGTAATGAGCAACTTGAAAAACTTAACAAAAAATGGGAATTCTTTCAGTTTGGCCGGACGTTCCGTTGCGGCCCACAAATGGTTGTAATCGACATTTGCGGGATTACATGGTACATATACTAAAATTGTTTCCTGAAAACTATGTGCATCAAATTCAGAAGAAGTAATGATGAACCGCGTAACTTCTTACTTTCTTTGACCAATCACTAGTAGCAAATCATTACGTATTACGTAGTCATGGGTTGAATTAGTTGAAAGTAATTTAGCACCAATTGCCGTAAATAATTTCGTTACTAGAAAAATTCCATTTCTCAAAGTAACAGCTTCGTACAAATTAATTCAGAATCTCATGTTGTAAATCTATCAGTGAATTTCCATACGAATATTTCATAATTCGGACCGGTGCAAGTGATTAGATGAATCTAAAATAAAAGTGCGAATACTTAAGCCTTTATTTAGGAAATGGATATTTACATAAATATTATTCGATAGCAACACTCAGGTAAAGCGATGAAGCTGAATGTTTTATATTTTGAACCGTGCAGCCTTTTTGTTATATTTTAAAGTGGCGTTATATAGGTTTTGGGCCTTTGGGAGCTTCTTTTTAAAAACATTTATTTCCCAAATAACTCTTCTATCAATTTTATTCTCAATTATACATTTACAAAAATGACTTCTTTTTGTTATAATCAACTTAAATGTTTATATTCACTAAACTAATTGAAATTGACAAAATACTTAAAGTTAATAATCAATAATTAATAATCAAATATTATGGTGAGTAGCTTGAACCACCAACAATGTTAAAGTTATGACGTTCGAGATTGACTGGCCAATAGGTGCTCCACAGGGTATTTATGTAATCTCTGCTCTTACATAATCTTGTGCAGTGTAACGTTTTAGATTTAGGCAAATTCGGAATCCGTGTTACGCTATGCGGGTTGTCCGACTCTAGGCGAAATAATGCTTGCAGACGTACATACGAGTCGCGCAGCCGCGAACTGGAGCCATGAACATATAGGTCCGATAAGGGCATATATTATTTTTCTTTGTGGCATGTAGTCAATTAATACGTATCTTTTTTGTGTTGAGTGGGTGCTCTTCAATCCAGAATTGAAAAAGAGTATCACTCGTGGGAAATGCAAGTTGCATGGCTTGCGAACAAGAACTCCAGGCTATGCTAGTCAAGTATTAAATTGATATAAAACGGCTCGTAAATTGCAGAACATGGCGACGTAATTAAAACTAACTCATTTTTAAATTTTTAGCAAGCTTTAGATATTATAATTACAAAACTACAATGCAAATACGGAAACTGAGTCGAGTTCAAGTTCTTATGTTCAGATATGTGTTAACCGTTGGCAAGAAATTTAGTTGGTTGTACTAAAGATACTCAAGCCACGTGTCCTCGATTATAAAAGTGTTTGGTAATTTTTGTTGCACTAAAATTTTATGGAAATGGGTGAGTACTATCCCTTTAAGAAACAAGAAGCGTCATCCTGTACGAGAAGTACCTTCTTGTTGGAAAATGTGCCTCGTTAGTCAGAAAAATATTTAATTAAATAATTTTTAAATAACAAACCTGAAAGTTTTCTTGTTAAAATACATCATGTTCTATTTAATTTAGATAGATAGAAATGGCAAATTTTTTTGTGTAGCCATTTTTTTGTTTTGAATATTCGTTAAGACAGAATTTCAAATTCACATATGTCAAGATAAGTATCTATTTTATGTATGTTGAAAACAGATTGCACTTACGCTTTCAATACGTTTTATAGTAAAGTAATTCTTGATATAAAGTAAATTCACTAAAAAGGAATTAGAAACATTAAACCTTAAATTTAAGAATAATGGATGTACGCCGAATCAAAGGTCTATGATGAAAGCATATAACTGATTTAATAATGTAATTTTTTTGTGAGTTTTTTTGTTAATTCAATAAATTTTACCAGTATTAAATTTCATAGTGGTTCGTATCTACACTGTGAAACATCTTTTTTCAATCCTGTACATGAAAACAACGAAACAAATTTTATTAGATATTAGTCAAGTTTCGTGATAGTTTTATTTATAAAAGCTTAATAAAAGAAAAAAGAAACCTACCTAACCGTGGTAGACTAATTACATAGAAAGAAATTAGGTTACTAAAAAAAAAAGACTAAAATCTGGCACAAGTAATTCCCTTAAGGTTTAACTGCGTCTATCCTTAAGACGAGAATATTTTTTTTGAGTCAGATTTATTGACGCATTAGCGTTGGCTTAGCATTGGCGCCCTAGTTTATTCAACAGAAAGTTCAATCTCAGAATACCCTGACCATCTCATGCCGCCGCAGGAATAGACCCCCAGTTTAAACCGAGAGCTTTCGATTTTTCTTTTTTCAACACCCTTTGGCCCTGCTACATCCTCGATAAGGCCATCTCCAGAAATTTACTCGTCAAGAAAGAAAAATCTATACAGCAGATCTCACCCTCTGCTATTTCCTGATACTAAGTTTTACTTCTTAGTAATCTTAATTAAGCCTGCTTTTATTGCTGTTTATTGTGTCCTGCATCTGCAGTATCAGGTTGAGTTTGGAATACAAAGTAGTTGCTTCCGTTCCCATGTCTGATATGAACTTCGTTAACCTTTTATATTATTACCTTTAATTATACAATGTAACATTCTATTTCTTAAGACAATAATTGCATTTAAATTTATATACATATTAATTGGGGGATATGTAACTCGTTACATAAAATATTGTACTTAACACGTTATAAAACCCTAATTTTATTTAACTCATGTATTTTGCAAAACTCGCTCACTGACTTCGCTCTTTTGGCATATATTACATTTGTCAAATAAAATCTTTTTACAATTTGTTACGTATATATCTACTGTATTTATGTGGTATACATTGCTTTATGTCATTAGACAGTTGCAAACAGATGCTGCCAATGCATGTTTATTGCTCCATTTAGTTAACCCAATTCAAATTTTTCAGAAGTGGATATTGCAGTTCTAAATCGATAGACATTAGGCAAACAACAATTGTATTTTCATCAACATGAAGAGAAGTAGAATAGAGTTCAAGCTTAAGGTAGATAAAAGTTCGAAAGAAACTGGCACTGAAAGTTTTGAAGACCACATATCTTCTAAGTGGAAGTAGTGAAAGCGATGCAAATTCACCGACTTCCAAACAAAATTTTTTAGACACGGCGAAGTTCAAGTACTCAAAAGTAAACAAGTGTATGCACGCGTACTGCAGATACGCACATATACATAAAAAGCGAAGTTTTAGTGTGCATTTTAGCTTTGTATATGATGAAAACAGTGTTACAGTAATCTGCGCGAACAAGAAAGAAAGTAGTAAAGTAAGCAAAGAAAATTAGCCCGCATCGAGTACGCCAATAAAACAAGGAGAATCCAAAGAATGCCGTACTAGCTAAAACGTCGAAGAGTGTGGTGGGTCACACAGAAAGAAAAAGTAAACCTCAAGAAAGAAAATTTATTTACAAACCCTTAAGAAATTAACGTATTATAAAAGGAAAACCAACGCGTATAGAAAACAACATTTATCCAGCATATCCCGGAGGATTTACACAGTGCACAAAAATTGAAGCAATTATGAATACACTCAACTACCTCAAATTAATCTTTAATCTAGAATAAGAATAATAAAAAAATACGTTATGGACTGATCTCAGTCGATTTCTTACTACAATTGTTAAATCTTTATAGAAAAAGATATTCGTTGAAAGAACGATTTAAATAACTTAAATATTTGACATCAAAATTAGTAATGAGGAAAAAATAATCCGCATTTCGTATCAGCTGTAAAAGCTATTATGAAAAAAGCATTGCATTTATATAATAGTGAACTCCAAATTTTGTATATGTAAAAAATTTTTACGTAATACCCAAACAAGAAAAGCTGTCTTCATAAGCATGTCCTGCCGTTGCGACCCAAGAACTGAATATACACGACATCTGTGGAATCACATTGCACAGCATACTGAAATCCATTCCTGCAAAAACAAGTGAATCAAATTCAGAAGAAGTAATGGTAAACAGAGTAACTCTTCACTTTCCTTGACCAATAACTACAGTATTGCCCGAAATAAACAGTACTGAAATTGTAATTGTTTTGTATATTTAAAAAATACATATTATTGACACTTTATTATATGTTCTAAATGTGCACCTCCTCGTTCGAGACAGACTTCATAACGATGTTCTAAGTTTCTGGTCATGTTATTGAATAAGGGTTGTCTCAGGGCTGCGAAGAAGACTCTAACGGCATCCTTTAATTCATCGATGGTTTGTGGTGCCCGTTTGAAAACGGCATTTTTAGCCATGCCCCAAAATTATGCGTCTGGATAAATCGTGTTAAAATTTGTCTGTACCTCTGTTGATTAAGTGTGACTTGCCTACCATTCTCTTCGATAAAGTACGGACCAATGATTCCGTGTCCGGAAACAGCACACCAGACACTCACTTTTTTACTATGTAAAGAAACCTCTTGAACCTCATCGGGTCTGGCAAAGCCCAGAAATCGATTTGTGCGACGATTCACTTAGCCTGACAAGTGAAAATGTGCTTCGTCTGAAAACCAAACATTTTCAAAAATTCAGGATTTTCATACTGTAACGCGAGAATTCTGGCGCAATATTCCACTCTACTGCGATAATCCCGAGGATGTAGTTGTTGATGTACCTGAATCACATACGAAAATGTACCCAGCTCCTTCAGGATTCTTTGAAAGGAAGTTCTTTTAAATCAAGTTGTAACGCTGTCCTTGCCTGGCTGACTTTCGGATTTTCTAAGATTTGCTCAAAAACACGTTCATGGTTATTGTTGTTGTTAACTGTCCTGGGACGCCCTGAGTTTCCTTTTCGTTGGCACAATACACTACCTGTATTTCTAAACTTTTCAATAACCTTCAAAATTACAGCATTACTTGGAGAACGTTTATTAAACCTTTGTGTGAATTGATCAGACACGTATAGCAAACTTGCACCATTATGTCGGCCGATTCCGTATGAACGAAAATAATGCTCTACCAGAAACACTTTCTCCTCTGTACTTAACACCATTTTTAACAATTAGGCCCTACTAATTACTTGTTTGAGGTTTACTTGACAGGTCTATACTAGCTAACTTGAGTGTGACAGCGCACGCATAAAAACACCGCCAACTTAGTTTCAGTACTGTTTATTTCGGGCAATACTGTAGTAGCAAATCATTGTCGGAGGCTTTCACGGCCGGAGTCATTATAAATATTTATGGTTCCAGGTTGGGATCGTGTCATTTTATAAACTAAGGTCGACGTTTTGCCCACCTTTGTAAAAGACAAGAAAAAATTTTTTTTAAAAATATTCAAAAATAATAATAAAGGTAAGAATGATAATATTAAGTAGGCAAGTTAAAGTGTAAAGAGTATGTAAAGTTACTTCTGAATTCGCAGACTCTCAGCTCATTTAAGCCAAAAGGTGTCTTGTGGTAAAGTAACTGGTGAAAGTAGCGAAAGTCGTAGTTTATATAGGGCGAGAACTTGATGCATGAGTGATCACGAATAGAAAGGAGTGTCGTAGCGAATCAGTGAACGTCACGGTTCTATTTTTGTGAGCATAGGTTTGTTTTCCAAATGGAGGAAAGGTAGTAGCTATCTTTTTTGTTTATATTGTTAAAATTTTTAGTGATATCTACGAATTCTCTGATTTTTCTATTGTAGAAAAATGGAATTCTGACAATTAGTTTCGTCTTGCCAAAGTTAATGGTATATCATGTTTCATGTTGGTATTCGGCCACCGCTGAGCGACTGTACTGGCTTGTTCTTCATTATCACTTATGCTCGTTAGTCTAGTCTATACTGACCGTACTGTTTCTGCTATGTATACTAAACCTCAGCTGCAAGGTACACTACATACGCCTGGGGCTTTAAGACTGTTTTTTGACTCTTTTGGGGTTGGTAATATTTGTGAAATTTTATTAATGGGCTTATAGATTGTTTTGATGTCGTGTTTACGTAGAATTTTGCCAATTCGGTCTGTTACTCTGTGTATATATGGAAGGATTGCTAAATATCGTGTGTCGGAATTACAGCGTGGTTTGGGGGGTTCATATTGGATGCAGATGCCGGTTCATTACTCTGCCGATATCTGAGTTGCAACAGTCGTTTTTTATAAGACTAGTATTTAGATGGGTCAGTTCATTAGATTAGTGTTCGGGTTGTGAAATCTTAATTGCACGCTGGATTAGATGATTTTCGTGATGGATGCATGTGGGTATCTGTCTGTGTGTGCGTGTCGGTTTTCGCTATACGGAATGACCTAGTCGACCGTTGGGTTGGCGCTCCACCAGAACGTCAAGAAATGGTAGAATTCCGTTTTTCAATTTCTATAGTGAACTTAATATCTTTATGTTGATTGTTTATGTGATCTAGAAAATTATTGAGTGTTTGGTGTCCATGGGGCCAGATTACCAAAGTGTCATCTACTTAACGGAGCCAAGTTTTTGGTTTAAGGTCTGCGGATTCTATAGCCATAGATTCCAAAGACTCCATGAATATATTGGCCACAATAGGGGATAGAGGTGATCCCATGGGCGTGCCAGAAGTATGTTTGTAAAATTGTTCGTCGAAAACAAAATAAGTAGAAGTTAAGCATTTTTTAATGAGCGTGGTCAGGTACTCAAATTTGTTTTCTTGAGCTAGGAGTTGTTTAATAATACAGACAGTATCTATGACAGGTACGTTTGTGAATAGAGATGTTGCGTCAAAACTGACTAGTATATCATTAGGACCTAGCTCAATATTTGCAATTAGTTCTATAAAATGAGTGGAGTTTAAAACATTAGTAGTGGTGTTACCGGAATAGGGTTTTAAGAAGTTTGCTAGGTATTTTGCCAGATGGTAGGTTGGCGAGTCAATTGTGTTCACTATCGGACGAAGAGGGACATCAGGTTTATGGGTTTTAAGAAAGCCGTACAAGCGAGGTGGTTTAGATTTGCGAGGTATTATGCGTTTTTGGATAGTTTTGGGAATATTAAATAAGTGCTGAAATTTTACGTTCAAGCTTTGAAGTGGGGTTTTTGGTTATAGGAGTATAAGAACCGTCTTGTAATAATTGGTTAATCTTTTCTTTGTATTCTGTACAGTTTAGAATTACAATATAAACAAAGACAATGGCTACTACCTTTCCCCCTTTTGGAAAAGAAGCATATCTTCACAAAAGCATAACCGTGACGTTCACTGATCCGCTACGACACTCCTTTCTCTTCTTGATCATCAAGTTCTCGCCCTATATAAACTACCACTTTCGCTACTTTCACCAGTTACTTTGCCGCAAGACACCTTTTATCTTACATGGGCTGGTGAGTCTGCTATTTCAGAAGTAACTTTACATAATCTTTACACTTTAACTTGTCTACTTAATATTATCATTCTTATCTTTATTATTATTTTTTAATATTTAATACTTTTATTACTTATTTTCTTTTATTGTCCTGATGAAGCCCTTTACAAAAGTGGGGGAAACGTCGATCTTAGTCTATAAAATGACACAGTCGCAACCCGGAATCATAAATATTTATAGTAGCAAATCATTTGCTGACCTAGAATATATGTTTATACATATTACGTTGTGATGGGTGGAATTAGTTGAAAGTAGTTTAGCACCAATTGCCGTAAATAATTTTGTTATTGGAAAAATTCCGTTTCTCAAAGTAACACCTTCGTACAAACTAATTCAGAATCCCATGTTGTAAATCTATCAGTGAATTTCCCAAGCAATATCTCTTTATTCGGACCGGTACAAATCATTAGATAGATATAAAATAAAATTTCGACAACTAATCCAATAAATATCCCACATTAGAAATTCAAAGCCAACAACAACAACTGATAACGGAAAACCTATTTAATAAAATACGTAGTTAAATCATTGTAATGTATCCCAAAACAAATGCTTTAATAATCGAAAACCACGCTTTTACACGTATTATAATTTTTAAGGAAAATACCAGATGTAAGTAATACAGTATTTCCCGAAATAAACAGTACTGAAATTGTAATTGTTTTGTATATTTAAAAAATACATATTATTGACACTTTATTATATGTTCTAAATGTGCACCTCTTCGTTCGAGACAGACTTCATAACGATGTTCTAAGTTTCTGGTCATGTTATTGAATAAGGGTTGTCTCAGGGCTGCGAAGAAGACTCTAACGGCATTCTTTAATTCATCGATGGTTTGTGGTGCCCGTTTGAAAACGGCATTTTTAGCCATGCCCCAAATGTATGCGTCTGGAGGTGTGAGGTCTGGAGAATGTGAAGGATAAGGGAAGTCAGTAAATCGTGATATGAATTTGCTTGGAAAATGTTCTTGAAGAAATTGACGAATTGCGGCAGCAGTATGGCAAGTTGCCCCGTCCTGCTGAAAAAATTGGTTTCGAAATGCCAAGTTACGTGCACGACAGAATTGACGTAGATCAGGGATAAATCGTGTTAAAATTTGTCTGTACCTCTGTTGATTAAGTGTGACTTGCCTACCATTCTCTTCGATAAAGTACGGACCAATGATTCCGTGTCCGGAAACAGCACACCAGACACTCACTTTTTCACTATGTAAAGGAACCTCTTGAACCTCATCGGGTCTGGCAAAGCCCAGAAATCGATTTGTGCGACGATTCACATAGCCTGACAAGTGAAAATGTGCTTCGTCTGAAAATCAAACATTTTTCAAAAATTCAGGATTTTCATACTGTAACGCGAGAATTCTGGCGCAATATTCCACTCTACTGCGATAATCCCGAGGATGTAGTTGTTGATGTACCTGAATCACATACGAAAATGTACCCAGCTCCTTCAGGATTCTTTGAAAGGAAGTTCTTTTTAAATCAAGTTGTAACGCTGTCCTTGCCTGGCTGACTTTCGGATTTTCTAAGATTTGCTCAAAAACACGTTCATGGTTATTGTTGTTGTTAACTGTCCTGGGACGCCCCGAGTTTCCTTTTCGTTGGCACAATACACTACCTGTATTTCTAAACTTTTCAATAACCTTCAAAATTACAGCATTACTTGGAGAACGTTTATTAAACCTTTGTGTGAATTGATCAGACACGTATAGCAAACTTGCACCATTACGTCGGCCGATTCCGTATGAACGAAAATAATGCTCTACCAGAAACACTTTCTCCTCTGTATTTAACACCATTTTTAACAATTAGGCCCTACTAATTACTTGTTTGAGCTTTACTTGACAGGTCTATACTAGCTAACTTGAGTGTGACAGCGCACGCATAAAAACACCGCCAACTTAGTTTCAGTACTGTTTATTTCGGGCAATACTGTACTTTATTGAAAGAGTAAATTTGCTATACTTGAATTATAATTGCATGTACTAATAAAACCTACTGGGCTTTGAATAAGCAGTTATTTCAATTTGGAGGGAAGTCCGCAAGGCTTAACAACTTCGCACATGATCGGAGACACAGTAGGGAATGTGAAATTTAATACATAAAACGAAAATATTTACCTATAGAATCGTAGACATAATCGTTTAAATTAATAGAAAGTCAAACTAGCTAATAAGCATGCAAAATACCGTGGAAACAGTACTTGATATGCAATTTTAAACTTAAATATGCCCCAAATTGTTTAGTTACAGGGACGGAACGTAACAACAGAAAACTGCTGTTCTTAAAGATTAAATTGCATCTTGAAGTATTGTCATTCAGTAGTAAAATAATCTTTGGTCTTCAAACACGAATGACTTTATTAAGAGCAACTTATATTTCATTATACCTTTCTATTAAACACTTATTAGAGAACGCTAAGAGGCACATTACGGAACAAATTCGAAGCTCTCTAAGACGAACTGCAGCTGCAATGAAATAAACGATAATGCATAAATAACATTTTTCAAATATAATCTTCTGGTCTTCTATAGCTATGGTGCCGAGTTCCTAGTAAACTAGTTCTGCTAATATATTCACTCAATTAATATCGGTTTGCGTGGATTAACTATGAAGAAATACTAATGACCTTCTTTTCTCAGAAAATATTTTTCCCTAAAATGTTACATTTTTAATTTAATTGTATTCATTTTGGAGCAACAACAAGGACGAGGTTAGACAACCAAGTAATCTTAAGCATTTGCAATTTTGTTAATAGATTTATTTGGAGAAAAAATGCAGATGCTGTTGTTTCTAAATGTTTGCCATGGAAACTACTAATTTAGTGTACGTTGAACTATTGTAGTTCTAGATATACTTATAAGCAAATGCATATGTAAAATCAATTTATTCAACTAGACTTGTTTTGAGTTAGGTTAATGCAACGCTGCTAACGTAGGACTCATTGCAATTTTACTTCGTTTTTTTACAAGAAATAGATTGACCGTAAGGATTATCTGTACTCGATATTGCTACCACATTATAAAAAATATTATCATGTATTGCAACGAAAATAGTGTTTCTAATTGCTTTTGGGTAAAGAAAATTAAAGTCCTGAATTCTAATTAAAGTTTTATTTAATTCATTTCAAAATAACTTTTATTTTTCATTACCACATGGTGATCAATTATGTCAATGAGTAAGACATCATTCTTTCTGTAAGTGAAAGAAAGAAAGAAAGATTTTATAACCATGAGTAAACATACAGAAATTATGTTTCTACGATTATGCCATTACTCGTCGAAACCCTGCCATATTCACTTTCTTGGTTTAATGTTCTGAGAACTAATACGCTTCCCGGTTGGCCTGCTCTTGAAAATTACCAACCTCGACAGGTGTTCCCTGACATTATTGTTTTAACCCTGCTCAAGCATTCATCCTCCCATTTTTCTTAGTTGGCAACATTTATCTTGTTGTTGGTAGTCGAGGTCAACAGTAGTTTTCTGAAATACAAAATTTTGGACGGAGTACTTCACCAAACTTCTCTGTGAAGTATTGTTACGAGTTATTTTGACGTGTACCAAATTCCTGTTAGTATTTAATTTTTGTCTCTAACTTAGTTGTAAGTTTATGTTTAAACTAAACATATTTTCTAGAATATTTACCTGACCTCCTCTTGGGAATTATGTGGTTGGCTGTCAACGACCGCCTGATTATTGTTGGTTAATAAAAATTGACCCTCTAGTGCTAGTGGGAATGTGATATCTTTTCCGGCAGTAATGTTCTAGGTTTTGTCAGTGTGACTTATCGATCAAATGTAAAGAATATGTATATAGTACTAAAATATATCTTCCAATATAGTGTGCGTTCCGTTTATAATTGCATATAATTTACCGCTTGCTTTATTTTAAACATTTAGAATTTGTTAATTATTTACTTCCGCCCGGTATATTCAAATGTCATTGTATGTACCGTGAAATTACTTCAAACACTGCGCCTGTGTATTGTAAGTACCACGATATCAATAAACTATGTTGTGTCTTTTCGCATGTGCAAGAACTGTTTTATCACCTGCCTTGCAGAGAAAGAAGAGAGCCTGCTATCGTTCTCCGTTCTGAACGGCCGCAATAAAATAAATGTGCTACGCTTTGCTATATTTACAAAGGTAAGTGCTTTGAAGTAATCGTTATTTATTATCATTATTTGCCTATATAATGTCCACTTTTCTCTACCACTTAGTCATCGAAATACCGCCGCAATAATTTTACAGTTTGTAAAGTTGGGATACCACGAATCGGTTGCTAGATAAATGAAGTTTAATTATGTTAACTCGATAGAGTATGGTCGCCATCTTGAAATACTTCTACTTGGTAAAAAAGTGTACCAAGCTAAAAATAACTAATTGGTGATAGGAGCACAGTTTGTGGAAACACTGCTGTGCAAGTCCTCATGCAAAATTTCAGTCTGTAAACCTTCAATTATATGTACACTCTAGAACAAATTAAATTTCTTTTAAAATAAATCACAAATAACGATTAAAATAAATCTTTCTTGCACAAATTTCATAGAAAAAGCAGCTTCTCTACTAATTGCCTTTTGGAAATAATTGCTCAAATTTCATAAAGCAAGAACTTCTAACCTCATGTTTTGTGTTGTTTCCATTGAAATTAACTTTAACTAATCCAGACTTTATATATCATGCGGCGCCATTTTCTTTATTTGTGTTATTCTACTGAGAGAAGAGCAATTACACACAATTGCATTGTAGTTTGTCTAGTACAGAACTTGCGAATTCCATTACAACAAAGTCCGACTCTAATGTTCTAATTTGAGCACCGCTGAGTTTATATTTTGTACGAAGTAAAACGGTTAGATTTTCCACACCCAATAAACTACTAAATCCACTTTTTAAAAATCATGAAATTGATGTTGGGTAAGAAAGCTATCAAAGTTTGTAAATTGCTTTCTCCTTTTAGTTTTCTTTGCATTTTATGAAATTGACATTTGCTTTAATCGTCACTAGGCTGAAATTAGAGCATGACTGTTGTAACTGAAGCAAACCTTTTTGTAGGGTTCTAATTACGACTGACTGGTTTCAATTAGCATAGTTAGGATGCTGTGCGTTTCCTTATTGTCATTTTAACCCGATATCGTGTGGAAGTCAAGCCTTGTGCTTTTGACACGCACTAAACCCTTTTAGATTATTGTATTTAGTACTTGTAATTATGAATAGCACGCCTTTGAACCATAGATATGAGGGTAAAATATAATATGCAGGCTTAAAGTATTCAGTTTGTGTCGTCTACAATTATATACCGTACCAAGAATTTATGTTATTTTATTACTATCAGGTGTATTTTGAACACCGAATTTGAGATACCAAAATTTAAATGTACTGCGATTCTTAAAAACATTAAAGGTTTGTAAATAACAAAGTTCTTTCTGAAGGAAAGTATGTTACGTGTCGTTCTGACGCCAATGAAGCCTGTTTTTTGGGTTTTAGTTCTTTATATGAAGTTCTCTTATGATTTTATATTTAAATTAAGTGCATTTCTAAACGTATACGTGTCTTTTCGTTAACAAGATTGTGATAAGCCTTTGACGAACGTGTGTCCGTCGTAAAGTAATAAGAATCGACGTTTACCGCGAGTAGAGTATGCGTAGCTTCCCGTATAGTAAAGAGGATATTTATAGCTGGTGCCTTGAAACAATTAGCTGCTGTAAACTGTGCTGCAAGGAAAACCTATATCGTTATAGTTTTTTCTTTCCCTGGGTCTCTCCCACACAAGATGTTGCAGTAAAATCTGGAGGTAGATCGATACGTTGCTGTAGTGATGTTATCTTAAAGAAGCACTTATAACAAATATAAATGCTGTACTCTTTTATTGTGTATGGTATCTTCAACTAAATTGTTCGCTTAATTTCGTTTTACCTTTACCTGATTGAAATTTAATTGTTGCGCAACATTATGTAAATTATACCGTTAAAAATATAACTTTAAAGGTACAACATTACAAATATAACAAGTATTTACATTGAAATGAAGATGAATAGTTAGAAAATCATATTTTATGCATTATTTTTTAAGTATATATTCATTGTGAAAATATGGATCTTTCAAGGAGGATGATCAATTGTCCATTGTGCTTCGTAACCTCGCTCCATTCTATCGAGCCCATTTGCCTACCATCCGCTCCATTCAAGAGTTAAAGGACGAATGTCTAAAGTTAGAACCGGAAAATATTCTGACCGATAATGTCGTATCACCTAGTCAAGACCAACATACTGTTACTGCTGAGTGCTGAACCGGATCTTGCTTATAAGTCTGCTACAGTTGAAAAACTACTTTTACCTTACATGACCGAGTTGTTGAGGTTGCTCCTACGCCTGCGGGTAGATCAGATGATTCTTCCGTACTTTCTACTGTCCTTCTTCCTAGTTCTGCTCCTACTCGATAGGTCATATGCTTTAATTGCGACAAGTCTGGTTATGTTTCGACACGTTGTACTCGTCCTAAAGTACTCCATTGATATGGTTGCGGGCATAAGGGAGTTACTCGCCACAACTGTTCTAACTGTCATCCTACTACTAATAGGTCTTCGAATCATACTTTAAATTCTGTTCTCAGCTCTAGAAGCTAAATTTCTTCTGCTGCTAACTCTACGTTCCTTCTGTACCTCATCCAGGTTATCCTGCTACTGATATCCCAACATACCCTTCTTTGGCAAATTTAGTCTAGAACAAAATTTCTTCCGTCTCTAGTTCTATGCCCTTTTCTGCACCCCCTTCTGCTCGCCATACTACCAGCACATCCTATTCTTTTCAACCATAGGTGTGCTTAAATTATAATATTGATTGTTACGGCTATCACGCCACTACTAACCGAACCCTCTACTAACAGGAACCAAATTTCTTCTGTCCGTTACGGTTCAAACGATGATCAAATGTATCCTACGTGTTCACTTCCACTCCATACTGTGCCTCCACCACCATTGCAATCCATACTTCGAATTAGCGATTTACAGCTAGCTTCTCAAGAGTTTATTCCTGTTTTCGTAAATAATTCTATTAAAGAAATTTCTGTTGTGCGTGCAATAACAAATGCAGCTGAAGTGACGATAACTTCTAATTCAGTCAAAGAAGGTCCTGATGAAAGTTCAGAAACCTGTATCTTTAATGCCTGTTGCTGTTGTTGTGAAAATTTTACCTGTTCCTGTTTTCTTAAATCGTTCTACTCAAGAAATTTCTGTCATGTCTGCAATAACAGCTGTAGCTGAAGTGACGATAACTCCTAAAATATGGACAGAGAAGGTCCTGTTGAAGTTAGCAAACCCGTAGCTATACTGCCTGTTGCTGTTGTCGTCAAAGTGTTACTTGAACCTGTTTCTTTATTTATTATTGTCAAGAAATCCGTTCTTATTGTGGCTGAAGTTTTGTCTGATCCTACTCCATTGTCTAACATTGATAAAATCTTACTTGATTCTACTCCTTTATCGGACGTTGATAAAACGTTACCTGCTCTTTCTCATTGTTCTAATGTTGACAAAATTCCTTCTGATTGAGTTTTTTTTATCTAATGCTGGCTTCTGTTCTTTTAATTAATGTTGATGAAATTCTAGCTAGTGTCTCTTTTTCTAATGTTGACGAAGTTCTTCCTGATGTTCGTCTTTGTAAGTTGATGAAATTCTGCCTGGTTCAGCTCCTTTCTTAAATGTTGATAAACTTCATTCTACTCGTTTATCTAACGTTAACGAAGTTTTGCTTGATGCTGTTGTTCTTGTAAGATTGGTGAAATTCTATTTGATTCTGTTTCTTTATGTAATGTTGCTGAAGTGTTATCTGATTCTGCTCCTTTTCCTAAGGTTGATACTCCTACAGCCAATGCTGTTTTCAGTCCTAACTGTAATACTGCTAGTCTTTTTTCTAACATCGATAAAGTTTTATCTGCTTCTGTCTCTTTAGCTAACGTAACTGAAGTGTGCTCTGCTGGGTTCTTTCTTCTTTCATTCTCTCCTTGTACCCATCACATACAGTCATTAACTCCATTGTCGTTTAACCTGAAGATACATTCGCCACTGTGAAAGCCTTGATAAGTTTTTTAAAGAACCAGGAATTTTGTGTAATTATGAGGTCTGCTGCTAAAGTTGAAACAGCTAAATTGCATCAACAGATTTAAGTACTACCTTGCAGAGAAGTAATATTGATTTAATTACATTATTAGCCAATAATGCTCAGGTTCCTAATGCCCTTAAAACTTTCTATGTGAACAGCAACCAAAAGTCAACACCTGCTGCTATTAACCATGCCCAAATACAGATACATCAAGGCTCATACAAATAACCAAAACATGCAGACCACACAGAATCAAGAAGTCGAAAGACAGCAACTTTTCTAATTATAATTACGCATACTTGCTCACTAATATTCAGAAGCCTGTTGCTACTTTTAATAGAGAAGCAATTACAAATGTCCTATCATAAAAAACAAATTGACGAACTACTGTAGTCCATAAAAAACCAAAATCAAAAACTATTGTCGGCACAGCACCCCTGACTACGTCGGAGACCATTGATAATATCCTCGGGCGTGCAAAGTCGTTCAGAGCTATATTTAAACAAGATTGCACATAAGCCCACTGCTGCACCTCTGGAGTCTGAAAATATCCTTAAAGTTCTTGAGAACGATTCTGCTGAAGCAGTTTAATATCGAATTAATTCAGCTAAAGCATATATTTCCTATAAGTTAGGTATCGTTTTGGATACCACGATTCATTTCATGAACCCAGATTACTGACATGCAAATGTGCTTATTAGGCAGTTTGTATTTAAACCGCAGAAGGCTAATAACATAAAAAAAATTTACTCAGTAACTTATCCGGTAATTTTTTAAATAAACGCAAGGTGGACAATATAAAGGAAAATATCAGTAAATTAGTTGTTACTTGCCGAAGTGTTGTCAACTAACTAGTTGCTTTTAGATCTTTGTGCGAAAGCTATTGTGCAGAGATTGTTATAGCAACTGAAACTTGGCTATCGGGTGACGTGTGTGACTTACTCATTCTCCCAAATGATTATAAGATCGCCATTCAAGGGAAGGTGGTATTTTAATTGCTGTCTGTGATAAAATATTATTTTTTAAACGAGCGTGTGATATAACATGGAATTTTTTCAATAGCCATTAGTCTTAAAGAAAAAATACTCCTGCTTATAGCTGTCTACAGACCGTAGTCTATGCCAGTAGATATACTCAGTAGGTTAAAGGTAAATATAATCACTGAAATAAATGATACTTTGATACCCCGGTAGGAGTCATAATAGGAGAGGTGACCTGAACCTTCCAAATGTTTCCTGGATTATTAAAACTACAGATACCTATGGACGGCATCTAACTAACAATCTTCTTTCTTGTAATTTTCAGCAAATAGTAGCAAGCTTTACAAGGGGTCAAAACCTGTTACACGTAGTCCTATTAACTCTTTCATCTGATGATTTACCCGCAAAGTTCTCAACAAATTTAGTGACCACAGGCCAATTCAGTAACAGCACTGCATCATTAAATATATTATTACAAAAGGGTGATAAAATTAATCTTTGGCATCTTCTTGCAAGCAGTATATAGTGCAGGTTCTAGCACCTGCGGAGGCAGTCTTTGACCCTTAGTGACAACACATTGTGGGTTTATTGACCATTTGGGGCGACTTTAGCTGTCTTACGTGTTCTGGAATCATTGACCTTTGCATTTAGGCGTTTGTGGAAAGGCGTTATTGACTTATGATGACGTCATCGGTCGAGTTCATTGCCTTTTACGTGCGACGTGAACGATCGTACTTGAAGAGAGATTAATCACCTTTGTGTTCTTGCATTTTTGCGATGGAGGAGGTCGTCGACCTTTGTTCTGCCGCGTTTCTTTCGTGTGTTTGAAACTGCTGCAAGTCAGAGTCAATGACCTGCCTGTTATGGGTTTGTTGACTTTGTATTCTCGCGGTTATGAGGGATGAGTCGTCATAGCAGCGGACATTGCTTGGATAGGGTCATTGACTTTGGATTTCGCACGCTTCTGTCGAATGACTCCTAGGTTGAGGGACGTGGTTAGGATATGCGCTACCCTTGTTTGACTCGTCGCTGCTTACTTGCACTCATTCGATGTGGATCTGTAACCGATTGGCTGAAACATTGGTATTAGTGTTAAGTCTGCAGTAAAATGTTGACATATAATCAATGTGGCCTCTCCTTTACTCGGTGTGACAATTTAGTACTCCACGAGCGCAAGCGTTTTCATATCAACGCACAAGGTAAGTGTTCATGTAAAATGAGGCTATAGAATATTAATGTAAGAATATTAGGTCATGTAACAAGATTGTCCAAGGATATTGATCTATCACCCGCTCCTAAAAGGAGATGCACGATGGGTGGTAATAAGGTAGAAAAGAAAGTAACCACAACACCGCTCAATAGTAACACATAGTCAAAGTAAACAACAGCTTTAATAACAGCTTTTATTTGTGTAGTAGTATCTGCGATAACTCACAAGTTGTGTGAATCGTGTGGTATGTACATTTCACGCCAAGCTTTTGCAGGTCACATGAGGAGTTGGTGCATAAAGCGAAAACGACGTTGAAGTTGGAAGATGGAGTGGAATTGATACGCAGAGTTTTCAGAAACCGAATTGTAGAATATCGGGTTAATAGTGCGCAACATCATATAGCTTACAACGAATTTTTTAATGAAATACCTGACAAAATCAAACGATTAATAGCACTTGAAGTGCAAAAACATGAAATCATTAAGATTAATTTAGAGTTGTTTGGACACTTAATCTAACAAATAAAAGAAGTCGGCGATATCAAGTCGTTTAATACGGCGTTCAAAGTTGTAGATAGTGTAGGTATACGATGATTTTGTAGAAACTATTGAAAGTAAGGGGTCGGAATTCCAGGAGAAGGATTTTGGCTGAGCATTACAGAGGATTCTATTTGTTGAGTTAAGTATAAACAAGTACAATCTCATGCGGTCGTTCTCATACATCAAGCTCCTGCGAATGATCGAAAGTAAGAACGCAGTTATTAACGTGCAGAACGACGACGAACGTTGCTTTGCTTGGGCGATTATTTCGTGTTTTTGTAAAACGGATATAAATCCATACTGAACGCAATCATAACCACATTTTAGCACGGTCCTTAATTGGGACGGTATATTATTTCCAATAAAAGTTCGTGATATTCGACATTTTGAAAACAAGAATAAAGCTAAACGTGTTTAGGTTAGAAGCGGCGAATAAAAAGATTAAGACTGTGTATGAGATTGTTGAATCGTTATATTATAGATAGAAAAAAGAAATATACCAGATAACCTATTACTTATTGCCGACAACGCTGGGAACAGTCACTATTGTTGGATCAAGGATATGTCATCATTGGTGGCGAGTCAATTGTCTAAAGGTAAGAGAAAATTGCACGACTGTAATTATGTGTGCACCGAATTAACTACCACTGAAACAAGCGTGGACAGACATGGGAATGTGATGTGCAAAAATTTTAATAATAAAATTTAAATGTTTAAAGAAAGAGATTGTAGTATACGCTGATTTCGAATCCGCACTAAGACCAGTTCAGACGTGTTAACCAAACCTCCAAAATCAGTTTACAAGCGAGACACACATTCACGAACCACACTCGTACGTCTACTACATCAAATGTTATGTTTGACGATAGCGCGTCCAAATTTGTTACTTGTAGGGGCGAAGACTGCTCGAAAATTGTAAAAATGTTGAAAAAAGATATGTAAGTATTGTACGATAAGTATTTGTCAAATATCGTGCCCATGTTACCGCTCACATATGAGGAAAAGAAAGAAGTACGGGAAGCTACCACTTGTTGTATATGTCAAAAAGCATTTAATGGGTGAAGGGGGGGGAGGAGACCACTGTCACACACTGGCATAAAAACTCCAGGTGCCGCACACTCAAACTGTAATTTATACTACTAACTATCGAAATTTGTACCGATTTTCTTTGATAATTTAACGGGCTGTGACACACATTTTTATAAAAGCATTGTGTAAGAATCAAGAACGTCGGACGTAAGAACACAGAACAAGAAAAAGTACAATCGTTTACCAAGCACGTATTAGTTGACACAAAAGTGAAGGAAAATGAGAAAAAGAAAAATACCTTCTAGTAAAGTTAAAAGTAGAAGGAAAAAAAGAAAATTTTGTTCATTATACTGCTAAAATTTTGAACTTCACAAGTTCTCCTTTCATATTTAAAGTAACCTATCTGCGTAAAAGTTCCAAAACAAATGAATTTTATTTTCCTGTTAAAGCGGACACACATGACATATCAATGGACCAAATCGTTGGAAAGTCGAATGGACCTATTTCCAGAGGTTCAAGTAAAAGGATTAGTAAATATTTATATTTTCGAGAAAATTTAAGTGACTGTGTTTCTGCTATGCGTTGATCTTTTATATATTCCCAAACTTCCCATCTTTTTTTTTGACAACGATCCTAGGTCATGGATCGAAACATAAATAAAGTTGATTTTAAAAACTATGTGTGGTTTAATTCCCAAAGAAGATTAAGAAAAATGCTAAACAAACCACAACAAACATATAGGGAGTATCTCCCATTTGGTTGGTTCAAACCTTCCCCATGTGGGGAGATTTAGGACACTTTTAACTTTTTTTAAAAACCATACCCAAAATTTGTGGAATGTAGTTTTTTAAGAATAAACTTATGCTTTAAGTTTACAAATGTTAACGCTTTATTATACATATACTTTAATATTTATATTCTAGTTTGATGGTTCTCAAAACGATCCTTTAAGAAAATCGTCCAGAACCACCCGTCTAACCCTAAATAACCTCACTACTCCAAACTGAAAATTAGGTATAAACAAATAGGAAGTTGCTTTAACGTTGTCACCACCTAATGAGCTATTGCTTATATTCCCTGCACGGTAGAGAATGCTATCTAAGTGCTATATACAACTTAACTTATTTAAAAACGCCTTAGTACAATAGGTAGTTGTATAAAATCATAACGTAGCAATCAAGTGCTTTTGGAACGGAACTGTTCAGCTGCTCAATACCCAAGAACTCAATAGGTTAACCTCCTGCCTCAAAAATTCAACTTACATCGTTGTTTGTGGAAACAATTCAGCTGTATATTACTTTCGACTCTTCAATTTCGATGCATTCAATGAAAACAGATTAAGTGCTATTCAACACTAGACAGAAATTACAAAGATAGCTGGTGTGACTGAAGCAAACCTTTCTGCTGGCTTCCAATTACAACTTGCTTATCTCAATTAGCATAATTAAGATGTCGTGCGTTTCCTTATTGTCGATTTAATCCGGCGCGCCTAGAAGCAAAGCTTATGCCTTTGACACGCATTAACCCCTTAGATTATTGCACTTAGTATTTCTGCTTATCAAAACTAATTAGTGCTTTGAGAATAATGACAAAGTGTAATATCCGCATTTAAAGCTTAAGCATCTAGTTCCTTGGTAATCTTAAATATTTATTTTCTGGAAGTTTCGCTTTTTTAGTTGATATTACTGGCAATTATAAAAAAGACGTATAAAACGTTTTGTCGTTTTGTTCTGTAACCATCCATATTGAAGATGTTTAGATATTTCACAAAACAATAAGGTAAATTAGAGAGCTGAATGATGTGTGGTGTTCATAGGGAATGAAAAAAAGCTTTTACCGATTCTGAACGCTTTTGTTTAAGAGAAATTGCAGACAATTGTAATTATGGAAAAACATACAATAGTTATTTACGTGCCAAACTCGGAAAGTGGTACTTTACAGAGCGAGCATGCGGTTTTCAGGACTACGCCCTAGGCGGATCCCTGAGGGTATGCGGACCCTGTAAAGTCACTTTCCGAGTGTGTTGCGTACACAATTTTTTTGTGCAGTCACAAATTATTTGACAATAATAGAACTACAACAACATTTAAACTTAAGCAATTTACAAACTCGTAACAAGTAATTCACAAGAACTTACTGACAAATAAAAACAGTACTGTCATGCCTACTTTGTTTTTAATGTACTTGTTCATAAATGAGCCTGGGATCGTTTTTCGTGCTCTTGTATCACTTTTGTGATGATCTCTTATGTCATTTTACCTATCTAGCTTGACAACAACGTACTTTCCGAGCAGAAAAATGATCGGAACACGCGTTTTCTGTATCGGCCGCACAAAAACATAATTTCTGTATTGAACTGGACAACTTTATTTGTTATTTTATAAAACCTTGTTTGGTCTCTTTGTCGCACGTTTTCGTGGTTAATTTTAGGTTACTTTAAATTCGTAGTTGTAAATCAAATAGTAAAGCTGTCATCCCTTGTCCCGTTATATCCTGTCGCAAAATCTCCTTTGTGCATGTGGAAAAAGGGGCAGTGACAGACACTTGCTCATCGGTATCGAAGCGAAACGGTTGTTTGTTCGCTAAAGTGAGTTAGCCGAATGTGATTTTTTCGATTAAATCCCTAAAAAACACACTGAAAGTGCAAACGTAACACGTACAATATTTCGCCATACAGTCCACTTAGTTGAAGAGTAGGAACTACACCTTAAAACAATAGAATAACGCGAAGGTTAGTCGATACATAAAATTACAAGACACCCGCGTAATTAAACATGGCCTTCGTAACCGGATTATTTGATTAATTAATTAGTTCCTATTCCTATCGTTCCTTATTAATGCTTTTAATTTAATAATTGTCGTAATTTTTATATGTTTGAGCGTGTTACAGAGAGGCTAACGTTTTGTTTGACCATTTAATAGTATAGAAACATTTGCGCATAACGGTAGATTTATTTTCTTTGTTGCAAGGATTAATGCTCGGTCGGTGTGTTTTGTGTAAAAAGGTTTCGGATACTATTTATGAAGAGTTGTATTTTAAATCGTTACCTTATTTTTCGTCGTCAAGTTTGATGAACCACTCAGATCATCCATAACAAAAGGGTTATTTGTTCGTTATTATTTAAAACATTAAACGTTTTGTCGGGCGAGCACTGTAATTAGTTGCATTTGTCGATTAATAATTTATTTTCGTAGATTTGAGCCACGCATTGTTTTTACGTTAATTTTAGTGTTGTTCATTAATTATTAATCAAATATGGCTATATCAATTGATAAAACTATTCTTAAAGCTAGATTTGTAGTTAAAAAGTTGGATCATATATACAGTAAGATTAATCAATCGGAAAATGTATCGATTGCTATAATTAGAGCATCGATAAAAAGTGTCGAGCAAATTGAAACTCATTTCAAGTCTTTCTGCAAGAATATTTTCTTTAATGAAGAAAGTGAACAATTGGACGAATTTTTGGCTCTTAGGGTGAAAATCGATAATTATCTATTAGATATTCGTATTATCGCTAAACAATGTGAAATAGATCTCGTAGAAAATAAACCGCAGGTGGAAAATATGAATAATCCTTTGTCGCTAAATAGTGCTATTCGCTTGAAACACCTATCAGTTCCGCGGTTCTCAGGACGTATTTCGGACTTTGAGAGTTATCATGCAATTTATAAGCGATTGATTCATGATAATGTCGGTTTGTTCCCTGTGGAAAAACTTTGCTATTTTGTAGATACACTAGATGATTCATCGCGTGCGTTAATAAAACATTTGCCATTAACGATTGTGCATACGATGAAGCCTATAAAATTATTACTAATGGTTTTCAGTCCAAGAGGTTATTACTTTCAACATATTTTAATGTTCTTGAAAAATGCCCAAGGTAAGTTCCTTAAACTCGCACACGGATCTCCGGCAATTAATTAGTTGTTTTGATGTAAATATATTCGCGTTAAAGCAGATGGAAATAGATCTATTAGACTTCACATTGTTTAATCTGCTATCTCAAAACCTAGATACAAATGTTTTAAAGCGTTTCGAATTAGAAAATAGTGACGAGTTTTTTATGGTTTTTATGGTTTTTTATTTTATTTTTGTTGGTACCCCAGGATATCTCTGATCGACATGTTTAAGTTGGATTTATGTTATTTCATTTGCTTCTACTTCCTTAATAGAAGACATTTTCCCAATGCCTTTCAACAATTCGTTTGACTTGTTCTCAAATCTTTTGTGGATTTCGTTACCTTTTAGTTTCTTAAGGTCAGAATGCCATTCTCTGTTCCTTTTTTTTTAATTCTTAAATTTAAGCGTGGCTTTTATAATTACTATGTTATGGTCAATATTTATATCTGCATCTGGGTAGCTTCTGCAATATTTTACTCAATTCCTAAACCATTGTCTAACAAGAATGTAACCTATTTGATATTTTCCAATGTTTCTTGGCACCTTCAACGTGTATCGTTTTCTACGAAAATGTTGAAATAATGTGTTTGTGATGATTAAATTGTTTTTGTCGTAAAATTCTATTAGCCTATTTTTCATGTTGTTTCTTGTGCCTAAACTATATATACCTACTACCACACCTTCCCTACCCTCACCTACCACTGCATTAAAATCTCTCGTAATTACTAAATGTTCATACACTTCTACAAATCATAGTATGCATTTGAAATCTTTGTACATTACCTCTACCTCTTCCTCACTGTAGCTAGATATGGGCATGTAAACTTTAACTTTTACCGCGTTTTCCGGTTAATTTCTAATCTAACCATGAGTACTCTTTCGCTCTTTTGTAAGTAGTTCTCTACACAATGTGTTTTTTCGTATAACTATCCCCACACCCGAGTTTCCTTCATCTGATCCTGTTTGAATTATCCTAAAGTCCCTACTCCAAAAATCCCCCGCTTTTGCCCAACGAACTTCGCTAACCCTACCATGTCTAATGCTAACCTATTCATGGCAATTCTCAAATTTTCTAACTTACCTACTAGTTTCATACCTCTAACATTCCACGCATCAACTTGTAAGATGTGTTCGGTTCTTCTTTTCTTCTCATTGAGCTTGCCAATTACAACATCCGAAGTAATCCCCTCTCGGAGATTCAAGTGGGGGACTATTTTAACTATGAAATCTTCTACACCAGACGATGCTAACATTTTTGAAAACGTTTTTGATACGCTGTGGTGGTTTCCGGTTGCCTTCCACATCGCAGTAGTGTGTTTTAGAATGTCCTATTGACTCCGATGGTCTCTGTCGCTCTAAGTACCAAAAGATCTGCTGTCATCTTTCGGGAATGTACGTTGTTAAAAAAGTATTTAATTAATTTAAGGAACATAATTTGACTACGGCGTTAATGTGTGACACTGAATGTTGTTACATAACCTCATTCGTTTGTTTTGCAGGCGCTTCGCTCACCGTGTATAACTTTAGAAGTAAATTTTAGGATTTGCGTTTCAAACTCCACCTTATTTACATCACTAAACAAATGTTTGATGTAGATGTCATTTATTAAGATGGATGGATGTCAAAGGCAAAACACCAAAAGATATATTAACAGCGGGTACTGGCAATAGTTTTTATTACTGTTACAACACTTCTGTATTCAAATTAATTGGCCTCACTAAACTTTTGAAAACGCGTTGTATAATAGTTGAATTTATTAAACTCTCAAAATATCAGCACAGCAATGTTAAAGTTGTACAAGCAACTAACTATATGAAAAGAAAATATTTCTGGAAAACCTTGTTAACTAGCCACAGACGCCATTGCGACAAAAATCGATCGTTTATACATTTACTGTTGCGTATTTAAAATGCATCTGGCAATTGATAATCCCGCCGATGGTAAAATACGCGCTGTTATTAGTTTTTTTTAGTGATAAACGCGCGAAAGTAGTTGAAATTCACCGTCGATTTTTGAAGTGTACGGTCAAAACATTAAGAGTAATGGGATGGTACACAAATGGGTAAGACCTTCAAAGATGGCCGAAAGAATGTTCATAACAAGAAACAAAATGGGCAACCCTCAGTGATCACGGACGATTGAGTGCAGAAAGTCGACGAAAAAGTGACAGAGAACAGACGCTTCGTGATTTCTTCCTTATCAAAGGCGATCCCTCAAGTTTCAAGAACTGTTATTTTACGAAAATGTTTCCGCATGCTGTCAAATTCAGGCAGCAAACTTCTATGACGACGGAATACAAAAGCTTGTTGTTCGATATGATAATAGCCTTAATATCGGCGGCAATTATGTGGAAAAGTAAATAAAAGTCATGCCTTTCATGTAATAATAAAATTGTTACAAAAAATTTACCTGTTTTTTACGTATCAAAACGGTACTTACTTAAAAAACACGCCTCGTATTAAACAACTTTTATTTAACAATTTTTTATATAGTCGATACTTACCTACATATATAAAAGAAAATTAGGTATAATGAATCTAAAATTAATACAAAGTAAAAAGAAATTATTGTCAAGTGACTCAAATCTAGTCACGAGAGCATCCTATCGACGTGTTTTTTTTAAATTAAAACTTTTGGCTATGGAAATTTTAACATTTAATATTTGCTATATCAAATATCTGTAAGGGTCATCAAAAATCATTTGAGAATTTGAAAAATAGAGAAAAAATCATTTGAACGTTCAAAAGGTACTTAAAAGTAATTATAGTGGTATTATTTTTGCTGGCTTTCAGGGAACATACATTTTGGTGGAATCAGATAAATATCTATATTTTATTCAGGGACTAATTTTAAAATATTAAACAAATTAATAATTTATAGACATAAAAGTGTACATATTATCGATTATTATATTGTATAATTTTGGATTGCTTGATTTTCATTTCCGTTTACATTATTTTAACAAATAGGTTATGGAAAGAAAAAGGGTTAAACAATCTTTATTGTCGTGACGTAGGACAGTATATTTAATAGATTGAGCTAGCTGAGGCATACAAATTCTACGAATTACAGGATTTAAAGACGCAGAGGAAAGAGGCCGAGTACGAACACAACAGTAAAGTCTTAAAAGGCGACGGCAACGTTAGGGGCTGTGACATAGCAAGGTTGTATGACGAAATAATCGTGGGCAGAGATTACAACAAAATTAATACGACTTCCAATACTAGGGGCTATTCACAGCAAATAAAAAAGGACACCAACGTAGAGGCGATTCACAGCAAATAATTATAACGACCAACTAGGGGCTATATCACAGCTATATATATATATATATATATATATATATATATATATATTATGTATGGTGATATTAAATAAAATTATGCTTCAAAATATGAGTTAAAGTTTAATAAGTGCAACCTGACTGTGGTGTTAGCCTTTAAAATGATTTAAATAAAACAAAATTTTAAATTTAATTATGCCACGGCTTTTTAAAGACTCGCTCAGGGAAACTGAATCTATTATTTATGCTCTGTAAGAAGACGTGGGTTCTCTGTCCCCTTACAGATATAGAAAACACAGGCGCATAAAGCGTTGTTCAATCAAAAGCACCTAACCTCTTTTTAATGCTTGCGTATCGTGATTATACAAAGATTGATAAATAGACCCAAACATTTAATTTAGGTAAGCGTTTGAAATTCAAATTATTCACAAATTACTTTAAATGATGTGTATATAAAGATAACTTCAAATACCTGCAACTCCTTTGAATGTGTCTGGGTTGTACATGGACTTTGATACAGGATACAACAAGATCTCCTTGAATACTTGCAGTGAATACCTGTTAATAGTACGCATTAGTTTATGTTCAAAATGGACTTGACTTTAGTTTTAGGTTCTACAAATAACTACAACTTCACCAACTATATGCTTAATCGGCTCTATTACTAAGAACACTCAATACTTCACCAATATCAAAGATGCCGTATCCTAAAAGGCTGGACCCTGCTGCAAAATATCTCACTTTCACTGGTGCAACTATTCAATACCACAAGAGATGACCCGATGTTTGATTTAATTGGAAATCCTCCTCTGAAATTTTCTTGGTTGTATAACCTTATTACTTATTTTATATCATTCAATTAAAATACATGCACTTGAAAACATATATATTAATTTTTATAAATTTTACAGGCTCCTCAGGCCAAAAACATCTATATCATATACAAAATTTTATCAATCCATTAATTCTAAACAACCAGCACCTAGGAAAACTAAAACAATTACATCTAGCCTACTAACTAATAATATATAAGGGATGCATTCAATATTTTATCCTTAACTCTACTTAATTGCTATTTTAGAACAGCTTTGGTATTATTAAAATTCATTTTGACATTTCATAACTTTTTATCACTTTATAATTAAAATATATTAAACTACTTTCATTTCAGGTACATAAAATTTATAAATGGAACAAAGTATCCTGAACAAACTTACAATAAATAATTCTATCAACAAAACCTATACACATTCAGTTGAAGTTACATTAGATACCCTTCGTATTAAAAAATAGTGGAAAATGCTTTTTTAAACCTCAAACGCTGCATCACTAGTACATAATATTCTATATCTGCGTTTAACAAGTAATTATTTATCAATCTTTGTTTACCGTAGTGTTTTTAAATTTTAGAATATATATATAGAATATATATATATATATATATATATATATATATATATTATATTCCATACATACCAGGCACCCTGTATTTTATTTTGTATAAACGTTAAAATTAAAAAGTGTTGTGGCATGAAAACGTTTTCCTTTAGAAAGGCAAGGGTAGTCAAATTGCTTAAGTCGGCCCTGCTTATACGTTTCTGACAAGCCCAATTTTTTAGATTATTGTATATTTAAGTGTCGTGTATGAAAGTGTGATTTGTACCATAAATATAATGACAAAGTGTAGCATTCACTCCCAAAGCTTAACCAATTTGTGTATTTGGCAGTTTTAAAAATTTTTCTACTGGAAAGTTTTACTTGCTTTTGTTGATGTAGCGTGTGATTTCAAAAGCACGCTCGAAAAAGCTTTGAAGTGTCAATTTATTCTAACAAGGCGATTGTGTATATTCAAAGAATTTAGAAAATCTACAACACAACAGTAAAGTAAATGATTCCTCGGAAGCCATTTGATGTGACATGCACGTGTGAAGTTAGCAGCTTCTTTCAGCAAAAATCACGTACTTGGCGTTTCAGAACTTTCCGCAGTTTCCAAACTTCGTTTTATTCTTGATGTTGGAAAAACTTGTGAGTAATGTTGTTCCTAACTTGGGTGAAAATGTTCTTTTGTTCAAAAATGGTTTATTTAATTTATTTCAGATACTCACGCATGCATTCGGTCCCTTGTGCTAATTAAATAAACGCGCTGTATATTTGTCTGGTGGCTGAACTAATTGGGGTAGAATTTTCATCGCCATCCAGACGCTAAGAAGATTGATAATTTCCTTCAAGATGATTCAGTAAAGCATGAAATGAAAGCAGTTTCATGGTAGACTGTATTTAATCTCATAACAATTCGGGTCACATTGTACCACCGAGGCTTTAGTCAGATTATCGCACCCTTGATGTATATAACCTTGTGCGGCTCTTTTAAAATACCTTCTGATGTTTAGAAAAAAGCGACACCTTTGGTAACAAAATCAGGGTATTTTCGAAGCAGCCGGATTAGGAGCTTGAATAACAACGTATGCTTTTGTGTCTCGCTAAATTCCACACAATTTGCTCTTACTTGACGCTCTCGCTCGATATCCTACGCAAATTGTTAAATTTTTCACGTATTCGTTTTACATACAGAGAACGCGGGCTTTGAACAAAGATTATGGAGATACAGAGCGCGCCCCAAAAATATTTTACTATTCTTTTATCTCGTTTTCTTTTATATTATAACGTATCTCCCTATTTTGCACGACAGCAATAAAATTAGTCTTTCCCATAAAATTCATCCTAGCACGTGTATGATGTAACGATCGCCCCTAATCGACCGTATTTTCCCACCCTTGTTAACCGTTAAAATATTAGTGTTTGTGCCATCATATACAGTTAACATCAAACTTTATATAGGGTATGCTGTATATCAGTGATTAGTTTATTCTGCGCCATTTTAGTACTATAAGGCAAGCTTTTAACGAATCAATTAAATTGCAAATTGTTATGAATATTGAAAAGTAATTAGTATGCAGATCAAATTGATAAAGATATTTAATAACCTAGGAATATTCAGGATGAATGTCAACTGTACGTTTCAGTGGAACGATTTAAAATTATTTCATTTATGAATATACCGAAAAATTATCTTTGACATTTCCACTGCTGTGTAAAACACTCATATGAGAATTGTCAAAAATACGTTTGCTATCGGATAAATAAGAAGGAAGAGAAATTAATAAATGGCTAAATAATTTGGATTTATTTTTGATTTACCTTCACCATGGCAACACTATACGTAGCTATTCAAAGACATTATAAAAATTAATTTGAATTGCCATCTCCTGCGTTAAACATATATTGATATGGCACGTTTTGGAAGTAGTTCTAATGAAATATAGTTTCTCAAGTAGAAAATTTAGTACGTCAAAACACCAGAAAAGCAGAAAATCTATTTGGAATCAATATGGCGATGTTTCAATTTAAGTGAAACCAAACATTGGGAAATGTGACAGATATACTCCTGAACTGGGCATTCAATATGAAAAAGGTAAATGGGAGAAGATGATACAGAATATGTTGTGAAGACACGATGTGGAACAGTACAACTAAAATGATGCAAAGTTTGTATTTTGAAAAACTTATTGTCAGTTTCAATTCTTTCTCAGACCTTGTGATACCAGAGATGCTAAACGTATGTTGCAGCAATCTGATATAGACAAAAGGAGAAAAGTTCAGTCGCTTTAGCCAAATCAGACATTTATTAAATGGCAAATTAATGCAATGAGGATACCTTAATTGGACTATTGGAGCAATTTTTTCATATAGCTGCATTTGAACTAGCACGGCGAGGAGGAGAAGCCTCAAATTGCAAAATATACTATTTTAAAGAAGAGAAAGCAACGATGGAACTTTGAGATCGCATTGAGTACAATCCCATATTTTCTGAAACGTGCCAAAGAGATAATAAAAAAATGTTGCGATAGTAAAAAGTTGATTAAAAACGAAGAATGTTAACTTTTATACATAGTCAGATTGTTTAAAAAAATACAAATGCGTAGAACGAGGCACATTACAACTGATAGATTATTCGTAACTCCCAATCCATTTTGGATGCGTAATAATTCGAAAGGTTGGTGCAAAAATACACGTATAGGCATATATGAAGAAAATGGACGAAAATATCAGCAGACAAAATAGGGTTAAACGTCAACGAGGAAAAATCTTAATTCATTCTCATCCTTCTGGTGCGATAACAAATTTAGCTAAAGAGGTAGTAAGTGATAAAAAACTGATTAAAATAACAGGCCATACGACCTCTACTTTAACTAAGCTATATCTACAACTAGACAAGGACCACCATTCAAGTATGAAACAAACTTGAGGCAGCAAACAGAAAATCAAATTACAACACAATCAATATCAGAAGAGATTTATAAAAACTGTGGAAACAGCAAAGCCTGGGCAGAAGATTTTCAATAACTGTACCTTCAATAACTGATTATTTTGAATATTTTTTCACTTGTATTTATTCTAAGTTCTTATTGTTAATTGTAATAAATAAAAGAAATGTATAGTTTACCGCATGTCAGAAGGCGAGCGTGCCTATGCGTAGAAAGCTTGTTTTTAAATGTGAGCGTGCTAAATTCATAGCGGCGCGAGATAGGTTTTGAGTCATTGAGAGCTTCTTTTTAAAAAGTTTATTTCTAAAAACACAACTATCAAATTTATTTCAATTCAGTAATTATTGTAATGACTTGTTTTATTTACAATGGAATTGAACGCTTATATTCATTAAACGCAAAGTGAATTTAATTGAAAAATACTACAATTTAATATTTATATTAATCAATAATTAATAATTAAGAATGAGTAGCTCGTACACCTAACAATATTAAAGTTATGAAGTGTGGAGTCTGACTGTCGAGCAGGACTTCTTGCATTTAACATAAAGCCTCTGGTTTCACAGCGTTTTGTGGGAAATTGCAGATATTGCGTTTCCCCTGTTTCTTGATGAATCATACAATGTCTTTATTTCTCAGTAATTATAAATAAGTCTGCTTGATCGCAGTTCATTGTTTCTTAACCTATGGTATCAAGTTACGCCTGAGTTACAACGTAGTCGTTTCTTATTTTTATTTCAAATATGAACTCTGTTGACACCTATTATATCACGGTTTTTTATACAATGTATCATGCTACATCTAAGACAATTATTACGTTTATTTTTAAATACATATTAATATAGAGGTTATGTAACTCCTCCCGACTTAGATGAAAATTAAGGGTTGATGCTTTAGTAGTTTCTTTGTCGTTCACTTCTGTTTTGTACAATAAGTATACAACTAATAACAATAATAAAACTATCAATAAAATTGCCCAGATACTAATAATATCATAGTGTAACTTTGGCACTTTTAGATCGCTCAAATGTTTTTTGTAATTATCCATTAATTTCACTGCATTTTTAAGATCGTCGAGATCTAAATGTTCCAATTGCATCGTCTCTTGGATAACTTCGTTGCCTTCGGTTTGAGGAATCTTGATTTGTAGTTCGGGTAGGTTTGCAAATTTCTTCGTCACTGATGGGTTTTCATATACGAGAATAATTTCATTTTTTAATTTTAAATAACAATCTTCCTTTATGGTAATCACTTTGCCACCAATTAGGGCTAAATTGTTTTTATCTGTCTTGTAATTGGCGGTTGCTATCATTTCCTGCGGAAATACAGCAATCCACTTGTTGTCCGTAACTTTCTGAATTTTTATGTCAGCAATTTGTACTGATTTTGGCACACAATTCCCATAATGATTAGAAAATCGTAATAATTGCACTTTGTAAGGGTCATCTGTTAGAATAGCTTGTTACGTGTTTTACGGTATTCCATGCAGACAGGGAAGAACGAAGCACAGTATATAGTAGAAAGAATCGCCTAAATCGAACACCACACCAAAAGACAGGGACAGAATCGAACCCCAAAAGAGTTAGAGTACGGGCTAACTCAAAAACGCCGTAGAGTGAGGTGAGTGACCTAGAAAGAAAAGAATTAAAAACCTTAGTAACAAGGAAATTTATATTACGCACATGTAGAAAAACATACAATGCCAAAAGAATATTTAAAAAAAAATACATAGTAGCGTAATCGTTCGTTGCAACGTGATGCACATAAGGCGTCAATTTATATATAATACAGTATACAGTATACATTGATAGATATCAAGTGCAAAATCTTATTATCTAAACAAAGGCATACTTATAATATGTTCCAACCCTAAATATGTACAAGAAATATCGAAATAACCATATAGTCAGTAAAAAGTTTTTGTAAAAAACGCATCTCGTAACATTAAAAATTTAAACAGTCCGTTGTTGACGTTCATATTGATTTATATAGTAAAAAGCAATCAATACAAAAGCACTCTAAACGCATTAAAATTTTTAACAGTAAATCATAAAAATAAATACATAATGGTTCGTGTTTGTGAGCGTGCGTTATCGTTGACAGTTTATTACGGAATCAGAAATAAGCAAGTGTCTATCTTTCAAAACAGCAACACGAAATAAAGCAAACAGAAAAACATATTGTATCTTCTTTTTGGTACCATCTCAGGAAATGCAGCTGGGGCTGGAATAACTTAACTATACTGAACTAGCACGAAGGCAATTTAAAAGCGCGACTTTACAACGTTCAAAGGACGTTGTATAACAGTAGTATAACAAAGTCGACTAGTAAAGAGAGGAGTCGAATCAATAATAGCAGTGGAATAAGTTAAAGACCTTTTTCAAAGTTGGACTGGTATTTATACAGCTTTGAAAACATGGAAGGGAAATATAAAACCATTCCCTCCGATATTGGTGTAGAATATTCTGAGAAGGCAATCGAATATACATACAACTGCCAACCTAGAATTAAGAAAACAAAATACGAGAATTAATTCTATTGAATTCCGATGCTTGCATGCGAAAGCAAACAACATTTTAAAGTGTTCCTGCAATTTAGACAACAAAAACTACTGTCAAGCATATAAAGTGCCCTGACTTTTTAGAAAAGAATAAAGGTTTGTATGAATATCAATCCATACTACAAATATTCCCGGAATAAATTAAAGAGCCGGAACGTTACTACCCATAAAACTTGATCAACGAACACGTGCAGATATAACAAAATAGAATTTTACGGAACACGTGCAAATACTAAACATATTTAAGAATTTAGTCTTTCTACAAACCATTATTTGAAAATAACGAACAACCGTTACGAAGAATTGCCGAGGCGAGCTGCTAGGGTTTAGAAGTGGTTTTACGATAGCAAATATAACGATAACTTTAATCTTTTGACAAATAGCTATTTGAAATAACAAAAGCGTATTTCAAGGAAAACCGTTTGTTTGTTTTATCGAATAACTATTAGACATAACAAGCGGCGATTTTAATATTTGAATATTGAACTTGTTATTATTTGAGAATAACATAAAAGATCTAGATTAGCGTTTTCAATTAGGCTCGTTGTAATTTAATACAGAATCACTATATTTCAGAAGCTTACAGTAACAAACTGTTGCCGTTATTGATTGATATAAGTGTTGGTCGGGTGCCACTTCTTTGCATTTCTCATTTGTGAATCTATACCTAAGTTCATTTAGGGAAAGGAACTTGGTCCTAGGGATAATAATTTGATATTGACTATAAACTTTCATGGGGAAAGCAAATAAATGATAATAGTTATAAGAGTTAATTTCTACAAATGAAATTTCTATTAAAAATGTAATTTCATGATTCTTTACGTAACCTTTTACTAGGGCTTTTTTTTGTCAAATACAAGTATGTTACATTCTGTTACTTCAAAAGGTAATCTACTATGAGTTATAAATGGTTTGATTCCTAATAATTCGTTCAATAAATCAAGCGGTTCGATAATATTAGCATATAAGGTATTTAATTTATCAAATGTTACAGCATTTTCTACTGTAGCTAAAACCTGTTGAATTACAGTGAAGGTTGCTATGATTTGGTTAAATATTGTGTTAAAACTTATTAAATTTCGCATTCCAAATGTTCAAGAGTTAATATTTTATTAGTTATACTGTCCTGGTTCTTTACTAATTTTCGGAAAGTATCATTAAATTTTACTATAGTTGATCCAGTTAAAGAAATTTGGTTTCTAACAATAGTTTTTGTCATTCTGGTTGTCGGTCAATTCTTATATAGCATTGTCGTTCGTTCAACATCTTAGGCATCTACATTACCGGTGATAGCTTTTATAATATTAAATAATCCATTAATAAGTCTCTTTTCTGCCTTGTGGTTTGGTCTATCGGTATTATCCGATTGAATTTTCTATTATACTTTTGTAGTTAAGCATTTGTATCGCATAATCGTTTTCAAATTTGGCCGTGTTCATTGATTCTTTCAGCTGTCATAATTGTCCTTAATTATACAAAATTCTCGTTTTCATTCAGTTAAATCAAATTTCTGTGCGAAAGTCCAATAGTCTATTGTGTTCTGCATACTTCCCAATTTTACTGATGGTATACTGGGATTGTTTTTTATGTCTTCTAGTACTATTTCTTTGTCGTCGGTTCTACCTGGGTGGAGGTTGACGGCAAGGGCGATGGCTGTACATCTGAAATTACAGGTGTCTTAAGTTCTTTAAATGTATATATATACCCCATGGTTTTTCCGTCGCGTACTACTGCTACATTTTTATCTGAAATCTTTTTGATTTTAAACGGACCTAAATTTCCAGAGGCCGTTTTGCGTCGTTTACTTTTAAAATTTCTTACATAAACAGTCTGTCCTACTACGAATTTGTTTATATTGGCGTTTTTATTGTGGGTTTTTGTAATTCGTTCCTTGTCGCTGTCTAGTTTATTTTTACGTTATTATAAGTGATTTTTAATTTTTCTTTGTGATCTTTGGCCTACTATTGGTATACTTCTTTATTGTAGTATATGTCATAAGGTTGTGAGAGTCTGAGTGTCCTGATGTTAATACAAAGGGTGTGAAGCTAGTTGATGAATAAATTGTGTTGTAAGCAATTAGGGTATATGACATTAAATTGGTAATATGTTATTTCTTCTATGTTAATCTTAAGAGTCTGATCTGTTCTAATAATGTTAAATGTTATCCGTTTGATTTCGAATGATTTCCTCTAATAAAATGAATTTTTATTTTATGAAGCTCCAGGGTATTCTATAGTCTCGTCTCTGAATTCACTTCCATTATCTAAAGTTATTGATTTCCGCATCTAAATCAACTTTCGCTATAGATGACAAAGACGCTACACGAAAGACAAATACCGTAACTAACTAATAAACAAACAAACAATCAAACAAATAAACAACAAACATCAAAACAAAATAAAACAAATACACACAAAACACACAGACACAAATCGCTCGAGCGACCAAATGACAACACGTTACCTAACAAATATTACAACGAAGGAGACCACAGTAACAACACAAAAACGCTCCTGGAATAACTAGAGATCCGTCCACTGACGACTTTCCAGAGGTTGGTTCGCTAAGGCATCAGGAGCTAAATCGTATAATAAAAATAATTCAACTTAATTTAAGTGAATATGTGCAGTGACACTATGTGCATGCGTATAAACAACAGGTCTCACCTGGATTAATGAACTTCTATGTAGAATAAATTTAATATTTAATTTAGTTGTAAGCTAATAGATTAGGACTTTTTGAAACTAACACTTAAATTTAGTACCTAAGCTAAATAACAAATAACAAGCGGGCTAACACAGATGTATCAATAACTTGAGATCTGACTAACCCACATTACAACTAATATTAATGTTAACTTCTGGGAAAACACCCTGGCAATATCACTGACGACACCACCACACCTGGGACTGTACGTGGCTCCCCTGATTCCGGCTGCCGATGTCCAGGATACGTGCAGGACTGCGAAGTTCTCGGTTTCTGATTTCTTATTGCCAGACGGTCGATAACTGGAGAAGGAAGCAGTCCCATGACACCACTACATACAGACAAACACACACATACAGTTTCGCACTCGGACACAAACATCACCAGCACAAATAGAAATATACTAACACGCAAACACACTGGGATTGTACGTGACCCTCTGGTTTTCGGCTGCCGGTGGCCTGTACACTTGCAGGAATGCGGACTTCTCGGTTGCTGATTTCCAGCTGCCGACTGTTGGGAACTGGAGGGGGAAGTAGTCCAATGACATCACTTCATACAGACAAACACATACACACAATTCCGTACTAGCGCGCGCGAAAACACACACACACACACACAAATTTTCATTTTAACTTTCAACAACGGGTTAGTCAGGGAACGGGTCAGATCTGTTTTAATTTTTTAGGTAACAGACTAATAAGAAATAAAGTTTATTAAAAAAATACATGTTTGTGTTTATTTTAAGCTAATAGAAGGAGGTGAGGAACGTACAAACGAGGTTCTGTCAAACGCTACTACAGTAATAACTACCAAACTGTTACGTTAATTCGTGGCATCCACGTTGGGCGCCAAATTTATGCTACGTTGGCTCGTAGCCGTGCGTAACCTAAAGAAAATCAAAGAAAAGACCGGGCTCAATCGGAGATTAGGGGGGTTGTAGAAAGCAGACTAACATATAATGTACGCGGCTGTAAGGAATTAGTGACAATACCTGCAAACAGAAATATAATCAGAATAGCACACCTGCAAAAAAAAAAATAGTCCTGCAAACCTGAAATAAAGAAAAAGCATAGCAGCAATGGAAAGTCTAAGTTATTCAGTACTTTGTAGAATGTAAATAAAACTGTTTAGATAAACTATATAATATAATCACGATAAAAGCATTACAAAAATTTTTTATTACAAAGTGAGGTAATATTGCAAGCACACGTAGAACAATACTGTGAAATGCATTGTTTATAAATATTAAATAATGCACCCTGACAAACTAAATAATAATTCTATCCGTGTTTAGTTATAGTTACTGCTATGAAAATAGAAGGATTGTAATATTCATTCAAGATCACTTTAATAAGATGCCTTTTTGCGATTTGATCTCTTTCTTTGGCAAACAAGGAACAATTTCTTCCTCACAATAAATTTATAAAACTTTTCTCTTGAATGCATGTAAAACTTTGTCTCAAAAGCCAAATCCTGGGAGAATAGCAGGTCTTTCTTAAGGCATAACAGGCGCAAAGGTGTTTACGAACCGTGACATCGAGAGTTTTGCATACTAAATTCCTTGATGTTGACGATATCCTGCAACTCTGTATGCAAAAGCATTCTACATAAACAGAACCTTTTAAAATTTTTTTAAAGTGGATTATTTTAGTTCAATAAAAATTCATGAAGAATGGACGACTGCAGGTACGGTGTCTTTTGTAATCAATTTAGTCTAGATGATTTAGTAGCATCAGTACACAACTTTTGAGTGATAAAACAAACAAAAATTTAACAATTTTGTGATGTTTCAAGTCTTTCAGCGTTGTATTGGACTGGAATCCTACAGATAGGAAACCTTTGAAGGCGTTATTTGCTTTTATATTTTAAGAGTGTTTTTAAATTGCAAATTTACGTCAATACAAGCAATTTCTTAAAGTATTTTTGTAACATTAACGGAACAAAGATGAAATTGCGCCAAACCTAACGATGAAAGAAATTGTATTACGATGTCTCAGCAGACTTAAAATGGTTTTGTTGAATATCTTATAAGGTGCTTTTAAGAAAATTCATATAGAAAAGCTATTTTAATCATTTAAAGGTGTTTTCAGGAAAATAAAAGTAAAACCAATTTATCAGTTTATTTTACAGTTGGGTTTAGATAACTAAAACTTGCAACACTCGATTTGGGCGATTCTACGGAAATAGAGATTATTTGATATTCTTTTGTTCTATGCTTTTCCATTATATTTATGCATTGCAACCAACTCATGATGTACATCAGCGTAATATTGTTAACATCTCAAACGACGTCAGTCACTTGAGTTTTAAAAAATTGGTGAGGGAACTGAGAAGGTTTTTAGAAAACTGAACTTTAGACATTCGGTATTAGAAAATCAATCTTTAAAGCTTTCATTAAAAATAATAAATGTTTATTTATAGAACACAAAAACTGGACGAATATACACAATTGTAAAAATTATGTTTCTTTGCCATTTCAAATGGACCTGCACCTTGCCGAAGTTCTAGATTACTAGAACAGGTGAAATGGCTTGCGTGTTTTAATGAGCTAAAGAACCAAACTACAGGTCCAACCAAAGTAGAAGGGTCGTTAGTGAGAAACCAGACTAAGACAGGTCCCCGAAAGAGGGCAGCGGCTGTTTCGGTACTTAGATTGGCATAGACCATAGGGATCGGTATGGCAGTCTAAGACATGCTACCGCGATGTGGAGGGCAACGCAAAACCACCACATTACCTCCCAAGTACACAGCGTACCTAAATTGTAACAAAATGATGGCATTCTCTGGGGTAAAAGATTCCGAAGTTAAAATAGTCCCCCATTCGGATCTCCGGGAGGGGACTGCTTCGGAGGATGCGATCGGAAACTTAAGAATAAGAGTCGGGAACATTTTGCGAGACGGAACGTGGAATGTTAGAAGTATGAAGCAAGTAGGTAAGCTAGAGAACCTAAAAATCGAAATGAATAAGTTATCACTAGACATAGTGTTACACCTTACTTCAAATAAGATTTGTATGACGAAATATAGCCTGTCTATTAAAATTAATGCTTTAAACACTAGCGTGCAACTATTGATTGAAACACTGTTATTACGGTTTGCTATTCACAGTTCAGTCAATATCAGATCTTACCAACTCCCACTTCTACATGAATATTAGCTTACTCGCCACCATGAACTGCCGTCACAATTCCGCTAACTGTTGTGGAGCTTGAGACTAGACCTCCGTAGATATTCTGGCCCTGTAAACACAAGTGTATGACTAACTGAAAGAGTTAACACAATTAGCCCAATTTAATATTCCTTGATAGGGATACAGAGGTACAGCAAATTAACATATGTTTATATAGTTAGTTATGAAACGATTAAGTATTTAATCCTTTATACATTCAAGTGGGCCAATTGCATGCAGTTGGTTTACAACGTGTAATATAAGTATACTGTTTACCCCCAATATTACTTAAGGACCTTAGGTCCCCGAAATCGCAACGTATAAAATTATTAATACAAATTATTAGAAGGTTAATAATAATCATGAATAATAACTTAGTTTGAACTGTGACTGGCAATATAATGCTTCCACTAAAATCTTCATCTGAGCTTGACTGCTGTGCAAAATTAACTACAAATGGATAGGATTTCCTTGGTAGTCTTATTCTGATAATTCTAGTAATATGCTTCCTTGCCGACTCTGGATTAAGCTGCTTCCAATTACGCATTTAAAAGATGAACAATCCAAATCTTTTATAAAACAATTTGACAGCACGTGGTGATTGTAAGTGGTGAATCCGACTGCGTCGATATCCAAAATAAATAAAACTTACATAGAATTATGAAAAGATTTAACTAACTGAAATCCCATAAAACTTTAATGGATGACTCGACTATAATTCAATAAGATCGGGTAATTAATTTGCATTCTCCCTTTACCACTTAACAATTTTACATACGGCCTTTCCGGCGGTTAGACAAGAAGATGAGCCACCAAAACCCGGACCAGAACAAGAACTCTAACAATGCGTTTCCGCCAAAAAAAAATCAGGAGTAACATGGTGAAATACTAAAATTCCTAGGATCTGTAGCCTTCAAAATAGTTATGAAAAATGAAACACAGAATAAACTAGTAAGAGTATTGAATTATGGATTTGTAATTACTCTCTAAGTTTTAGGTTAACAGATGACCAATAGCAAAGGTGAACTTCCATGAAAATTATTGCACAAGACTTCTTTTAATTATCAATATTAATATATACTAGGTTTAGATTTGAACTAAGTAAATCATTTGGAAATCCTTGCTAAAATATTACCCATTGAGCTTCATAAAAGAATCTATAATTATAAGTAGCATGAAGTACTAAAACAATAAGAAAAGTCATTCTAAAACTAGTGACATTACAACTACACTTCTGGGATGCCACAATAGTCAGCGAAGTTCTGTGGCCAGAGGCAGGGGATTTTTGGAGTGGAGACTTCAGGGTAATTCATACAGGAGCAGAGGAAGGAAATTTGGGTGTGGGGATAGTTATGCGGAGAAAGATAGGATACTGTGTAGAAAATTACTTACAAAAGAACGAAAGAGTACTCATGGTTAGATTAGAATCAAAAACCGGTAAACACAGTAATAATACAAGTATACATGCCCATCTCTAGCTACAGTGACGAAGACGTAGAAGTAATCTACAAAGATATAGAAGACATATTAAGATACGTAAAAGGACATGAAAATATTTAATAATTATGGGGATTTTAAGCAGTGGTAGGTGAGGGTAGGGAAGGAGCGGTAGTAGGTTTATTTGGTTTAGGCACGAGAAATGACAGGGAAATAGGTTGGTAGAATTTTGCGACAAGAACAATTTATTCATCACAAACACATTATTTCAACATCATGCTAGAAAACAATATACATGGAAGATGCCAGGAGATATAGGAAGATATCAAATAAATTACATTCTTGTTAGACAACGGCTTAGGAATCAAGTAGAAGAATGTAGAAGCTACCCAGAAGCAGATATAGACACTGACCACCACATCGTAATTATAAAGGCCGCTCTTAAATTGAAAAGTTTGAAAAATAGGAATGGAAAAAAGCACTTTGACTTTGAAAAGCTAAAAGATAAAGATATTAACAAAAGATTTAAAGAAAAGTCAAATGGATTGCTGAAAGATATTGGGAAAATTTCCGATACTAAGGAAATAGAAACAGAATGGAATAACATTAAATCCAGCCTAGACATCGCGGCCAGACATATTCTGGGGTATACACAAAAAGAAAATAAGAAACCATGGAAAACAAAGGATATCTTGAATTTAATAGAAGAAAGACGAAAATATTAAAATAAATCAGACGAAACAGGAAAACAGAGATACAAAGTCATAAAATGGGAAATTATAGGCAAATGCAGGAAAGCTAAAGAACAATGGATTGATGAAAAGTGCAAAGAGGTACAAACTAGAATAGAAATAGGAAAGACAGACGAAGCATGCAAATTAATTAGAATGAATTTTAGGGATATAAAACCGTATAGCACAAATATAAGGGACGCGGGAGGAAACGTCATTATAGAAAATGTAGAGAAAGTGGTTAGATTGTAACGTATTTTTTTTCCTAGTTACGCTTCGTTTTTTAATATAAAATAAAACAGTAATAATATAAAATATATAATTTATAAATTTCCGTTCAGTAAAAATTAATACAAAAATTAATAATAGCATATAGACTCCTTTATCTTTGTGGTCTAAGATTAGTTACTAAGCTTCGTCGAGTTGTCAATTTGAGCACTTCTTTATCAGCGTTGGAACGGGTAAGCTGCTTGGCAAGATAGTGAAGTCAAGATGGTCGTGTTTAAACACGTGGCGTCTAACACAGTAAGAAGAAAGATGAATAATTGATTGATCCTTGGTGTCTGGAGGTCGAACCTAGCAGCTGCAGCGTGAGGATGTTTTTGTATAAGTTCCACCTAGAGCGGTTCAGTTGATCCCTTTAGGCCTAAGGAGATGGAAGCTCCCCTTACATCATTAATACAGTTGGTATAAATTAATTAAATAAATTATATTAATATTTTTCCCTTAGTGCAATATCATATAAGGCAATTTCATATATGTTTCGTATAATTCAACTTCGTAAATAAATAATATCGAATAAGCAAACCTTGGATCTAGAAACTTTGTTGGAGTATTAAATTTAATCAAGCAGAAGTTAGTTTCGTTAAATAATGGTTGTATTCAGAAGAGCTTTGATAATCGATGGTTATGGAAGTTTCCGACAGCTGAGGTCAAAGTCCTATTTCTTTCGTTTAGAGCAGTATTACAACATGTGAGTGTTCCTTAGAATTTAATCACTTTGAATATTAATTAAGTTGCAATAAGAAAATAGTACATTAAAAATTTTGTAACGTAAAAAGCGTTTAAGAAAAGAAAAAATTAAATAACAAATCTATTGTTTGTCAGAATGTTTGCACATGCACACAAAGTTTACATTTAAAAAGTTGTGAATGACATTTTATGTCAGATATAAAAAAACATAGATTCAGTTGTCCTATTTAGATCTCACATGTCATCTTACGTTAATTTAAAACATGTTTAAATATTTTGAGGTCATGAACTTTGATTTTTAGTCAACATGTGGAATTCGCGTAATAACTGTTAAGTAAAAGTAACTATTTTATCAGCATTTAATTAAATTTCATTGTGAAGGTCGAAGAAGTACTTCTATGCCTTGAAGAAAATATGTAATATGAATAATTAAGAAAACTCAAATTACAAGTCATCCCTGATCAGAAATTGTGTGTAATGAAAACAAATTCCCTGGGTGTATATTTTAGAAACCTAAATTCTATTATTTTATTTTTGGCAAATATTATTGAGGACACAAACGGTGTCCATGTTGTACCTTTGTTTGTTCACAGGTCAAACCGAGACATCTGTATGACATCTGGTGTTTGAGGTTTTGGTAAGTGTGTTTAAAAGAGTGAAATTCAGGTTTTATGGCTATGTTAGTGGTGTTGACATAAGGTTTCCGCATTCCCTTAATACAAGCACAGTTAAATTTTGGTGGTTATTGTATTGAAAAATACGGTGGCGCTCATTAAATATATTTTTGGTCTTTTGACAACCCATGACCCAAGCTCATGATCTACCCAGAGCTAACACTCGACTAGCCGTTTATGTCTTAAGAGTTTTTCTTTTTCCCAAGCCATTTTCCATCCAACTTTACCGTGGACTTGCATTAATAATAAGAAATTCTCGACCTTGTAATATCAGGTTAGGATTTAGGAAATTTAAAGGTGTAATTTATTAGCTGATAGTCACGAGGATAAATAAATAAATAAAAAAAAACAAGTAAGAAAAATTTTTTATTACAAGATGGCAAGAATATATAGGGAATTTATATGCAGAAGAGGAACTAACTGCATTAGAACAGGAATCACATATTGAAAATGATGACTTGGGATATCCTATACTTAGAGATGAATTTGAAGTAGCATAAAAGGGTTTGAAAAATGGTAATGCGCCGGGTACAGAAAAGGTGCAAGCAGAAACTCTAAATGCCGATGGACAAGCAGTAAGAGAACGTCTCTTCCAACTTGTAAGCTATATGTATGAGACAGGTGAGATACCCAAAGATTTCAAACGTACCATCATAGTAACTATACCAAAAAAGAAAGGCGCGGATAGATGTGGAAATTTTCGAACAATAAGTTTGACAGCACACTTGTCAAATATATTAACTAAAATTGTACAAAAACGCATGAAAAAACAGACTGAAAAAATACCAGGAGAATACCAATTTGGGTTCAGGCGAAACAGGGGAACACGGGAGGCTATTTTATATCTGAGAGTGATAATGGAGAAAACAATAGAAAAAGGGGAAAGCGTGTATATAGGGTTTGTAGATCTGGAAAAAGCATTCGACAATGTAAAATGGAAAAAAATGTTCGAAATACTCAAAAAAATTAGAATGAGTTATAGGAATAGACGAATAGTACATAGCTTATACAAAGAGCAAATAGCAGTAATAGAATTAAAGCAGGAACGTAGAGAATTAAACATTAGGAAACGGGTGAGACAGGGATGTTTTAATTTTTAACTTGTACATTGAAAAGGCAATGAATACTGTCAAATGCAGGAAGACATTTGGAATTACTATGCAGGGACAAAAAATTGATATGCCTAGATTTCCGGATGATATGGCGGTATTAACATCTAGCAAAAAAGGGTTAGAAGCTTCTCTTAATGAAATGGAAACGGTTCTAACAGAGAGATAAGGTATGAAAATTAACAAAACTAAAACTAAAGTACTAGTAGGAAAAGATAAATCTTAAACAAGAATTCAAATATGTAACACGAACTTACAGGAGGTGAAGGATTTCTGCTACCTAGGAAGCCACATAACGCAAGATAGGAAAAGCACAAAAGATATAAAACAAAGATTAGCACAAGGTCGTGCTACATTTAACAAGAAAAAGCAACTACTGTGTTCAAAGACAACAAACCTAGAAACAAGGAAAAGATTGCTTATAACATATGTGTGGAGCACAGCACTGTGCGGCTGTGAAGCCTGGGCAGTAGGAGAAGCGGACAAGAAAAAGGGAGAAGCCTTTGAAATGTGGTAGTACAGACGTATGATGAAGATATCATGGACAGACAAAGTTAAGAACGAAGAGGTACTAAAAGTGGTAGGGGAAGAAAGATGTATGTGGAAAACGGTAAAAAATAGGAAAGATAGGATGATATGCCACATACTACGGCATGAGGGAATAGTGCGGAATATATTAGAAGCAGAGATAGGAAAAAAAGGTAAACCTAGGTTAGACTACCGCACACAGATATATATAGTGAAAGATGTAGACTGTAAGAGTTTCAGGGAAATGTGTAGGTTAGCTCAGAATGGAAATCATTGGAGGTACGCATTCAACCAGTCCCAAGATGGATAAATTAATGACGAAGAAAGTAACTGTATTTAACCATGATGATTATTTTAAGCAACTACAGGTATTGGTTGGGCAATATTCTCAAATAATGTTAATTGTGTGAAAGAATTTACTGAAAAACTATTATTTCGGCAAATGTCTAATTGCTGGGGGATCTTGGCCGCCACAAGCTGCTTAACTCCCTTCACTGAATCTCGGTGAAATAGGGCATAAAATTAGAAAACAATAGAAGAGGAACCGAGCTGTATACATGCTGTGTGAGAATTTTAGGGAACCGTGTAGGCTAGCTCAGAATATAAATAAGTGCAGGTACGTGTCCAGCCATTTTTGATACGGAAAACCTAATGACGAAAAAGTAAGCGCAGTTAAATTTAATGAGTATTATAAACAACTACTGGTGTTGGTTGTGAAATATCTGCAACTAACGTTGACTGTGCAAAAAGATATATTGAAAAAAATATTAAATCGGTGAATGTTTAAGTGCTGGAGGAACTTGGCAGCCACAGGCTGCTTACCCCCATTCACAACCTTACATGTGATTTTCCAATGCTCCACCCGAAGGTACTACATTAGCCAGGAAGCGAGTTTTTACCTGGAAAATTTTGAATTTTGCCGCACCCTTGCTGTTCTAAGCAAGGTAGGGATCTTTAACGTGTGTGACAAAACACACACGGGACTTCCATTTTACCTCTCATCCGAACGAGGGTGTATTTTTGTAAAAAATGCTCACCTAACATTTTTCAAGCGGACCGTGTCGGGATTCGAACCCAGGACCTTGGGCGTCCCATTCACAACTACTGAATCTCGGAGAAATAGGGTATATAATTCTAAAACAATAGAAAGGGACCAAACTGCATCTAATAAAAAAGAACAGCGCCTATAGACAACAAACATAGAACAAGAAGAAAATGGTTGAAAGCATATGTGTGGAGCACAGCACAGTATGCCTATGAAATACGGGCAGTCTGAAAAGCAGACAGAAAAACGGTAGCAGCCTTTTGAAATAATGTGCTTCAGATGTATGAAGATGGGAAGACAAAGTTAATAACAAATACGTTATAGAAATAGTTGGAGAATAAAGATTTTTGTAAAAAGAAAATAGAAGAAATAGAAGGACAGAATATGTTCTAAAGCATTTTTGGGGAATAGTATGGGATATATTACAAGTAGAGATAGGAAAAAAAGGTAGATGTAGACCTAGATCAAACAGTGATAGATGCAAACTGTGTAAACTTCAGGGAAACCTGTAGGCTAGTTCAGAATAGGCAACAATGATGGTACGCGTCTAACCAGTTCTAGGACTGAAGACCTAATGATGATGTTAAAAAAATCAGTACTAATAATTTTAAAAACTATTTTAAGTAATTCAACTGTTTTTAGGGTTTGATCACACAGGTCAACAAAAAAAAAGTTTTTGCAAATTTTGTAAACTTTAATGACTGATTCTCATGTATTTTTGGTTTCTGAATTCATATTTGGCCTAAGTTTTTGTTCCTCACGTATAGCTTTTTTGGCAATTTGACTTTGTCTTCAGTTATGAATTTATACAGTAATATAGGGAAAACAATGAGAAAGTTATGAGATATATGAGAAACAAGTTTTATTTAATTGAGACAAGATACCACATATACACTTTTAGGCATTACTTGTTAGTTGGAATTGGCCTATACTTCATTTCCCCTTTCTCCTTAAAGCTTCTGATGCGGCTTTTTCTCAGGTGTGTCGCGTGTTGAATTTCTCGATGAAGTGACTAGTAGTATTCTCCCATCATATTGGCGTTCCAACGGGCTTGGCAGCGTTTTTCCACTTTGAAGGTCTTGATGGAAGCGCCCTCCTTGTTCCTCACTTACATCGCCCAAATTGACCACGAAGTAGTCAAGGTGGCAGTTCAAAAACTGAATTTTAGGCTCATTAAGCAACATAACTTTTTGTGATTTGTCAGCACGTTGGCTACAATTGAAATATATTGTTGGCCTTTTTTGTTTTCCAGGAACTTTGTTACAACTTGCTTGAACAATACCCAAGCTTCTTTCTCATTTAATGTCATTTGTAAATCAAAGTTAAAACCAAACATCATTTGCGAATGTTTGGTCCAACAAACACACCATCTTTCAGTTTTGATTCTGATAGGTATTTAAATCTTTCACAGAGATACTTGAAACATTGACCATCTAAGTGTGAGGCTTTCACAAACTGTTTCATGAGACCTAGCTTTATGTGTAGAGAAGGCAGCATAAGTTTTTTTGGATTTATAAGGTTTTTACACAGTTTTACAGTTTTTACACTAGGGCTTTTATTGAAAGCTAGTCTGTTTTCCACCAATGTTGATCTCTGACTTTCCTATTCCAATTCATACATAAAACAATGAAATTTGGTATATCAACTTTGCTAGCCAAGAAGTATACATATGGCTTTTAAGTCGCCACATATCATCCAATCATGAGTGGACTAGTCTATTTTATTTAAAACTATTTCGAGACTTTCATGTTTTTCCTTCATATGAATAGAATGACCCACAGGTGGAGATGCATAGGCATTGCCATTATGTAACAGAACAGTCTTTAAGCTAGATTTAGACAAATCAAAAACAGTTTCCATTCTTTCTTGTTATATTCATTGCCGAACTCGTTCATCAAACCGGTGTTACGTTGAAAAGAGGGGAAACGTATATAAAAAAAAAACAGTAAAGTAATTTAGATAAACCGAGCTAGCTGCAAACGCGGAGGGTGTGGGGTGAGAATGAAAATCAAATTCAGCCCTCGACGGGAATATTAATTTATATAGAGCAAATTATCTCTAAAGATTTCTCTGTCAGAATTAAGCACAATAAAAAAGGGAATTAGAGCCGTTAAGGAGTAATTGTAAAATAAATTACTTACTTGACTTTCCTGATCACCAGCAGATGACCGTCGGAATGCACTCCGGCCGTCAGCGTGCGTAGTAGTAGTGTGTCTGAAGGAGACTTGCAACCGCGATAGGATTAGCTTCTTTTCCAACAGCAGTAGACTAAGACAACAGCAGATATACAAGTAGGAACAGGCAAAATCTTCACAGCAATTTTTTTTCAGTATTACACGTTGTCATCATTTTAGCTACAATTATCGTGTCAGACACGACAAAAATTTCTTTGGCGAAATCATCAAGGGAAAAGAAGACCATCAAAAGGAACGGAAAGACAAAACCAATTTAAAAAACCCTAAAAAAGAGTGTGTGTGTGTACGCGCGCGTGTGTATATGTGGGAGTGTAAGTGTGTTCGTGGATGTGGGTGTGTTGAACCGCATTAGTCGCCTCTTACGACATGCAAGTCGTACCGTGGGACTATTCTATAATCCGGACCCACACGAATTGAGTGAAAAAAAAGAAAGAAAACCCAGCAAAACGGGAAAGTAAATAAAGGAATCGTAAAATCCAAAAGTCAAATTCTAAGGAGAGCAAAATCGGCATAAGAATCCGGGGGCGCAAAGACTAGGTATGGAGTTTAAGACGTTCGCACCGCCAGCAAGATAATGAAGCGAGGTCAGAGCCATTAGGATTGTCAGGACAGGCAGGTTTGAGGTCTTTTACGTGCCAGATGCTCTTGACACCGGAGGGATCGGTAAATTCGTAGGTCTAAGGAGAAACGACTTTACTGATAGGGAAGGGACCAAGGAATTTCGGAGCGAGTTTAGCATTAAACAGACTTGAAGCGTCGGACAGAGCAAAATTACCGCGCTGAACAAAATCGCTTAAACGGAAAGAAATATGACGACGACGGAGGTTATAACGGTTATGGGTGTTACCGTAGGCAGCAGACAGTTTCTTGAGGACATGGGAGCGGATATTTTTGAAGTGTTCGAAATCAGGGGAAGGATATTCTGGATCAGGGATGTACATGTCGTTTATTTCGAACAGTTATCCGAAATAATTGCCGGAGAGGATATGTTCATGACCAAACAGAGCAAAGAAAGGTTAACAAGTTTGTTAGGATTGACTCGCGGATGGTAACGGGCCGTGAAAAGGATTTTGGAACGACGATAACGGGCACACTGCAGAATTGTACACCGTTATCCGTGATAAGGTATTTGGAAACACCGAAAAGTAGAAAAACTTGATCTTAGAAAATTTTGGATACGAACACTGCAGTGGCACTGCGCATAGGGAAGAACAGAGAAAAAGTAGTCAGCCACTACAAGGATAAAACAATGACCACGAGTGGAACGAGGAAGAGGAACTACTATGTCACAGGAAATGACTTGCCACGAATAGGATGATTTGTCTCTAGGAGCGAATAAAGCAAGAGGTGGTAACTGTTCGATTTGTGAACCGCAAAAACCGGACAACGTCAGATGTAACAAGCGACGTCAACTTTGAGACAGGGACTTTTGGAGAAGACGGGCAGAAGTATTGATCACGCACAATGACCGAAAGTAGGAGGATCGTGGTGGAGGGATAGCAAATGTTTATGCTGCTCTGAAGGTACGACGATATTCCAATTGTCCGGAAAATCGGCAGCGATAGAAATTTTGTGGCGACGAAAAAGGGTATTGTCAACTACGGATTAGGAAGCGTAACGGTTAGAGGAGTTAAAAATTTTTTGGAGCACAGAATTGTACCAGGAATCCGGAGTAGGAAGGGTAACTTCGACGGAGGTAATGACAGAAGTAGAAATTGGTTCAAGGACAAGAACGAAACGAGAAGGGGCATCGGGAATAACATGATCTTTACCCTTACGTTGAATAATGGTAAAGTCATAATGCTGGAGACAAAGGGACCAGTGGGCTGAGCGACCGGAAAGACTTTGGAGTTTATTGAATCAATGGAGGGAGTGGTGATCGGTAATAACGGAAAAGTGAGAATCCTCGATGTAAGGGCGGAACTTCTCAACCCACATCACGGCCACGCACTCCTTCTCAGTAACTAAGGCTTGGAAAGCGAACGATTGATATAGCTGACAACCTTCTCGCCGTCGGGATGGGACTGGTTTAGGATGGCACCGAAATCGTAGTGGTAAGCGTCAGTATGAATGGTGAAGAGTAAAGTAAAGTCAGGGCAGGAAAGGATGGGGGCAGAAACTAAGTGTTGATTAAGGGAAAGATACACAGATTGACCATCGGAAGTCTAAGAGAAAGGGGTATTCTTGCGGGAAAGGTTAGAAAGCGGAGCAGTGAGGGTGGCAAAATCCGAATGAAGTGCCGATACCAACTGGTCATGCCAATCAGTTGACAAGCTTCGAAAACGCAGGGAGGAGGAGGGATCTTAGGGATAACGGAAGCTTTGTCGGGATCAACAAGGAGACCATCTCTGTTAACGACGAAACCGAGATAGCGGAGTACAGGAAGACAAAAATGACATTCATTTTGACGAAGAGAAAGATCGGCGGAAAAAAGACGTGAAAGAACTAGATTGAAGATGTGGAGGTGCTCGTCTAAAGAAAGGGTAGCTATGATGATATCGTTAAAATAAGCGAAGCAGAAAGGTTCCAAATCAGGATCGATGACTTGGTCAATAAGGCGTTGGAAGATAGCGGATGAATTGTGCAGTCCGAAGGGGAGGCGGCAAAATAGAAATAGATCACGACGAGTGATGGTGATGGCAGTGATAGGCCTGGATTCGGGAGCAAAAGAGATTTCCCAGTAGGCGGAGCGAATATCAATCATCACGGAGACGGTCGAGGAACCTGGAGATGTAGGGAAGAGGATAGGCAACTTTTTGTGTGACTTGGTTAACTTTGCGGAAGTCGATACAGAAACTACAGTAGTCATCTTTTTTTCACTAGGACAATTGGACTGGATCAGGGACTAGTGGAAGGTTTGACAACTCCAAGACGAAGCATCTCCTTGAGTTCGGAATGGGCTGATTCAAGAAGAGGAGGGTAAAGAGGATAGTATCGTTGTTTGATAGGTTCTGTGGATGTACGAATATGGTGCTGGACTAAGGGGGTGCAACCAAGACACTGAGATTGCTTGAAGAAAGCGGCGAGAACAAGGGCGTCTAATTAATGACGTTGAGTGGGAGTAAGGTCTGACACAATGTGCGCAGGATCGGAAGTAGTTATGGCGAATGAGGAAGGAGAAGCATAGATCCATTGGCTATCGCGAAAATTTGAAACACATTGTATAGACTTCCAAAAGTCTACACCCAGAATCGGTTGATGAGAAACGTCCGGAAGGACAAGGACATCTAAAGTAATGACGGAATCTGGAAGAATAATAGGAAGAGAAACGGAACTAAGATAAGAAATTTAGAGTTGTCAGCTAAGCTTGAGGCGGCTCCGTGGCGTAGTGGTATGTGTGTGACTATTACGCCCTAGGTCCCGGGTTCGAATCCCGACACGGTCCGCTTGAAAAATGTTAGGCGAGCATTTTTCGCAAAAATACACCCTCGTTCGGATGAGAGGTAAAATGGAGGTCCCGTGTGTGAGTGTTGTCACGCACGTTAAAGATCCCTACCTTGCTTGGAACAGCAAGGATTCGGCAAAATTCAAAATTTTCCAGGTAAAAAAAAAAACTCGCTTCCTGGCCAATGTAGTACCTTTGGGTGGAGCATTGGAAAATCACATGTAATGTCAGCTAAGCTATAAAAAGATGAAGAAGAGGTATGAAGTGGAAGATGTAGGGAACGTAAACGATTCCAACCGGAATCACTAAGAATGGTACACGATGTTTATAATAAGCATTTATTTCTAGCGTTTTAGAATGCGCTTTAAAGGAATAGATTGATAGGTTTAATTAGTAGATACTGTCAGCGGCGATTTTTATGACAACTAAAACGTTTAGTTTTGTCTGAAGCAGCATGATACCTGCAGTCACTGCAGGAAGGGTCGACTGCCCTAAATCTACGCAGCCTGCGGTTTGCATCCCATGGGCGGCTCCGTAGCGTAGTTGGTATGTGTGTGACTACTACTCCCAAGGTCCCGGGTTTGAATCCCGACACGGTCCGCTTGAAAAATGCTAGGCGAGCATTTTTCACATAAATACGCCCTCGTTCGAATGATAGGTAAAATGGAGGTTCCATGTGTGAGTATTGTCACGCACGTTAAAGATTCCTACCTTGCTTGGAACAGCAAGAGTTCGGCAAAATTCAAAATTTTTCAGGTAAAAAAAACTCGCTTCCTGGCCAATGTAGTACCTTCGGGTGGAGCATTGGAAAAAATCAAATGTAGGGTTTGCATCCCGTGCGGCAAGAGACGCAAAACATGAACTAAAGACAACAAAGACTACCAACTTATAAAATGATGTGGAAGAGACTCGTACAAAAGACAGATTATGGACATTAGACACTAACAAACGCCCAAAAACAGAAACAAACTACTATCACAGACGCTTTAAAATAGACAAAGGGCACAACGACATAAAGAACAGAACCAAAAATTTCTGACAACCGAAATTACCAAACACGATAATACTACACAAACAACTCACGACGAACAACGACATCAACATAGAACCACGCAAACAGATACAACAACTTCACGACTTTTAGACCAGACGAACATTAACAACGTACACACTCTAAAAATTGGCCAGTTGAACGGGATGAGAAGTGCAACGGTAATGACGGAAATTCACAAGTTTGCGCAGGAACTAAACCTTGATCTGCTGCTCCTACAAGAACCATACGTAACTCACGGAAAGATTCCAGGCATGCCTACAACAGCCAGGGTGATCATTAAAGGGGAAAAACCAATGGCAGCGGTGATAGTTCTTAACAAGAATATCACCATAACAGGAAACGGCTTGAAATCATTTATAGTGGCGACGAACTACTTCCAATACAGACATGAACTGGACGTATACCTAAAGGACGCAGAAACAATTTTTCGTACGTACAACCATCCACCAACCATCCTATCAGCGGATGTCAACGTCAAATCTCCACTGTAGCATTGCGACGACACGGATAACAGGGGCGAAAAAGTCGAACAGCTTCTACATCAACAACAGCTAGAAATTAACCAACCTAATAAGACGCCAACTTTTGAAAACAGAGCCGAGGTGAAAGGCAATATAGATATTCCGGTGGCAAATGGCAGTGCATACCGACATATATCCAACTGGACAGTCCACAGCGGGGCAACAATGAGTGATTACAATCTGATCACTTTCGATTTTAACAGACAACTCAAAACCCCACCCTCCATAGACAATACACCAACGACAGGTAGGAAACACAACATCAAAAACGCCAACTAGAGAAAAATCAAAGAAAATTTCCTTCCCATACCCATAATACAACAAGAAGAAGATGTCCACAAATACGCTAAGCAACGCACTCACGCGATACACCAATCTATGAACTGGTTGATACCACAAGCAACTCAGTGTCGAGGGTCCAGACCAACCTCATGCTACGAGGTGCTTCCAACATTGAGAAAACAAACAAGAAAGGCCAGGAAAACATATCAGCAATCCCTTGCGGAAATCGAAAGGGGATACCACCTGGCCAGGTATCGAGAAGCAAAAGCTGTGTACGAAATGAAGCTACAAACATTCAAGCGATAACCCTGGGACAAATTTGTCGAGAAACACCTGAGGCGTGACGCATGGGGAGTTCCATATCGGATAGCTAGAGATAAGATCAGACCATCAACCATCTACTCCACCCTACAGATGGATGTCGGAAACACCTCTAATTGAAACGATTCGGCAACGGCACTAATAAAAGAGCTGGCACCTGATGACAATTCCGATCAAGTCTCGGAGAGTCAAAGCGGATCTACGGAACAGCATGATTCGCTAAAACGGCAATGGTAAGAGGCCTTGGAATCGACAGGAGGAGAACCTTTCCCCCTTCACGGAGGGTAAGGTGCTTCTGGCGATTGCATGGTGTGGAAGCAAAAAAGCACCCGGCTCTGACAACATCCAGGGTGAAGACATGAGACGATGGCATACCAAATATCCGATGTGTTAAGTGCATTCTATAATGAATGTTTCATACAAAGAAAATTTTCTACCATTTGAAAAAAGGCAAGCCTGGTAATTATCCCGAAGGGGCATGACAGAGATATGGCCTCCTCAAGATCATATCGGTCGATATGCCTCCTGCACGTCCTAGGGGAAGATATATGAAAGCTTACTAGCCAATAGGATGGTGGACCATAGATATATACACGGTATGAACAACTGCCAATACGGTTTTAGAGAAGGGAAGTCGACTGAAGACGCTATCAATCACGTTTTTGAATCTTCGAAAGGGTCCAACAGTAAATACGTCCTAGCGGTAATGACAGACATCAAAGGGGCACTTAACAACCTTTGGTGGCCGGCCCTGTTTCACAGGCTGGAATCAATCAACTGTCCCAAATAACTGTATATTCGATACTACTGCCGGGACAGATACATTGCACTACAAGGATCACCGTCTATATATAAAATCGATTCCAAAGGTTGCCGGCAAGGATTCGTCTGCGTACCTCTATTCTTAGACATTTTGCTGGATGGGTTGTTGGACGACCTTCAGGCCATGATGGAGGTTTTAACTGTCGTTGCCTACGCGGACGACATACTCGTCATGGTGGAGGAGAATACGAGGGTCGCAATCGAGCAAAAAGCTACAACCACAGTAGAGCGAATAAACAACTGATGTAGAAGCAACAAAATGCTCATCTCTGCGTCCAAAACCACATACACGATGATGAACAGAATCTCTAGAGGAACTACCAAATCATTTTACGAAATGAGATGGTTAAAAGATCGCCCCAAACTAAGTATCTTGGGGTTATCCTGGACGAGAAAAAACTTTGAAGATCACTTACAAAAAACGTAAGCAAAGGCAGTCTAGCCCAACGCGAGTACAAAATTCCGCTCAACTGTCTCAAACTCTACAGGAACAACGTCATGGCATCCGTAATAACTCATAGGCCAAGCGCATGGAATTCCAGGATGAATCTAGTGAAGTCCCCACAACGCGTGAATTCCACGCAAAGGAGACTCATGCTGCGGTAGACAGGAGCCCATCCCGACACGGTCCGCTTGAAAAATGTTAGGCGAGCATTTTTCACAAAAATACACCTTCGTTCGGATGAGAGGTAAAATGGAGGTCCCGTGTGCGAGTGTTGTCACGCACGTTAAAGATCCCTACCTTGCTTGGAACAGCAAGGGTTCGGCAAAATTCCAAATTTTCCAGGTAAAAAAAACTCACTTCCAGGCCAATGTAGTACCTTCGGGTGGAGCATTGGAAAATCACATGCAAGGTTGACAGGAGTCTACCGCACCGCCTCACAAGAGGCATTGACCGTAGCACTGGTATAATGCCACTAGATCTAATAGTAAAACAACGGGCTGCTACATACTTCCTACAGAAGGGCGACGTACTCACATACTAATTCCAAACATAGCACGCAGCCGGGGGCTTATTCATTTCATGACTGGGCATGGACCATATCCAACACACAAGCACAGATTTCAATTAACTGACACAGACACGTGCACATGCGGGGTGACAGGCACTGCAGAGCATCTACTGATGAATTGCATGAATCTCTGAGACCCACACGACAACGCACGCCACAAAAAGAAATTAATACAAGACGCACTTAACAACGGACAAACTATGACAGACATACTGTGCGACGAAGACCTCTTCCCGCATCTAAATCATCCCGCACAATATATGACAAAAACACTACACGAAAGATATGAAAGACAAAAACCCTAACTAACTAACTAACAAACAAACAATCAAACAAATAAACAACAAACACCAAAACAAAACAAAACTAATACACACAAAACACACACACACAAATCGCTCGAGCGACCAAAAAACAACACGTAACCTAACAAATATTACAACGAAGGAGACTACAATAACAACACAAAAACGCTCCTGGAATTACCAGAGATCCGCCCACTGACGGCTTTCTAGTGTCGGGCTGCTGAGGCACCAGACGCTATATTATATAATAAAAAACAGTTCAATTTAATTTAAGTGACTATGTGCAGTGACACTACGTGCATGTGCATAAACAACAAGTCTCACCGGGATTGATGAACTTCATCGTAGAATAAGTTTAGTATTTAATTTAGTTGTAAGCTAATAGATTAGGACTTTCTGTACCTAACACATAAATTTAGTACCTAGGCTAAATAACAAACAACAAGGGGGCGTACACAGATGTATTAATAACTCGAGACCTGACTAACTGACATTGCAACTAATCCTAATGTAACCTTTTGGGAAAACACCCTGGCAATATCACTGACGACACCACCACACCTGAGACTGAACGTGGATCTCCTGGTTTCCGGCTGTCGATGGTTAGGACACGTGCAGGAATGCGGACTTCTCGATTTCTGATTCCCGGCTGCCGACGGTCGGGAACTGGAGGGGGAAGCAGTCCTATGACACCATTTTATAACACCACTGCATACAGACAAACACACACATACAGTTTCGCACTCGCACACAAACATCACCAGCACAAATACGAATATACTAACACGCAAACACACTGGGAGTGTACGTGACCCCCTGGTTTCCGGCTGTCGATGGCCAGGACACGTGCAGGAATGCGGATTTTTTGGTTTCTGATTTCCGGCTGCCGACGGTCGGGAACTGGAGGAAGTAATTCCATGACACCACTACACACAGATAAACAAAATACACACAATTCCGTACTAGCACGCACACACACACACAGGGTGATTTTAAACACATAAACAATAATAAATTTTAATTTTAATTTTCAACAACGGGTTAGTAAGGGTACGTGTCTGGTCTGTTTTAATTTTTTAGGTAACAGACTAAAAAAAATAAAAGTTTATTAAAAAAAGAAGTCTAACATGGCTTTGGTATAAGCTGTTGAGTACACCAAGATAGAGGGGAGTACACCTAATCAAAGTCAAGTAATTAGAATGAAACAAGTAGTCCAGGGTAAGAAGTAGGTGGAAATGTTGGCTAGCTGGAGATCAACCTGCAAGATAATGAGATGGGGGTGGGTAATGATGAACAGAGAGTAAATGGGCACTACCTCGCCGGAAAAAAATAAAGACGGAAAGCAACTAATGAAGGTTGACGAGGACATCATCAAACAAATAATAAAACAAAAGCAAAAAGGACAAATAACTCAAAAAAAGTAGTTGGCAACTGTTAGCGCCTATGGATATTTAAGATGAGCAGATAAGTAGATTTAGAGTTAGTTATTCAAAAATTAACCTAAACTCATGAGCACAAATTAGTGCAATCTGAACTTATAATAAAAGGAGCCACTTTACATAAATATAAGATTCAAAAAAATCAAAATAGAATATTTTTATAATTTGTTAATCCTAATATACCTTTGTGAGGCAGTAAAACAGGGTAGTTTTCATAAAAATTACATATAATTTCAAAAATAGAATTTACTTGTTGACCTTGTTCTAAATAATAATTTTAATTTCAAAAATTTACAGTTAAACGTTTCGTGCGGAAGTAGCTTCGCACAAAAAATTTATAGCTCAAGAACATACCTGTGACATTGAGCTAAAATAAGAGTACTAAAATGCTTAAAAAAATTTTGACAGTGCAACTTAAATTGAGATGTTTTTAATTCGCATCTGTAGTAGAAATTTAATATCGTGGTAAGATTAAATGTTCACTCTAAAATTAAAAATAACAACTTAACAAAACGAAATTTTAAGTTCTTTGAGAAACTAGTTAATGATTAATTATTTAACTTTGACACGAACAGCACTGTAGGACAATAGAAACATTGCTCTTAAACGAGCTGATATAATATAATTCAAATGCATATAATTAAAAAATTTTCATAAGATTTAGTGTTACAAGATGCATGCAGATAATTAACATAATACTAACCTCAAAAAATTTGTTTGCAAAGTGTAAAAGTGTAAAAGCTTAACTAGATTTATTTTGAATTATTAGTAATGAGTTGTTACTAATCAATAAGTAATAATTAGAAGTTTAATTTATATTCTCATCTATTCTTTTAATTAGATGTCCAGAACGAGAAGGCGTTAATAGAGGCCATCAGAAGGTTGGGTACAAGTCATTGAACCAATGTAACAAATTAACAGCTGCGAAAAACACACTGTAACACATACGTTCGACACCCGTAGTTGCAAAAGCAGTGGGCTTAGAGGTATCTTGGATTAAAATCTTTTTTCAAAAAGTGATTAAAGCATGACCTATGAGACGATAAATATTTCTTCCAAATACTGCATTAAATTGAACGGACTGAAATTAATAAACGTCACTTCATAGATAAGCTGATTTGTTAAACTGCGAGCATCATACGTTGTTAACTACCTAAACTCCCAAATTAATAATTTGTTTGTAAAACTGCAAACATTTTGAGTTGTATAAGTGGTAAACTTCATAATCTGTATTAGTTGTGTAGGTAGTAAAAGTTGTACATTTCATAACTAACTAAACGTTAATTAGGGCGGAGAACCCTAATCAAACACTAATTACTCTTTTTATGCTACTCTCCAAATCCAAGACCCAGAGAAGGCCGTGCATCGTTGTCCGAAATCACAGCTCGCACGTGCTTTCAAACTGATTTCCAAGTCAAGAATTGCCTGTGATAATCATTAAACGAGTCTAAATCTGCAACGACAGCAGAGGGTGCAATCTATTATTGCTAAATACCAATGTATAATATAAAGGTGCATTCAAAAATGAACAGCGATTTAACATACATAATTTGGTTTAGGAAAATTGAATCTATCAAAAACATACAGCAATTAATCACTAAAGACACATCAGAATAAACGTATAAACTAAAGGTGTCAGAATCTTATCAATTAAAAAAAATTATGTCCATAATCAGTGAGTGTGACAGTAACTACGCGTACAATACGCCCAGGGAAGAAACAAAAATCGGTTAGTCATAAATTGGGAAATGTCTAAATCAGAAAAGTTTAAATCGAAAAGGTCTAGGTCTAACACTCAATGGTCCAAAATTCAAACAAAAATCAACTACCTATGTCAACGAAAAGGCAACAAGGGGTAGAATTAACAAATAACTAAAAAAGCTAACAACTTAAACCTTAAATAAAAAGTTAATCGGCAAGGACTGGTCTTGATCTCAAAGTTGCATAAATTTAAAGAAATAAGAAAGCCTACACGCTAATTACCATAAAATTTTACTTAATAACCACCAATCGCTTTACTGAAAATTTCAAAAACCCTCTCAGAATAGAAACCCTAATCTTTTTAACTTTTACAGCTAAACAAATTATTATAAGTGTATCACGATTTCAAAATTTTACAAACCTTAACTTTTGGACTTCTTCAGCACATTTGAAACTTCTATAAGCTTCACAAACTTATGACCGAAACATCACGACCAAACGCTACCAGTTCTAAAAACATTGTAAAATGCTCGTCGCTTACAATCATTGCACAACTGCAAAAATAACTTCAATACTGTAAACTTTTCTCATTTTTTTCTCATTTACAATATCAACAAAAAGTTTGCAAACTTTACCAGCTCACAATAAAATTTCTCAGGAAAATTACTGCCTCTTTACATCTCTACTCCACAAACTTAAATTGGCATCACACGCCTACAAATTTATGCTCTAACAGAACATCGTATGCAAAAACAAAGATTTCTAAACAAATTCTACAAGTTTTATTAATCCTATAGGAACTGAAGCATGGTATTTTCCATCCATATTAACAGCAAACAACTACAATGCAAGACAGAATGGATAAGTGATTATATTCAAAACAGAGCCACAATCAAAGCTTGCCAGCAAAGTGATAAAAATTAAAAATTATCAACTGAAAATTCTCTAAAGCTCTAGTCAATATTAGAACTATCATCAGAAGCAACATATGCTTTCAAATCTTTAACATGCCACTTGCCAGCATTAGAGCCATCTATATTTTTTAAGTCATTTACTAAATTTGACATTTTCTTATTGACTTTACTTAAAGAGTAAATTTCGAAGCAAATTTAGCAGAAAACTGTTCACCAGAAAACGATAAAATTATATTCGCTGACCAAATACTCCACCTCATAGGCGGCTGACTCACTAGAAACTAGAGGGAGTTTCTGTCTAAAATTCAAGCCTAGGGTAAAATGTATAATAAACGGCTTTTTGTATAAAAGGACCCTCAAATAAGATCTTCCAACCAGCTAAGTTTCTTCAACTTAGGGCAGAGCAATGAGCCAGGGTCGTAGGATGGTATACGATAAAAAAAGAGAATATTTTGGACGCCACCGTATTTTAATAATACCTATAATGTCTAACAATCCGAAGATTAGATACGGAAATCTTCGAAAAGAAAAAAAATATTCTGAACAACCAAAACGATTAAAAATAATACTTACTTACTGCTAACACTGCAAGCTTGGATTGGAACTATGATCTCGTACTATCTAAAAATATACCTATCTCAAGAAATTTTAAGAACTAGGGCTTCACTAGAGCCTAGTCAAATTTATCACAAAAAAGTTTAAAAAATTTGCCATTCAAAAATATACCTCTAAAATATCTTACCAATATAATGTCAGTAGTCTTTCTTTCTATACTCAAGGATTTTATGAATTTGTTTGTATTAACTATGAGGAACTATTATCAACTTCAATGAAAATAAGCTTTAAATAACGTAATCCATTTTCTATTGTTTTAAAAAAAAATATATATATATATATATAATATATATATATATATATATATATATATATATTTATATATATACATCGTTTATACAAATTAACGTTTTTTAGCAATCAAACTATAAAATTATTTTTACATTATCTCTTATTAATTTTATGTACTTTAAAAATCTTAATTTATTAAAATTATTAAAAGAAGATATTGTGTCTTTAATGATATTTAATATCTTTTAATTATTACCGAAAAAGGATCCTGTTTTGGTTTACAAATGAATAAGTAAATGAACTTTTATGTATGGTTGAATTTAGATATTTATGAAAAATAATCAGCATACTATTATACTTTCTAAAAAAACTGAACCATCAAATATGACAAACAAGTGCTACAATGTCACCTGCTTAGTTACAAACAAATTCTTGTTTAACTTTTTTAATTCTCAGAAAGTTATCTTTAACTATTCTACGTTGCTATGTACATTTTTACAACTGAAACTGTTAAATATCGAACAAAAAAAAACGTCAATTTAAACTACTATATAACTATATAAAAAAAATCGCTACGTTCCCTGTAACTTATTGGTGTAACGAAAACTGAATAAAGAAAACACTCACCATCAAAAATGTTTGTATGACATCTATGTAATTTCAGTAGCAATTAGTTACCAAATATTTGAAGATAAGCTTTGTACCATTCCAACAATTTTGTGTTTAAATATAAAAACAGCTGCGCGTTCTTAACATGTGCTTTAGATTACAAACTTGATTTTTATACGAAAAGGAACGCTTCGATTTTGTTGTCCACGTCAAAGGCACCTTAACATTTCAATTAATACCAGAAAAACTTTTCAATATTCCATAACTAAAAAACTCTAACTTGCAAAACTGAGTATATCTAAAACTTGAACTTGCACTACAAAAATTAAAAAACATTAATTTAAATTTGAAATGAAATAATTACGTACCGTGATGATATTATTTCTAAACCATATTTAATCAATAATCTTACGGTCGATTAACTTTGTAATGGTTTTTATTACAAGGAATAAAGGAATTCTACGGCACCAGGCCACCTGTCTGTAGGGACCCATTCTCAAAACAAAAATTTACTCGACCACGCGTTGAAAGCTCGTCTATTTGATTACATTTTCCAATTAAAAATGGATTCAAGCACTGAAGTGCTTTACTACGCGAGCAGGCGCATTGAGATGATTTCTTGCATAAAAACGTTAGCGAATAACAAGGAAACTGGAAATCTAACTTAATTTTGTAAACACAGATAGAGTTACATAAATGATAACGTATAAATATTATATTAATGGGATTGAAATTTCTGCTTTCAATACCGTAAAAGATAATTGTGAATGATTAATTATAAAAAAGCTTAAATTAAAGGGAAACGAAATCATATTGATTACAACTTGAAAAGACACATCCTTTCTTATCAGACCATGACGACTCTTAAAGCGTGCATAGGCCAAATGTAACTCAGAATGAACTTCATCAAAAATTCAGGAAGTCTTTGACGATCAGACGCATAATCGGAACAGCTTCCTGGTCTGACATCAATTCATCATCAGGAATATTTTCTGCAAAAAAAACTTTCCATTTACGGGAATATTGCGACCAAAGACTAAAAAATTCAGAGAACAACCTCTAGAATTAATCTTCACAGAATTAATCGTATACTGGATTTGAGATAACTATTTATCCTTGGTATCATGCTCATTAATATACGAACGAATGGCAGTACCAACAACTCTGTTGACACGCTCAACAAAATTACACTGTGGCGAGTACACAGTATTATACAAAAATTTCCGTGATCGTCAAGCTGCGATAATATTTCCTTCAACTGAACTTTCTCATTGCAATCAGCCATGTGGCTACCAGAACCGTCAAATTATCGTATTCCCACTAAAATAACCTTAGGTGTCAATTTGGTCGGTAGCAAGTATACTATCAAAATAAGTACTTGTTTTGGTTGCCAAGAAATTAGGAGTACCATGCATTTCAATGTAAAGAAGCCTCTTTTTTTACAAAACTTAATTATCGCGAAATTATAGACGTTCATTTACATTTCCAATGCTCCACCCGTAAGTACTACATTGGCCAGGAGGCGAGTTTTTTGTTGCCTGGAAATTTAGAATTTTGCCGAACCCTTGCCGTTCCAGGCAAGGTAGGGATTTTTAACGTGCGTGACAACACTTACACACGGGACCTCCATTTAACCTCTCATCCGAACGAGGGCGTAATTTTTGTGAAAAATGCTCACCTGCCATTTTTCAAGCAGTCGGCCGTGTCGGGATTTGAACCCGGGATCTTGGGATCCGTAGTCTTACGCTTACTACATTGATCCACGACGACGCCGAAATTATAGATGACCGTACCACCCGAATTCGGATTCAAATTTTTATGGGCGATTGGTCAAAGCCACATGCATGTGAATCAAAGTCTCTCACTTTAGGAGAGCTCATATCGAATGTTTTAATTACCATGGAATATTATATAAGCACGAAAAAAGCATTTTAATATACTCTAAAGTGAAAATCGTAGCTTGCCAAAGGCAACCCAAAGACAATCAAAGAAGTATGTACGGTATAGAGCATTGGCGTTTACAAAATACTTTTAGCACAAGGATAAACGCTCTTTAAAATGTGATTTTTTGCGAGCGTATATGCCGACGAAAATGGCTATTTACCTACGATGTTATACTGGATAATTTACTAAGATGGTAGAAGTAACTCGGTCTTTGTGGATAATAAATACAGCGAATGTAATGTGTTGTGCATTAATCACAAAGTACAAAACCCGATTCTATTTAAAATCAACTAGGTTTCTACCATTGCATAAAACCATGTTACTGGTAAAATGAGCGTTAATTAATAATTTTTGATTTGCGTCGGTTAACCGCAGTAGTGCGGGAGTGAATTTTTATGGAAAAACTATAAAAAAAGATAAAAAAATTTGAAATAAAAATAATAAAGAAATAAAAATAATAAATAAAAGAGAAGAACTACAAAAACTACGCTACACTATCACTTATCCTAAAAGGTTTTCTACTTTAGTAAAATTTGAGGGCGCCAAACCGTCTATCACAGTAATTCCTATGATTATTATTCTCTATACGGAAAACGGTCTTTCCGCATAGGCCTTCTTTGCTTCGGTATTCAAAATCTTATCACCCTATACTTATCTTTTCAAAACTATCTTAAAAACACTTATTGATTTTTTTGTCAAAACGAAATAAAATGGTTTCCAAATACGATAGGATAGCTGGATATTCTTTACAACCATCTGTTTACCTAGTTTTTAAATAAAAATACAACCTAAACTTAAGCTTTATTAACATAGAATAAATTCAACAAAAACTACATGAAATATTTTTCTTAATCTTCTTTGCAAATTACACCACTCATAGTTTTTAAAATCATCTTTAATTACGTTTCGATCCATGACCTAGAATCGTTGTCCAAATAATTAAAATTTTGAAGTCAAACTTCGAAATTTCAATTATTTTGACAACGATCCTAGGTCATGGATCGAAACGTAAATAAAGACGATTTAAAAACTATGAGTAGTTTAATTCCCAAAGAAGATTAAGAATAATGCTAAACAAACATACAGGGAGTATTTACATAAAATACTTTCATTAAAAAATAATTTCTTAACCTCAATTCTGGCCAGGTATTTCTAAATGAAAAAGAATTCTAAAAAACCTTAAATCTAACCCATCAACATAGCTATTCATCATCCACATTCTTCTGTTTTTAATATTTATTTATATGATGTTTATAAATTCCAGTTATTGGAAATGCCTTGAACAACAAACAGTAAAGGGTTTTATTATGTTATTTTACTGTCCATTCCAAAATAGTAATTTCTTATTCTTTAACTCGTACTAAATTTTGTCAATAAAACTTTTATTTCAAAATCAACATACATAATTCTGTTGCTAATTACTCCAACCAAATAATTATTTTTACTTGTAATTTGCGTATTACGTAAATAAAATATGAGATATTTTCATTCCACAAATGCTTAATTAATAATTTTCAAACATAAAACTCAGTCTACTTACTGTGTAATTTCAGGGTATCAAATAGCACTGTTTTTTTGCAATTATTTCTTTGATTATCTAAAAACAGAGAAGTGAACATACCAGGTCCTATCTCCTTTTTCTAAACGGTCATCACAATATTATACCCGCGCTCCATTCGTTGTGAAATTATCTTCCGGCGTATTTCAATTTTATGTCGATTGCCGCCTATTGCTCGCAGAACTCCAATCAAATTTTTCTTGGAGCTATGTAATTTAAATTAACATTATATCAAACCCCAAACCCCTTGTCCACCTTATTAAGTTTTTGTATAACTACATTTTCGATGTGCCCTTATTACCAGTTCACTATTAGTTAATCATTTATTCTCCGTCGGATGTTTAACTACGGTACTTTTCAAACTATCTCATGTACCGTCCGTGGATTTTTGTCACAATACAGTCTTCCTATTGAGTTTATTGAATCAATTCTAGAAAAAGTACATCTGTTATCATGTGACTTACTTAGGTTAACATTTGTTTCCCTCTGTTTTGAACTATAAAATGGTTGCATTGTAATATATTGTATGAAATAATTAACTCATATCTACCTTCTAGTATCCGTGCATTTTCCTTACTCAGCGTATGTGTTTGTTCCTGAAAGTGCATCTTTGTATATTGAAACTATATAACATTGAATGGAATTTATTTAACTAAAATTTATAAAAAGGCTGTCCTTTAGATGGATATGATTAAATTCACTGTTATTTCACAAAAGCTTTATTAAATAAATTACATGACGTTGCCGTGAAAGTTTACAGTTATAAATATTTTGTTTACACCTTTGTGCTTTGAATTAATTTGTGGTTTTTAAGTTTATGATTTAAATAAAACTACCAATTTTACTGCAGTGTCTTGCTTACTGTACGCTACTATATATGAAATCAAAGTATACAAAATGAATGTTTCCCGTTTTAAATTACTTTTCTTTATTCATTCACTTTATATATCCAGCGTAACGCGCACTAATGAAAATTAGAAGATTTATGAATTAGATCTAAACAATTATATTTATGAGGTAGTTGTTTCAGCTTACCCTCAGCAGCTACGTCTATCTCCAATCGAATACATAATAGATTATTGTGCTAGATACTAATGTGTCTTAAACTTTCTTGTGTTACCGGCGAAATCTGTAAATATGTTACCGTCATCTAACAAAGCTATACTCGTTTGAAAAGAGTACCTACAGAATCTACGTAGCATTAAATATTGAAATGCTTTCGAGCTCGTTCTGCAAGTTGATTGAACCAACTTATGTATGTATTGTATGTATTGTAAACTTTGCTTTCAAACAAATTAAACTGCTATGCCGGTAAATTTTAATCACGTATCAATTTTAGAAACCAAATTATATATTGTTGCTTTCAAGCCTGTAATACTATGTTTTTAGCGTGAGTGTGGTGATTGCTTTCCTCTCTACGGAAGAATTTCCCCAAAGTTATAAACTTATAGTATTTTTTTGTGGTATATACACGATGATCTAGATCTGATCGATTCTTTCAAGCATAGTTTTTCTCCAAATTTGAAAACCAATATCCTCAACATATTTTTGCCACGCCTCGTTAGAGTATTTGAATGTGTCCAAGGTAAGCAAGAAAAAAAAAGTGTAATTGCAAGAAGTACATATAAAAATGAGAAATTTAAACTGTACATTAAAGACTGTTGCAAGCAACATAACATTTAGCAAAGAAGGAATGCAAGATAGTTGTATTAAAGGAAAGGCTAATAAAATAATTTCAAAACTACCCGAAAAATCAAAGACGATTAACAGAATGTGTCATACTGACCGATTTTAATTTGATGTACTCACAGAACTTGGCCATAAGCTGACTTTGGCAGATATGCAGAGGTTATGTCGCTTATGGGCGCTATGAAGCATTTCGTCGGCTTTCTCAAAATGTCTTCGGCAATCTACAGATAAAAGTCGGACGAAATTTTTATGTAAGTAGCATTCAGGGGTGGGAGATGTATTAGCACTGCTAATAAATGGAGCAAGATATCTTGTTATTGCTAAAATTGAAGAAGTATAGCACAGAAGCAAAAGTTCGTGATGTTTTACTGTTCAAATATCAAGAGAATACTGTACTTATCTAATTACTTTTTAGAAAAGGTACTGTTAGATGTAAATATACATTTAAATATAAATATAAATATAAGGTAATATAAATATAATAAATATAAATATAATAAAGATTTAAATATTTTCAATAACTAGCGCTACATACAACTATATATCCGTTGGAGGAAGAAATAGCAGCTATTGTAAAATTTGTAAGGCAGATGACATGTCGGGGTCTAAGCCAAAATAACTAACTGATGGATTTAAATTTTAAGATGTATTTAAAAATAATAGATTTATAAGAGACTGAATCTTTGGTAAGGGAGATATTAACTTTTAGCTAGAACAGACTCAGCAATTCTACCTTAGTAAAAGAAGAAAGCTTCTAGCCTTTTTTTTATCTTACTAGTGGGTGTCTACCATTGGATGAAACTAGGCTAAAAATTCCAGATTCTGATTGTATAATGCACTTCCCTTATTTGGTTTGTATATCAGATGGCTTTTAACCACCTGTATAGCTAGAACCATTAATAATTTCCTGCAATTTGATTCTTAGCACCGTTTTTCCTAATGGAAACCTTACCTTTAGTAGGCTTAATTGTTCTAAAAGATTGGTTAAAATCGAAAAACAGCCGAATAAAACGTGAAACGTAATTATTCAATGATACGGTTAGAAGTCTTAACTGGAGAAGTCTGTTTTTTTAAGAACTACGATGTGTTGCGACTAGCTGCTCGGTAGTAAAAATTGTAAGAACACGTGGGAACTGAGCATGAATGAGTGAGTCGTGCCAAGTACATAATCAGGTGACTGCTGTAAAGTATATATTTTTAATGCTAAAACGAGCATATTCTATGGTTGAAAAAAGCCTCCATAAATAGGGCTAGGTCGGCGTATCGATATATCGATACGTATCGATACGACCACCGTATCGACCCCCCCCCCCCGATACAGCAAAGAATAAATATCGATATATCGATACTCGATATGTATCGATACGTATCTATATGTATCGATACGTATCGATATGTATCGATACGCATCGATACGTATCGATACGCATCGATACGTATTGATACGTATCGATATTCGATATAGAATATGTATCGATATACGCAAAATCCCGTATCGCCCACCCCTATATACATACTTATGTCACAAATATTAAACTTGAAACTTTAATTATTTTGATAACAAACAATCTTAAGTGAAAGATCGAATTGTCAGTAAATACATTATTTTAAAACGATCTTGTGATTTTATTCCAAAAGAAAGAGTAGAAAAATTTATAGATGCGTATCGATTCGTACCGATAGGTATCGCTACGTCTCGATATGTATACTTAATCTACACATTTAAACGTTCCGATACGAATCACTATATATATCTATACGTACCGCTACGTATCTATACGTATCGATATGCATCGATACGAGTCGATACGTATCGATACGCACCGATACGCATCGATACGTATCGATACGCATCGGTACGAATCGATATGTATCGATACGCACCGATACGCATCGATACATGTCGATACGGATCGATACGTATCGATACGCATCGATACGTATCGATACGTATCGATACGTATCGATATATCGATATTCGATATATCGATACATATCGATACAGAATATGTATCGATATTCGATACGCAAAATCCCGTATCGCCCACCCCTATCCATAAACACATATTTTAAGTTTGCGAACAATGTCCTTTCTAGAGGTACTTATATTAGACCTCCCAGCTGTTTCTATCACAATCAAGCGAAACGGCAAACTATTAATTTAGCAGGAAATGGTACATTTGACTTAAAAAAGTTTATTGAAGAGAATATATCTACAGTCTATGTCTAATAAGCTTTCACTTTAGGCAACCTACATTCAATATTGCTTTGCAACATATATGATTCTTTAGGTGAGTTTTTCTGAACAACAGCGTTATATTATTTTCCGACGACCACTTGTGAAAACAACAGATTACACACTACTTATTTATGTAGAAAGTAAAGTATATCACTCTAGAGTGCGAAAGTACATATCACTCTAGTGTTGAAATACTTTTCAACTCTAGAGTGATATGACTGATGTTAGTATTCTAGTTACCTAGGCAACCCAAACGACTACCGGTTTCTACCTTTTTGCATTCATTCGTTTCGTTTTGGCTAATAACAGTTTAAAATACCCACAGTTAAATCGATACTGACAGTTTCCGTTTTACTTAAAGATGTAATTACTCATATTAGTTTGTAATTGAAATGATTTCTTCAATAAAAATTGAGAATGCATACGCTAAAAGCAACAGATTCGCGGATTTTATAAAAACAAAGTAGGTGTTCGAATTTTCAACATCAAAACGTCAAATAAATTTTGTAGGTGTCTGTCTGTTTTGCATTATTGCGTACACATTTATTGCAAATAAGCATAAAAATAACTATTTCGTAATTGTTTTTAGTGGTGGTCGTCGGAAAAATAGTGTACAGTACTCGCGTGGAATGTGATATTTCACACTCGTGGAATAGTCGCACTCGGCTGACGCCTCGTGCGACAATACTCTTCCACTCGTGTAAAATGGGTCACTTTCCACGCTAGTAACGTAATATACTATATTATGGGTCAAGTACTGTTTATCAACCGGGAAAATAGAAAAAAAGCTTAATTTACAACGGTTATATCCTTTTTACACAATAAGCTCTTCAAAAGCTTTTAATATAGAGGTCACTCCGCAAGTCGATTGGTTGATTTAGTTACTTTGGGTGAACGTTACAGTTTGTGTTTTGATGTATTCCATGCAACTTTACACATAGAAGAAATTTTATAAATACTATCTGCTCTAATATTGTTGAGACTCTTACTAATTTCCAGTTCCACTGAAATTTTTACTGCAAAAGTACGTATTTTGTTTATCAATTTTGTTTGGCCAAAACTAATAGGTGGGTTTGTGGATCAGACAGGTTCGCGTATGACTGCTGAACCCAAAATCCCGGGTTTGATTCCTGACACAGACCGCTTGAAAAATATCAGGCGAGAATTTTTTACAAAAGTACACTCTCGTTAGGATGATAAGTAAACTGTAGGTCCCATGTGTAAGCGTTGTCATGCAAGTTAAAGATTTCAACCTTGCTTGAAATAGCAAGAATTCGGCAAAATTCAAAATTTCCAAGAAAAAACTCAATTTCAAGACAATGTAGTACATTCGGGTGGAGCATTCGAAAATCACATGTAGTGCCCAAAACTGACAGTACGGCGCTACATTCGTGTTGATGTTTGGCCACTACTGAACAACTGACTAAACCTGTGTCATCATTTATGTTTATTTATTCTGTCTGCACAGATTGCTCTGTTTCACCAATATATATATATTACACCACAACTACAAGTTATGCTATTTACTGTAGAACCGGGTGGACCTTAACATCGTTTCAAGCAATATACCCAAAGTATTTTATAAATTAGTATTTCATAAGGTAACATTTTAAATGTTAAAGAAATGATACGTTATGATATCAGAAATACTTCATCGATCTACATTTTAATACCTAACATTTTAGAAAAACTTGACACTCTTTAGAAATAGTGCCGAATGATTCTGCTTTGTAGGTTATATTTTATATCGACTGCATGAACTACTTTATGATTACAAACTTTTTAAAATAATCAGATTTTGATGGAAATATTTTTTTAAATGAACTAAAATTTAATATCTCCGAATGCTTTAAATCTGATTATTGGTTCCAGCAATAAATTTGTACTACCTATAGTTGTTTGTCGTTACATTCTGAGTTTGCAGTCGTTATAAACTCACAGCATTTGATTATTAATGGTATATCTAAACGTAGGCAAAATTAGATTATGCATTATGATTACTAACAGGATAATTAACAGCTGAACGGCTGCACAAATGGAGTTGACTATTAACATTTTGCCCTTCAATTAATTATTGCGTAATGATACTGATTATAATTATTGAGCATTGCTGCAATAATTGACAAGTAATATTGTAGGAAGTATTATAAATTAATTAATATAGATTTATAAGTTACTATATGCCACGACATTCGAAAATTTATAGTTGATTTTTGGTTGAAAATAATATTACTCCTATTAGCTCACTAAGATTTGAGGAGTAATATAAATATTAACAAGCTTACTACTTCAGTCTCATGACGGATTTTTATCTTAAGTTCCTTATAATCACGAATATATAAAATCCCTTAATGTTAATGAAATTCTCCAAAGAGTTTGCTTGAACCATCGATTTGAAATGATTAGTTAGGCTTTGCATAACAGTTTAAGCTATTATCTATTCCTATTAATTAATATTATAGTATTAAAAATCAACCTGATTTTGTGCAACTACCGTATACATATATATATATATATATATATATATATATATATATATATATAAATATATATACTATTCAGTTTTTCTTTTATGGGTTATAGGTCCTGTTTAAAAAAATAATAAAAGGCGTACTCTTTTTATTCCATCTGAATTTTCGAGTATATTTGAACTCTTGGTCACAGATTACTAAAAATTACACGTTGTATAAACACAGTTATTGCAAATGAATATATACTTACAATAGTTGAGATTGTGTAATTACTGGCATGTGTAACAGGAAACATTTTTAAAAAACTATTTAGAACAATTACAAAATTGACAGTTTCTGACAAATGACATATAAATTAAAACATTTGTATATAAACATGCAAACTAAACTAGAGTGGAACTAAAAATAAATTATGAATATGCTTTATGGTAAATGATTATGAGTGGGGTGTACTAGTAAATTCTAACTATAATATAATGGGTTTCTATAATAACATCACTTTAAAATATGGAGCCAACACCACGGAACTTCTTAAACGTTGGGCAAATATCAACATTAAACTGGCATCATTACTAAACAGAAAGGTATTCCTTTTGCAATGCAGGAAACACGAAGTATTACCTAATCACATACCACATGCTATTAAGAACATATATAATCTATTAAATAACAACACAAGAACTATGGCAAACGAAATAAAAAGATTTAATGATAAACTGACCGTCAAAATTTTAAATTTAGAAATAAGAATCACTCATCGCACCATATGTCAATTCAATAACCAAGTCTCAGATTTAAAAACGCAAATTACTGATATTATTCCAAATTATGTCTATACAGAATATGACAGAAGACTTAAAATTGCTTTTAATAAAAAATTTTATGAAGTTAAGACAAGGAATATAAGAAAATTTAATGAAATTTTGTCTTTAAGCAATAAAATCCCACATAATAATAACAAGTGGTTTAAAGATATCAGTAATCTGAATATACCAAATCAAATCAAACACATACTGTCACTAGGACCTAAGTTTTGCATTCCTCCAGTTATAAATAAATTTACGGTTAATAATATTTTAGCAGATATTGAAAACATACTCCTAAATATTAATACGGGAAAAAGAGACCTATATAGAACGTACATTACAAATATCTTAACTAACTTTATACATGAACATTCTAAACGCAAACCTAAACTGTGGCATGACTACATTCAATGTAAGAATTTTTTAAAAGAAAATGAAAACATAGTAGTGATTAAATCAGACAAAGGTAATATTACTGTAGCTATGTCAAGAGCCGAATATATAAACAAAATAGAAACGTTACTACGTGATTCTAATACTTATTGCCAATTAGATAAAGATCCAACAACTAGCATTCAGAACAAAACTTTAAATTTAATCAAATCTTTAAAAATAAAAATTACATAAGCAAAGAAGAAGCCAAAGCATTAAATAATTATAGTAGTACAGTTCCTAAACTCTATGCTTTACCAAAATTCATAAAGATAACTTTCCTATGCGACCAATAGTTTCATGTAATAATTGCCCTACAGAGTCTTTATCGAAATTTATTTCAGTAATCCTTCAAAAATCAACAGAAAGTAAATATAACACGAAAGACTCTTTTGAAATTGCAGATTTCATCAATAATTTTCAATTACCAGAAGGATATGTATTAATTAGCTTAGACGTGATCTCTTTATTCACTAACATACCAAAAACATTAGCTTTGGAAAATATAAAAGGTATATGGAAATGTATTAAATTACAATGTAAAATTGACAACAAAATGTTCTTTGAAATTATAGAATTTTTGTTCGAATCAAGTTACTTTTCATTTAATGATAATTATTTTAAACAAATTTTTGGTTGTCCAATGGGCTCGAACCTAAGTCCAGTGATTTCTGACATAGTAATGGATACTCTCCTCGAAACAATTATACCTAAGCTGTCCTTCAAACTACCATTTATTAGAAAGTTTGTAGATGACATAATTACAGCCATTCCCGAACAAAAGCTTAAAGAAACATTAGAAGTTTTTAATGGGTATAATAAACACCTACAGTTTACAGCTGAAATGGAAACAAATAACAGTGTGCCATTTCTAGATACATTACTAATTCGAACACAAGAAAACAAAATCATACTGGACTGGTATCAAAAGCCAACAAATTCGAATCGATATATTAACTTCTACTCTTATCAAAATTTTAGTACCAAGATAAATTTTATTATAGAAATGAAAAATCGCATAAAAAGAATTTCCCATCCTTCATTATACAATAAGAATATTAAATTATTTTCTAAAATTTTAAGAGAAAACGGTTATCCTTCAACTGTAATAAAAACAACACTAAATAACAGTACATTCTCCAATAAAAATAATAAAGACCTTATAAACACTTCGTATAAAACATTACCTTATATAGAACGCTTAACACCTAAATTGATACAAGTATTTAAAAACGAAAACATAAAAATCGCGAAACAAAACTTAATCTCAATAAAAAAATTATTTTCTAAAATAAAAGATAAAACTACCCTGTTTAAATCAACGGAATACCATATACAAAATTAACTGCTCGGATTGTGATGCATCCTATATAGGCCAAACTGCTCAAAATTTAAAACAGCGAATAACGCAACACAAAAGCGATATTAAAATAAAACCTCAGGCATGTGCTTTGTCTACACATGTCTTAACGAAAGGTCATAATATGAATTTCAATGACGCTAAAATATTAGAAACCGAAAAAGTAACATCTAAACGCATTTTCAAAGAAATGTGTCACATATATAACTGTCCAAATAGTATAAATAAAAAAACAGATATCTCCAATCTAAGTTCGATATACACTTACTTGCTTAATTTCAAGTCACCCAAATAGCAAATATACACAAAATAATAAAATATATTATTAAAATAAAAAAAAAAAAAGAAACTTAGGTTCTAATTCTGAAAAATAATGTAGTTACACTCAATATACACATATATACACGTACCCACACACACACAAACACACGCACATATACAACTTTACACAACAAAACAAAGCTTACCAGACACACACATACATAACATACACAAATATACAATATACAGACACTGCACATAGACAAACACATTCACCTGCAAACCAGATATCATTTACTAGTACACCCCACTCATAATCATTTACCATAAAGCATATTCATAATTTATTTTTAGTTCCACTCTAGTTTAGTTTGCATGTTTATATACAAATGTTTTAATTTATATGTCATTTGTCAGAAACTGTCAATTTTGTAATTGTTCTAAATAGTTTTTTAAAAATGTTTCCTGTTACACATGCCAGTAATTACACAATCTCAACTATTGTAAGTATATATTCATTTGCAATAACTGTGTTTATACAACGTGTAATTTTTAGTAATCTGTGACCAAGAGTACAAATATACTCGAAAATTCAGATGGAATAAAAAGAGTACGCCTTTTATTATTTTTTTAAACAGGACCTATAACCCATAAAAGAAAAACTGAATAGTATTAAACCAGAGGTCGTTAATTCTAACTATTATATATATATATATATATATATATATATATATTAATAGTTTTTAAGATGAAATGAAAACCCAACTTTGTATGTAAAGTTGAATTACCATTTCAAATCGAACTAGTAATTGAAAACCACTAAAAGAACGGCTACAGCAGGATTTGAACCTGCAACCTTTGGTTTTTCCGGATCAGCGCTCTAACCAATTGAGCTATCTAGCCTAATTGTTTAGATGTTGTTATAATGAATACTACTGAAGCTTGGCTCTTGTTACCGATTTTCAATTACTGCTGCACGCTTGGGCTGCATAAATATTGCGAATTTACGGCTGCTCTGTTGCTTATACCTAAAAAATACTACCCTACTATTCTGCCAAAGAAAACTCGACTACAGAAATTCACCTCGATTTATTCAGACAGAAAATTCAACACCAAAAATCTTTATCAACAGTAAATTATATCCATCCTCGCTTTCGAAATAGTTCATTTTTTTTAAATATTATCAAAATAACATTTTGTCCATAAAAAAACAATTTAAAGTGATAGGGCTTAACCATAAACCTTACGGTATCCTGGTTTAATACGAGCTCATAGTAAAACCTTTTAAACACTCGTGCTAAATTTTGCACTGCAAATTACCCAAAACTCCCTCTTACCTTCTACATAACCAAATATTATAAAAATTATTTTATGAATATAAATTCCTACAAGCATTTGTCAAATACTAAATCATCAACATTCAATAGATAACTCTTTAGTCTACAGAGTTCATAAAAATATACCCATAAGGCACAAAATGTCATAACACACCAAATAAACACATAAAAGCAATGGTTCACAAAAATCTGTTACCTGGAATGCACCACCGCACCTGGATCAGCAATTAAACCATCGATAACGTTGCCCTCATCAACGACTGCACGTTCTGAAACCACCCCCAAGTTGAATCACACCATCCGTGACTGCAATCTGCTACTCAATTTTCTCAAACCAATTTACGGTACATCCAACTCCTCCAATTACTCTACTGGTCCATTTACCATAGGTAAACCACCAAATCGATCGATCGATAAATTCTATTCCATTTGTGTGCATAACTTGCACTAATAACACCAAATTATAAAGCTGTCTGTACTTACATTACTTGCACAAGCTTAGCATTTTTCAAAATATATTACAACAATTTGTTAGACTGTTAGTACAACATTACACCCACTTGTGTATGTTGTTATCAAATTAAAATAATAAAATCACTTGTTAAGAACCAATATTAATTATATTCACCTATACTAGTGTACGCGTCGATGACCAGAAAAAGAAAGCTCTATCATCACCTCCTCGCGGTTATATAGCCAAATCTGCCCCCCTACACTCGAAATTTCTCGTAAATACACCACCACTAACAAACTAACTTTCTGGTAATTTTTTTATCGGAGCACCAACCGTTTTCGAAATCTTGGAATTTTGAACAATACAAACAAACAATTACTACGAAAATACTCGTTTAGCTTCACAACGGATTTTGTATTCGCAGAATTCTAGTCTCTACTAAAATAAGTTTATCATCTAAAAGACGTCTCCATAATACGCGTATTAATGTCGCCTCACTCTAACCTACATATGAACATTTTCCCTTTCTTACTTTGTACTCACACCATATTTCATATCCGGACCACGAGTTATCTGTATCCCAGTCTACCATGTCTTTTACATCCTATATCCTTTTTACACCATGTTTGCAAGTTTGTTTATCCCTACAATAACCTTTATCCACTCTAAACAATCTTAAAACTATCGTCTGTACAATAGATGCTTTAAAATTTCTTATAGGTTGGCTAAAATCACCATCAAAGACCGTTAGAAAATCTCTTTCTAGAGACCTGACTGTTGGTGTGACATTGTGCGACTGTAGATCCACCAATTCTACCTCTTCAACTGGTACAAAACAAAACTGCCAGTTAGGTATTAATTGATTGAGCCAAATACGACCTAATAGAGGCAAGAATTTTGTATTAGATCTAGCTACTACTATTGGTACGTTAGTTGTAACATTTTTAAAATTAACCTTTACTGAAGTTTGCCCCTTAATTTCTAACTTACTTTCTGCAATAGTGTTAATACTAAAAGAACAATGATTAATTTTACAATTTTCAAAATTGCTTAAGAAATCTTTTTCTGACATTACAGATACTCTAGCACCTGTATCTAACTCCATTTTAATTAATTTATCCTGTATATTGACTTCCAAAACCAAAGCATAATTAATATTTTTAATGCCAACATTATTAATGAAAATTTTACTCATCTGTTTTTCGACTACTTCTTCTTCGTTGTCTACATCCTGGGTATCGATCTCTTCATAATTGACGATACGACTTGGTCGATTGGATGATCTACATACCTTTTTAAGTATGCCCCCTGCGTTTGCATGAAAAGCACTCCCGATCTACTGCTGGAAAGTTATGTAGACTGTGGTTCCTGCCGCAACGGTAGCACTTAGAAAAAGAGGTTCTACCTCTCTTGACCGACTTTTGGACTTTCCTTGCTTCTATCTGCTGCGAACTAGCAAATTGCTTTTTTATAGCACCCTTATTTTTATATATTTTATGCAGACTTGAAACGGCTCTAATAATTTAATTTTCGTTTAATAGCTTCAGATGCTAATCCACAGACAAGTTTGTCACGTAGAGCTTGTGGTAGAAAATTACCAAACTCACACGTTTCCAATAGACTTTATATTTTGACAATAAATTTAATGATTGATTTACCCGCTTCCTGACGCGCTTGTTGAAACTTATATCGTTCTGCTATAACAAGCTTTTTCGGACTAAAATGATTCTTTAGTGTAAACTTTAATTCTTCATAAGTTTTTTGTATAGGCGGTTAGGGCACAACAAATCTTTTATAATGCTATAAGTTTTAGCACCAATCATTGTTAAAAACAGTGGTACTTGCCTTTGATCTGTGGATGTAATATTGTTACAGCTAAAATAATTGTCCATTCTTTCTGGGTAAGTAGTAATATCAATACTGCCATCATACGGTTCGATGTTACCAATTAGAACTCCAGTATTTGCATTCGAGTTTAGGGCTTTAATTTCTGTGATATTCGGCATTTTCACAGTTTTATGATTTGCACTTAGACTTGGATGCACATTAGTAGTGAGGTAGGGCCGGTCCTACTTCAAAACGCGACAGACGTATTTTCCATGTGTAGAATACGGCTGAATCGTTTTGAATTAGAATCGGCCCTATATGATTTCAATGTAAAATAGTCGTGAAAACATTTCAATGTAAAATAGTTGTGAAAACATGAATTCTTCTATACTTTCAATGTAAAATGCTTGTGGGCACGTTTTGAATTAGGATCGGCTTTATATTACTTTCAATGAAACACACACGTATGTTGAAAAGTGCAGAGAAGAATGTGTGTAGCTGTTTTGAATTCGGTTTTCTATCGAGAAGTTAGACGTGCACCGTTTTGAATTAGGATCGGCGTTATATACTTTTAATGTAAAATGTGAAAACCTGAATTCTTTTCAAATGTAAAATACTTGTGGGCACGTTTTGAATTAGGATCGGCTTTATATTACTTTCAATGTAACACACGTATGTTGAAAAATGTAAGTGCAGAGAAAATGTGTGTAGCTGTTTTGAATTTGGTTTTCTAGTTAGAAGTTATAAAGTATGACAGATGCAAAAGTAAATATCGCATTCAAGTCAATTGTGTTTAACACGTGCACCGTTTTGAATTAGGATCGGCGTTATATACTTTTAATGTAAAAATGTGAAAACCTGAATTCTTTTCAAATGTAAAATACTTGTAGGCACGTTTTGAATTAGGATCGGCTTTATATTACTTTCAATGGAACACACGTATATTGAAAAATGTAAGTGCAGAGAAAATGTGTGTATATGTTTTGAATTTGGTTTTCTAGCTAGAAGTTATAAAGTATGACAGATGCAAAATATTGCATTCAAGTCAATTGTGTTTAATTAAAGTGGATTCTGATTTATGTTTAGAGGCTGCAAATACACACATGGGCCGGTTTCAATTCAAAATGTGTTCACTCTTGTGATAGGTTGAAAAGTGGGTTGGCAAATTACGCAGATGGTGGTAATCTGCTATATAAGGAGATTGCTCCTAATATTAATTTAATTAGTCAAAGAAAAGCAATATGGATTTTAATACTCTTAATAAAACCACATATCGCAAACCTTATGTAAATTCAAAAGATATTATAGTGAATAAGAGGTTTAAAGTTTTAAAAGTGGAAACACTCAAGACAAAATATGGAGATAGAGTATTAGTGGAAACAGAAGAGTTCAAGAGTATATTGCCATTGAGATATTTTGAATACCTTCAAGCACATGGAGTGAAACAATTAAATGAAAGTATTGGCTCGAACAAACACGTATACATAACTAGTAAGGGATCGATCGGTCTAACTGTCAACATAGAATTTTCAGAATAATATGTCACTAATTTAAGAAATTAGTTTATTATTATAACACATCTAAGTCGATTGTATAAAAATTATGTATTAAATTAAAGTGGATTCTGATTTATGTGCGTTTTACTTCGAGTTTACTACCTTGTTTAAAGAAAGTCTTGTTTCAAAAGAGAAACTATTATAAAATACTTTTTTATTTTTACAAAATTGTTGAATATTTTGATCTAACTATTTATAAATGAAAAGTATTTATTAACTCACGTTCTTGAAGTAACTGCTGCTCCCTCACCGCTAGTTCATCTTTTTTTGCTTTATTATTTCTAGCTCCAAATATATACGACGCAGTAGCTTCTCTCCACGCTTTTAAATGCGTTAAGCAACTCTACTGCATCATCTTCGTAGGATTTGTCATCTTCACAGCAAACAGTCATATTTGATTCTGTACATAACTTTTCATAGCCGACATGTTTTTGCCTGATCTGTGAGCATAACATAAAAGATTATTGTAGGTTCACCTTTTCTTTTGTATACTACCTGATGTTTCTGAGAGGTTCAGAGTGTATCAACGATTCTACGATAGCCTCAGAATTTCCAGAATGGTTTTTGATCTAATGTAACTTATAAATTAGTAGTGTTTTAAAAACACATGTATAAATGTGAAAAGCACTTACCGTGATATATCTATTACGTCACTATCAAAAATAGCAGCAGTATCGAGTTGAGCCGAAGAACAACCAAAACTTCTTTAATCACGTCTTCGTCAGAATGTAATATAAATTGCTCTAGAACTTTTACGTTGGCACTATTACAATTTTTGACTGATGACAAGTTACTCATTTTTTAAAAAGTTGCTAGTAATAGTAACTAATAATTATACAAGAGATCTGATTGAATACTGTTGGTAAATCTACGTGAAGTATTTATATTAAATAATAAACTGATCTGTTAGAAAAATTAAAAATTTGCATCGTTTTTCTGAAAAAAATTCAGCTCTGTAATCTATTCTAATGAACAAAACAGTATGTAAGCGAATATAATTATACCTCAGCAGAAAATAATGAATTAGTTTCATTGTATGAAAAAGAAATTGCAATGAATGCACATAATAAAACCCTAAATTAGATTTATTTCGTTTAGATTACCGCTGTATAAGAATTTTTTAAAGGTACTGCTAAGCAGAAATAATGAATTACATTCAAGTAATAAACTGATCTGTTAGAAAAATTAAAAATTTGCCTCGTTTTCTGAAAAATTCAGCTTTATAATCTATTCTAATAAACAAAACAGTATGTAAGCGAATATAATTATACCTCAGCAGAAATAATGAATTAGTTTCATTGTATGAAAAAGAAATTGCAATGAATGCACATAATAAAACCCTAAATTATATTTATTTCGTTTATATTACCGCTGTATAAGAATTTTTTTAAAAGGTACTGCTCAGCAGAAATAATGAATTACATTCATTGACTGAAAAATAAATTGCAAAAAGGCGCTACATATATAGGGATATAGTAATTTGTGCGAATCATGCTGAATTTTTGTAGTGAACGCTAGATGATTATGTATGCTCCATTGAAAGTAATATAAAGCCGATCCTAATTCAGGTTTTCACATTTTTCATATGTATCCATAAAAATAGCGCTGTAATGATTGTGTGTATTTTTCTGTATACACATCATAAAATCAAAGGTCATATAAAACATTTTTCATAGTAAACGTAACTGAATGAAAAATGATGTTGTATGCGAATTCCTTTACAGCTGTTTTGCACAAAGTCGCCTTCAGTTTGTAAATACTGGAAATGCTTGCTTAGCGAATTGTTTGTCATAGTTACGTACTGAATGCAAACTCTGCTTGAAAATCATCTTGAATAAAAACGTAAATAAAGGAGATTTTTAACAATTGCATTCAAAGCAATTCGCTATGCAATTATTTTGATTTGATGCTATTTCTTTTTACAGTTGTTTTGCTTACGTGTTTTCCGTAAACTCAGATGAATGAACCTTTTGAAATTGTTTTGCTTACGTCAGATGATATTTGGTATAAATATTAAATAGAGAAATACGTATATTGAGTAGTGTATTTTGATTTTATATAGAATCATGAATGCTGAAACCGTATCCGAGATTAGTGAAGCAATTTTGAGATTAACTGTAAAATGCGTGAATTTATTGAAAACAGTGAATGAAATAACGAAACACATTTTAGTTATCAAAGCAAATATTAGTATATTGAAGCTTGCTATTAGAAATAAGATATACGAAAACAATCGACAAGAAAATCCTAGTAGACTGGAATCTAATTTAGCATATCTTAAAAGCTACCTTGTACGATTGAGGCACTTGAAACGCTCTTTGGAATATCGTGGAAAAGGTGTTGATTCAACGCTTTCTAGAGGTCATACTCGAAAAATTTGATTTGGCATGATGTACAATCATGTTTTGGAAGTCGAATAATTACGGGACTTATTACCAATTTAAATTATAGAGATCCTCTAGTGTTCTTAGACAAGGCGTTCGCTAGTTTTAAACGCAAGATTGTTGCTTGCTTAAAAAAGTCAATGTTGAAAGTTAATGTAATATTTGCAGCTAACTTTGTTAAGCCTACAACTGGCGAAATGGATTTGAAAACGTTTCCTACTGCAAATCGTCACATCGATATAAATACCAATCTCAAGCTATGGTATAAGGAGAACGTATTGAACAAGATTTCGAAGCGATTAGAAGAATTTAGCGAGAACGATTCTGATTGGGCAATCCGAGAAGTTTTACACTTGAAGGTAAATATAAACAATCATGATCCACTTAAAGGAGGGTGTTCAACGTTTGTACCGGTCCCGGACTTTATAAAAAGAAAAAGCTGTGGTAAATGTAATAAATAACGATCAACATTGCATTCTTTGGAGCTTGGTTTCCGCTTTATTTCCTGCTAAACAAAATAGTCATAGAATATCTAGCTATCCGCATTTTGATTCAGTATTACGCTACAATTCAATTCAGTTTCCAATTGCATTAAAAGACATAAAAAAAATTGAAAAGCTTAACAATCTCGCAATTAACCTATATTGTATAGAAAATGCTAAAATACTACCATTTTGTTTAAGTGAAAATTTTAAAAAAATTGAACCTATTAATCTGTTAGTTTTAAATAATGATTCCTTACAATATGCTCGTCCTACAAATGCTAATGAGAATCACTTTCATTTTACTTGGATTAAGGATATGTCAAAATTATTTGCAAAACAGTTGTCTTCACATCACCATAAAAATTTTTTGTTATAGATGTTTAAATAATTTTAGTACAGCAGCATTACTTAAGCGTCATTCGAATTATTGCGAAAAACAGAATACTTGCTCAATAAGATTACCTGAAGAATCTGAAAAGTATCTAACATTTAAACATTTCCACTATCAAGAAAAAGTATCATTTGTAGTTTATGCAGATCTCGAATGTATACTAGAACCATGCAATGAGTCTGAGGTAATATTAAACACAGTTCGTTACCAAAGGCATATACCCTTTAGTGTAGCGTATTATTTGAAATGCTCGTATGATAATAAATATTCCAAATTTCAATTGTATCGCGGGAAGGATTGTATAGAATGGTTTGTTGCTCAATTGAAACTGATTTCAGAAACGACTAATAAAATTTTCTGTAACCCAAAACCTATGAATCCTTTAACGGAAGAACAAAAGTCAACATTTAAATTTGCCCTTCACTGTCACATTTGCAATAAACCTTTTAGTATAGATGATATTAGAGTTCGCGATCACTGCCACTTTACAGGTGAATTTCGAGGAGTGGCTCATCAAGATTGCAACATCAATTATCATAATTCTTATATGATACCGGTAGTTTTCATAACTTATCAGGCTACGATTCGCATTTCATTATTAAAAAAATCTCGTTAGAGTTGTCAGGTTCGTTAAACATTCTGCCAATAAATAAGGAAAAATACATATCTTTTACAAAATATGTAAAAGGTATGAAAGTTAGTTTTAGATTTATCGATTCATTCAGGTTTATGGCATCTAGCATCGAAAAATTAGCTTCCTACTTAGATGATAATAAAAATCCATCACCAGGAAAATTGTAACACTGATAATGAGTTTCAGTTACTTACGCGCAAAGGCATATTTCCTATGATTACATTAACTCTTGGGATAGACTCAATGAAACCGATTTACCCTGTAAAACAGCATTCTTTAATCGTTTACGCAATGAAGAAATATCAGATGAAGACTACAATCATGCTAAACACGTTTGGCAAACATTTAATATAAAAACACTAGGGACTATTCAGACCTATATTTAAAAACAGATGTACTGCTCTTGTCTGATATATTTGAAAACTTTAGAAAAACTTGTATGTTCACGTATAAGTTAGATCCGCTTCACTACTTTACGGCTCCTGGTTTAGCTCTAGATGCGATGTTAAAACGACGAACGTTAAACTCGAGTTGCTTACTGATATTGAAAAATAATGTTTTTAGAACGGGGAATTCGTGGCGGTGTTTCTCAATGTTCGAATAGATATGCTAAAGCAAATAACAAATATATGAATGCAGATTATGATCCAAATTTCGATTCTAAATATTTAATGTATTTTGATGTTAATAATTTATATGGGGCTGCAATGTCTGAATATCTTCCATATGGAGATTTTGAATTTTAGATGGTACCAGTCCAGATATAGTACGTTTAGACATACTTAATATTCCCGATGATTCTGATGTAGGATATATTTTGAATGCGATTTACACTATCCAGTATCTTTACATGAAATACACAGTGACTTACCTTTGGCGCCTGAACATATGATACCACCAGTACCTTCAAATAAATCAAACTTAAAGAAATTACTTACAACTTTATATCCAAAACTCAACTATATTATTCACTATAAGAATTTAAAATGTATTTAAGCTACGGTTTAGAACTGAAAAAATTCATAAGGTACTTCGATTTAAACAAGCCCCTTGGTTAAAAGAATACATTGATTTGAATACGAAATTAAGACAACAGTCAAAAACAGTTTCGATATATGCTTTTATAAAATATGATAAATTCGGTTTATGGAAAATGATGGAAAACGTACGGAAAAGGAAAGATGTGAAATTAGTGAGCAAATGGGAAGGGCGGTTTGGAGCTCGTAGTTACATAGCGAAGCCTAATTTTCATAGTTGCACTGTGTTAGACAAAGATCTAGTCTTAATAGAAATGAATAAATTAGAGGTTTATTTAAACAAACCCATTTATGTAGGTTTCTCTATTCTAGATATTTCAAAAACCTATTTATATGAATTTCACTATAGTTATATAAAATCGCAATTTGCTAACAAAGCAAAGTTACTGTATACAGATACGGATAGTTTGATATACGAGTTTAGCGTTGAAGATATTTACTCTTATATCAAACAAGATATTCATAGATTTGATACTTCCGATTACGACCCTCATAACAAATATCATATTCCATTATCAAATAAAAAAGTTCCTGGTATTATGAAAGATGAAAACAATGGTGATATCATGCTAGAGTTTGTAGGGCTTAGATCTAAAATGTACACTTACAGAGTTCAGGATAGGATAATAAAAAGTCAAAGGATCTTCCTTAGCAAGTATTAAGCAAATTTCTTTTGATGATTATAAGAATGCTTTGTTTTATAACCAGTCTGTACAGAAACAACAATGTTTAATTAGATCAGTCAAACATGATGTCTTTTCTATTAAACAAAACAAAATTGTTCTTAATCCAAGTGATGATAAAAGAATTCTTAGTACCTCAACCACTGATACTAAACTTTGGGGTATAACTATACACTCAGAAATGACTTGTGAAGCTTCAACCGCTGGCTCAAATAAAGAATGCAATTTATTTTATCTCGATTAACATATAATTTTTTAGTTATAAAACTTCAGTGTTATGTTTATACCTGCACAAGTACACCGTTTTTGGATGTGTCTAAAAATAGGATACCTTTCAATCTGCCTGAGTTTGAACTATATTAGTATAAATGTATTGTAGAGAAAATAGTAGTAATAACCGTTCTGTTTTAAAAATCCAGTTTCTTAATAACATACCAGTTAGTTTATTTTGAGAAATGTATAATATGTGAAAGATATTGTAAAAGCATGTAAAAAATATTAATAAATAGACTGTGATTGCTAAATGATTTATTGTTTTTCATAATTTGTAAAGGTACAGTAATAATAATAATAAAGTAATTATAATATTCTTATGCTGTTTGAGAGTGGATTGTATTTGACTATCTTATCATGAAGTATAAGGCAATGACAAGATGTATTTGGCAAAACGTTTCTGCTAGTTTCAAATTCTAATCTAATATCAACAGTACCAGATTTTAACGTTTCATTTTGTCTAGAACAATCTATGACTACTAATGGTGCAATACTTCGTAAATCTTCAGGATTAAAAAGTGGTTCATTTTCCTTTTCGTAGTATGATTGCTGAAACTGAGCATACATCTCATATAACAACGCAGTCTGTTTATTCTCGAACTTCAAATTTAAGTTATCGAACGGGAAAATTTCTGAATTTAAATATAGTTTCATGTTGGTTAAATAGCAATGATCAAAACGACTGTAGTTGCTCATGTATCTATTTTTTCGGTTGGTTTGGAAACCGACAATCACAAATCTTGGTTTTTCTAATTGTGTTGTTGTTTTAATGTTCCATGTATGACGTTGCGTTTCTTGTAGAAGTTAATATTCATGCAACTCCCATCCTCTAAACGGAATATGCAAATCCTGATTTTGTGCAACGCATTCTATTAAATTAATTCGTTGAGTATCATCAACGACTACATGCGGCATTTTCCATAAAACTTTGTTTAAAACAACTTTTATTTCTTCATCGGGTGTAGGATTAATTATAGCATTAGTATCAAAACTGGAACGTAGTAAAACTAACTCATGACGTATGTTTAAAATAATTTTTTTAAAATCTTCGCATAATCCGAGAACCATTGAAAGGTTTATTGCAACATTAAAATTCCCATTGGCATCAACTATTTGCGAATCATCCATAGGAGACCACCCAGCGTTTTGTAAATGTTTACTTTGATTGCTATTATATGAAACATATCCCTTCATTATAAACGTTAATCCAGGATTCCGAACACGATCTACAATGATACCTCCAATCTCATATCTAATTTCATCAAAAGCAGCAAAATTCCATTATTTACAAACTTTGCTGTCTGAGACGGCGTTCCATCTGTTCTAATTAATTTGCCTTCTATGTACAGCATGCTCTTCGATGGTAAGGTGTATACATCTTGTTGCTGTATAGGGATTCGAATTTCATCATTATTGTTTAAAGATGTGTTAGCATAAGGTTGATGAGTATGTTTTCGATATTAACAATTGCATTATCGAAGTAAACTTTTTCACGCACGTTCAGTATTTCACTATTCATTCTACTTTTTTAATTAAATAAATGCAGTCCTAACGATTGTAGAAACTGTCGGTTTTGTGTTGTTAGCGGTTTTGAAACAATCAATCGAGTGTCGATTGCTTTGAAATTTCCAGCATTTATAGCAATTCTTGACATGTTGCGTGCATTATACTTAATACCCATGGCTATTGCAGATTTTTTTTAAATGCAACCTTACAGTTAGCAGTTCTCCTCTAAAATTAACTAAATTTCCATCTTGATCTAACACTTTAACTATTATTTCATTTATTATACGTGACTTGATTGGTAGATATATAATCGTAGGTGGGCACTCGACAATTTTAAAACCTGCAGGTACTTGCGGAAAAAATTCGTGTATTACATGGGCTGGTTTACTATTTAAATAGGACCCGCTTGCAATATTACAATCGATTAAAACTGCATTCACTTTACAAATGTTGATTGCGTAGTCTGCTTGATGCGTGACAAATGCTAGCAATTTTGTGGATTGAAACCAAGTAGAGAACCAATTGAATCCTTTTGGTAAAATCCACATCTAGACTACATTTAATACTACATTTAAGTGTATTATTGTCAGCTGTAATTTCTATATACAGTGGAGTCTTTCTAGCGCTTCGTGATTGTTCCATACGACCACGCCATCTTTTATCACCTAAAGCTTTTGAAGATATTTATTAATTTCTCTAATCTCATAAGCACCTTCAGGTATTTCTATGAATTCTCCGTTAGATCCATAATAAAATTTATTATTTATTCCTTTTTCTATGTTTGGAATTGTGTTATAAGACTCAAAATTTGTTAATCCTAATACGTACTCGAATCATTATCCAAGTTTATAGGTGGATTAAAATTGCTTGTTAAAACTGAAGTGTTTCCGTTAGAGTAAAAGTGTACGACATAACGACTTCGTACGCAGTTCTATGCGCTACTTAGAAATTGTAAGCATAAATGTCCGCAAAACACAGTACCGTACGATTGTTCTTGGTTAATGTTATAAAGAATTCTACATTTACCCCGCTATTCAAATAACTTATCAACTCTGTTGGCGGTCGCAGGTTTCCGTAGCTGTCATAGTAAATAGCGCTACTACCGTACTTTTTGTAAGAGGTCCAATGCGTGCCTAAACCTTCTATTCCATCTAAATTAATTATACCACATTCTTTAAAATTAACTTTCTTGGGAAGATTGTTTCTCATGAACACACCACGGAAATATGGTACTTCTAATTGCTTAACAAACTCTATTAATTCTACATTGCTTAGTGCACGATTAGGTAAAATTAAGTTGCGTTCCTTTGAGGTTTTGCAGGGGCTAAAAAAAGACCAAAACCTTTTTTATAAGGTTTGATGTACATGCCGTTTCCGACTGCAATGTCCTCCATTGCCTTGTTATGACGCTGTTTTTCCGCTAGTTGTTCTTTAGCTATTTTAGTATCTGAAACTGCTTTTGCAACAGCTGCTGCACCTCCAGTAAGAGTACCAAGAGCGCTTAGGCCTGCAAAAATTGGTATTAGTGGTAGAAAACCTCCTGTTTTAGGAATTGATATAATACGAGCTGATTTAATATGCTTCTTTTGTTTTGCTGTATTGGCTGCCTTAATTGCTATGTTGATTGCATCCATAACATTAGATCCTTTAGACTTTTTTAAAGCTGTACGTGCTTGTTTGATAATACTTTTAATACCTAGCGTACTTCTTATTTTACGTTTCTTTATCAGTTTTCTTATTTTATCGATATTTTTTGTTCTCAGTGATGCACAGGCACCCATACCAAGTTTTACTTTAGCTTTCATTGCGGTAGCTACTCCAAATGCTGCTACTTTTTCACCTAAAGATGAGTCACCATAATTTAGTCTTTCTGTAGCTAACTGAGCTAACTTCGAATCTGCTTGATGGCGTTTAGATAGATCCTTTTCTTTGGAGTATGCAATATCGTGCTCCTTACAAGCCTCGTCTAACTTGTTTATTCCCTTGTCTCCTCGAGCTAACCGTTCGATTAGTTTTGTACCCGGACCGCAAAATTTGTAACCCGGAATATGCGCTTCGAATGGTAAATTGTTAATTACAGTATTTAATAGTCCGTTCCCAGTAGTTTTAGAATTATTATATGTAATCATTAGAGGACAACTATCCTCTCAAGCTGTGCAGCAAATAAATAAAATATTATGAATTAATGATTCTTTATATACTAGCCGTTTCTTATGTATATATAATTCTACTTTTTTACAAATCGAATTTAGTACTTGCAAACATGCATGTTGTGAAACAATCAACACCTTTAACCATAAACAATAATGACATTGGTGCGCAATCTTTAGCTAAAAGAAAAACATAGCGTTCTTCTACCTGCATCTATTCGATGTCTAGTTGTTGGTCCTTCAAATTGCGGTAAAACCAACGTTATGATTGGGTTGATAGAACATCCTAATGGTTTAAAGTTTGAAAACGTATATGTTTATTCTAAATCACTTTATCAACCAAAGTATCAATACCTTGAAAGTCTACTGCAACCAATAAAAGGGATCAAATATTATACATTTTCCAGTTCTGATAATATTATATCACCATCTGATGCTCGAAATTATTCTATATTTGTTTTTGATGATGTAGCTTGCGATAAACAAGGTATCATTAGGGAATACTTTAGTATGGGGCGTCATAAACAAGTAGACAGTTTTTACCTTTGTCAAAGTTATACTCGTATACCTAAGCACTTACTACGTGATAATGCTAATCTTTTAGTTTTATTTAAACAAGATGATTTAAACTTAAAACATATATATGACGATCACGTCAATACTGATATGAAGTATGATAAATTCCGTGAAATATGTGCTGCTTGTTGGCGAGACAAATACGGTTTCTTAGTTGTAGACAAAGATAGTGAACCAGATCAAGGAAGGTACCGAATAGGTTTTGATCACTTCATACATATTTAAACCTTGAGAGACGCAAGTATCGTTAGCATCGAAGAATTTTTTTTTATTACAATAAACTTTTACGCAATGAATAAGGAGTCGATAAAACTTAAAAGAATTTTAATTAAGAAAAGAAACATTGTAAAAACAAATTGCGTCAGTTAAAAGATAATGAAGTCGTCCAAGTGGAATCAATATTACCCATAACATCACGATTAGAAACTATTGCTAATAAACTGGATGGGGAAAGTGTGGTAAAGAAAGAAAAATATAAAGAAGAAGAAGAACTGCCTCATAGCAGTGTAAAAAAAATTAAACCTACATTGCTAGAAAGGAACGTTGACTATATTGATTCGCCGGTTATTGCACAGCATATACCAAATATAAAAAATGATGCCCTAGAGGAAAATGGTGATGATGTTGAGAATGAATACGAAGCAGAAATTAATCGAAATGCACAAGAAGCTCAGGAATATATTCAAAGCTTTGCCGATTCACCTGGTATGACACATTATCTCGAACAGCTACATCCGCTACCTCGAGAATATATTTACAATATGTTTAAAGATGTTAAGAACGAATTTGATCATAAATATGGTATTAGGTTTAACCCTGATTCGAATGGTCTTATGATAGGCAATTCGAATTTCGCGTTGGATGATGAAAATGTTCTAATAAATGATTTGAAATATACAGGTACTCCTGGATTATACGAACTACTGTTTAAAAATATCCTGTCGGGTACAGTCAGCAAGATCTAAAGTCGTACCTTGATATTGTGAAAAGAACAAATGCTAATAGAAGATATTATTCTGAAACAGAACAAATTCAGGGTAATACTTCATATAAGTACAAAATATAATATCTACATTAAACATACTTCCCAAACACCCCGTAGACCTAGAACATTACCCTATAGAAAGCGTCTTGGAGACGGTATGACAATGGAAGTATCAAATAACGCAATAGATTATTTATATTGGAATGATCCCAATGAACTTGTTGATAGATTACGACTTTTAGTTTCATCACAGACTGCTGGACACACAGGTCACGGCAACGAAATAAATTCGATCATTGAAGAATTGCGTGAGGCAAAAGTAATTAGATGATATGACAATTGACAAATTTGGAAGGCACTTACATAACCGTAAAATAGATATAAGTGAACAGGAATATGAAAACAAAAGTGAAGGTTTTGAAACCTTGATTGAGTATAAGTTACATATGCTACATTACACGGTAGTAGCAACGTTTTACTCTAATACATTCCTCGACGGTGATAAGACATTTCTTATTTTCAATATTAAACATAATTATGAATTTCCTTATGAGGAAGCAGTCATTGAGAATATTAAAGGATACCCGCAAGACATTGAAATTCTTATAAACGAAAAAGTTATGTAATTGCACAGTTACAAGGATTTTGCTTAAACGTATGGATGTAATCAGCTTTCGTGACAGCGGTGCTATCATAAACAATACCACAATGTTTCTTGATTTTATATTAAAAGTTCCTTTCAAAGCAAGTGGAGCCCACGACATTCAAACATAGAAGTATTTCATTAATTGTATTTAATAAATCCTGATTATAAAAAGTATTATGATAGTTGCTCAATCAAAAGTGAAAGAGGATATAGTAAATGAACTTCATAAACCAGCAAGAATAAATTTCAAGAGACGCAAAGTGATAGTAAAAGGTTTAAATGACCTTCTTCAGACCGATTTGATTGAAATGCTACTATATTCGCAAACAAACAAAGGATTTAAATACATTTTAGTAGTTATTGATTGTTTCTCCAAATACGTATGGGCTGTACCACTTAAAAGTAAAACGGGTATTGATGTTACTGCTGCAATGAAAACAATTTTAAATAAATTTAAAAATCCTCCAAGAAATTTGCAGTCTGATTTTGGTAAAGAATATTATAACAAACACTTTCAATCCTTAATGCGGACATATGGCATAAACCATTATAGTGTTTTTCTACAAAGAAAGCATGCATTGTGGAACGTGTAATTAGAACTTTAAAGGGAAAAATGTGGCGCTTGTTTAACCTGAACGGTTCTTACAATTGGATAAAAATTTAAGCGATATTGTGAAACAATACAACAATACAGTTCACAATACTATCGGAGTCAAACCTGTAAAAGTTGATAAATCAATTGAAAAACTATTCTTAAATCATCATTTACCCACATCAAACTTGCAACCAAAATACCAAAATATTCAATTAAAGACAGTGTGAGGATTAGTAAACACAGGAAGCATTTACGAAAGGTTACACGCCAAACTGGTCAAATGAAATTTTAAGATTAAAAAGTAAACGTAACCAATCCGACGACATATATATTAGAAGATCAAGACGAGAAAGAAATCAAAGGTGCATTTTATGAAACGGAGTTGCAAAAGGTTAAACATCCAGGAATTTACCTGGTAGAAAAGTCCTAAGAAAGAGTGGAAATAAAGTATTTGTAAAATGGTTAGGCTTCTCTAACGTACACAATAGCTGGATCGATAAAAATAATGTTTGCTAGAAGTTGTTATAATAATAGTTAATAAGGCTAACATTGTAAAATTATATTAAAATAAATAATGCAAACAAATCTTTCTATTGTTTTTATTATTATAAAGGAATTTTGTAAGGCTAACATTGTAAAATTATATTAAAATAAATAATACAAACAAAATCTTTCTATTGTTTTTATTATTATCAAGCCATTCTTTTAATAAAAGGTATTTTGTTTTGCACATTGCAGATTGTTATTGCTGTGTTTACAACAATGTATGTTATATTTTAAACGATTGTTGATTTTAACTCCGATAGCTTAGGACAACCTAGTGCAAGCATATCAGTTACAAAGTTTTGCATTATATATGTTTCAATCAATTTCTTCTTTTCTAGACCCTTCACAAATACTTCTTCACCGGGTCGGATAATTTGCTTCAAATAAAGCGCTATATATGTTGACACCATTCCAGCCGTTGAAGATTCATCACAAGAAAGACCATGAATATTCCTTGTCACCCAGTCATTATGTTTTATATGATCTTGACTCAAACAACTAGACTGCATTGGCAGTTTAAAAATTTGATGCCAAACATCACCTAACAACAAGTCCAAAACCGCAATTTCTTTGCACACAAACTCGTTTTTCTTGTATTTAAATCCCTGAATATCGATTATATACATGTTTGTATGTTAATATATGCAGTAAACTTCGACTAATTAAATTAATATTAGGAGCAATCTCCTTATATAGCAGATTACCACCATCTGCGTACTTTGCCAACCCACTTTTAAACCTATCACAAGAGTGAACACATTTTGAATTGAAACCGGCCCATGTGTGTATTTGCAGCCTCTAAACATAAATCAGAATCCACTTTAATTAAACACAATTGACTTGAATGCAATATTTTGCATCTGTCATACTTTATAACTTCTAGCTAGAAAACCAAATTCAAAACATATACACACATTTTCTCTGCACTTACATTTTTCAATATACGTGTGTTCCATTGAAAGTAATATAAAGCCGATCCTAATTCAAAACGTGCCTACAAGTATTTTACATTTGAAAAGAATTCAGGTTTTCACATTTTACATTAAAAGTATATAACGCCGATCCTAATTCAAAACGGTGCACGTGTTAAACACAATTGACTTGAATGCGATATTTACTTTTGCATCTGTCATACTTTATAACTTCTAACTAGAAAACCAAATTCAAAACAGCTACACATTTTCTCTGCACTTACATTTTTCAACATACGTGTGTTACATTGAAAGTAATATAAAGCCGATCCTAATTCAAAACGTGCCCACAAGTATTTTACATTTGAAAAGAATTCAGGTTTTCACATTTTACATTAAAAGTATATAACGCCGATCCTAATTCAAAACGGTGCACGTCTAACTTCTCGATAGAAAACCGAATTCAAAACAGCTACACACATTCTTCTCTGCACTTTTCAACATACGTGTGTGTTTCATTGAAAGTAATATAAAGCCGATCCTAATTCAAAACGTGCCCACAAGTATTTTACATTTGAAAACAATTCAGGTTTTCACATTTTACATTAAAAGTATATAACGCCGATCCTAATTCAAAACGGTGCACGTCTAACTTCTCGATAGAAAACCGAATTCAAAACAGCTACACACATTCTTCTCTGCACTTTTCAACATACGTGTGTGTTTCATTGAAAGTAATATAAAGCCGATCCTAATTCAAAACGTGCCCACAAGCATTTTACATTGAAAGTATAGAAGAATTCATGTTTTCACAACTATTTTACATTGAAATGTTTTCACGACTATTTTACATTGAAATCATATAGGGCCGATCCTAATTCAAAACGATTCAGCCGTATTCTACACATGGAAAATACGTCTGTCGCGTTTTGAAGTAGGACCGGCCCTACCTCACTACTCACATTTACGACTGCAGATCAATGACATTGACTTTTACGTTACACGTGCGAAATTATATTCGGATTAACTACGCTTACCAGTCCTGTTACTAATTCAAATTGTTTATCTTCGTCGCCAGTGATATGTTGTGAACATGTATCCATAAAAAATAGACTTCCAGAGCAATTATAATTTATTGACCTTTTTGTAACATTCGTACGCGGCTATCTTAAGGACACTGCCTCTTGAAATATCGGTGCGTTTTGAAGTGTCCGTTTAGTACAATTCAAAACGTACCATCGGGTTTGTTTCTTTTCTTTGGGGTTAAGGTTGAAGCAACGTACGGATTTCTGCGTTTTCCTGGGAGTTATAGTTTTAGTAGTATTAACGCCGTGCACCCTTTAAATTTGGTTTTCTGCTATACCGAAACAAAATCGACTTTTGACTCATTCTCATGCAAGAACGCTGGACTAATCTTCAGAGTTAGCTGTTTTGACTTACAAGGAGCTTTTCTTTTTACTATTAACCGATTGTCATCCGTTCGTACATTTCCCTATTTTTATATTCAGAAAATCCTGGTGTACTTCAAAATGTTAAGTATGTAATGACAATTTACCGACGTCAACGTGACGTTTCATAGTTATAAGTTAATTGTGTGCCTATTACATGTTATACCATTTTTGGTGAATAAATACACAAATCGAGTCGGTCAAGCAGCGGTATAAATCAGCGCGCTTTTGCAAGAGAGACCTGTCTGCGTTGCCGACTCGCTCTGAAAAGTTACAGACTCTTTTACTACTGTACCCACAGCCAGTGGAAAATAGTTAGTTCCTACCGCACCGTGCCCCTAGGCGGTTTTCCAAACCCATAGACGTTGTGCCCATAGCCGACGTCTACTCACTTTTTTTATGCTGTGCCTAAAGCCAGCTATTACCACTGCCGTGCCTATAGTCAGCATTCAGCATAGCCTGGCGTCGTACCCATTGCCGACGCCCCATAACTTCGGTATAAAGTTCGCTGTGCCCTCTGTCGACATCCTTATACCGTCATCAACCTATCATATTCTTTCCATTCACAAAGCACGTCGGTAGCTCTAGACATACGCAACGTAGTAGGTAGGTCTAGCAACGGCTAGACCACTGTAGTATCCTATCAGGTATTAATTAATGGCCACTGTCCACTGCCACGTCGGTGACTAAGGACAGGGCAATTATATTTGTGATCCCGACGAAATACCTCACGCAACCAAAGGGTCATTACATAGGTAATCCCAACGAAGAAGAACGCACACCCAGACGGTCATTACATATTATATTGGTGACCTCGACGAACGAAGAATACGAAAGAATGAAAAGAAAGACGCGCGGTCAATACATTGGCGGGTGTGACGAAGGAAAGCGCGTGACCCGACGGTCAACAAATTGATGATCCAGACAAGACAGAGAACATAACGCAAGGATAATTCCAACTCAAACGGAAAAGAAAACGCCATCACATTGGTGATCACGATCAAGTAGCTCACATAATCGAAGTTAACACGGTCACCACCTAAACATCCACGACAAAAGTTAACAAACGCTATTTAAACTTGGTCAACACATTGATCACCCTGACTAAGAAATACACACAATCACTATACATTGGTCACTATAGACCCGACAGAAGAATAACAGTCACTACATTAATAAACCGACGAACATGAAAATCAACCTCCGTCGAAACAGTCAAGAACCAAATTGGATTAACAGAGTTTTAGAGGGCAACGCCGGAGCTATGGTTTCTACGAACGGAAGCTTCATTCACAGCTCACGGTATACGATCCGAACAAACACGATATCGATTGTTAGTAGCAAACTTACCCGCTAGTTTGTAAGAGCAATTATCAGCTAAAATCGCAATACTATCACAAAATCCAGGAGATCAACCATATATTGATTTGAAAATAGATATCTGCGCAAATATGGCATCACGAGAGAGGCAAAACTACGGAAGATACTGAACGGCATATCGTTTGACGATCAAAAACCATCACCAGTGGCAACGATGCAACATCTGGCCGGCACAGACACCACCGTCAAAATCATCGCAATGCAGTGGAAAAACGCACTACCGTTACCTGTGCAACGCATTCTAACTGCATTTGCTTTCGACACACTAGACAAACAAGCATTGTTAGCGGATAGAATGATGGACGTCAACGACGAAACATACGCCAATGGCGCATCAGACGATCCAGTTAGTAGAAAGCTGCAAATACTGACGGATCAAATGACACATCTGCAAGAAGCACTACAGCGATACAGTAAACGAACCAAGAACGAGAACATGGCAAGTACCCGCTCTGCACACGAAAGCGAGCTAAACAATACACTCGCGCCAATGTGCTATTATAACTGTCGCTTCGGAAGCAAGACTACACGCTGTAGATCACCGTATTCAAGAAAGACACAGAGTTACAATCCAAGGAGCAAGAAGTATCAGAACTACAACGACAAACGTACACCCACTATTCGGCAATAACAGACCGCCAACGGCAAATAAGGAAACCAGGCCAGCTTTTAGTAGGCAAACAATTAGGGGGAGTATTGTAATGACAATTTACCGATGTCAACGTGACGTTTCAAGTAGTTATAAGTTAATTGTATGCCTACTACATGTTATACCGCTTTTTGGTTAATAAATACACAAATCGAATCGGTCAAGCAGCGGTGTAAATCAGTGCGCTTTTGCGAGAGAGACCAGTCTGCTTTGCCGACTCGCTCTAAAAAATTATTGACTCTTTTACTACTGTGCCCATAGCCAGTGTAGAATAGTTAGTACTTACCGCACCGTGCCCATAGTCGGTGTTCCGAAACCATAGACGTCGTACCCATAGCCGACGTCTACTCTCTCTTTCTGGCTGCGCCTAAAGTCAGCTATTACCACTGCCGTGCCCATAGCCGGCATTCAACATCAGCCGTCGTCGTGCAGATTGCAGACGTCCCATAATCCCCGTATAAGGTTTGCTGTGCCCACTGTCGGCGTCCTTATAGCGTCCTCAACCTATCTTATTCTTTCCTGTCACAGAGCACGTTGGTAGCCATAGACTCACGCAACGGAGTATGTAGGTCTAGCAACGGCTAGACCACTGTAGTTAGTGGCCACTGTCCACTGCCACGCCGGTGAGTTAAAACAGGGCCATTAAAAGTATAAGAGTATCGTCTCTAGCAAGGGCTTATCTAAATTTTGTTCAATCCTTGCTTGATACACTTTTGCGCACTCTAACGTGAGGCCAGTTATAAGTTGTATTTTAGCGATTGCATCATGGGGCGTCTATAAGTTACACTGGCACCTTATTTTTAAATGTCGAGTGTGTGCATTTTGGTAATAAACAGTAAATAAACGAAAATAAATATTTGGTTGAACTAATTACGGATTTGAGATGCCAAACTTATTAGTGATATTTAGGGTAGTAAAAACCTCAAATTAATGTGCATTGGAAAGGACAATGATTAGAGCACAAAGTTGGTCTTTAAATTTGTTTTATTTATGAACGATATTGCCAATAATTTGGGATTTATTAATGTCTTATAATTAAATAAGAAAGCAGAAAGAATTTGGAGTTGCGAATAGTTTTGTTGATGGCTTAAATTCAAGTTTCTTTTTAACATTTTTCCTTTAGGTTTAATTTATCAATACCAAGCCAGATTTGAGAGTAAGAATTGTTTTTAAGAAAATATATTTATCTGAGTATTAAAATCATTTTTATGTTAATAGTGGTTAAGTGTAGGTTAATTTTTAATTTCAGTTATTTAGAAAATAGGTAGTCAGTGATTTGTAAAGGAAATCCACCTACCCCAATGATAGTCGTATGTGGAAAAAGCATTTTATTTTGAGAAATTTTTTAAATTATGACTAACTTTAGGATACCAAAACAAGAGAGATTTATGCGGAATAACAGGTCTTCCACATAGAAGAGACATTATGACAATTGTTGTGATTATGACAGACTGCTTGGCGTCTCTCAATTTTGACAGTACGATGTCTTTCAGGGTAAGTGTTAACGTAATATATAATTTTGAAATTAAACCTTGTTATTTATTATTTTTGTGTTTCTTTATTTTCTTTATTTTCTTTACTTATTCATCCATAGGAACCCACCCTTGCACCACTGTAGTTAGCCAGTGCACAATTTAAATTGATACGGGATCTCTGTCCTTCCAGGGAAAATCAAGATTTAATTTATTTAACGCTGATTTTACCCTAACACAGCTGCTGTCACTGGATAATTTAAATTTATTGTGCCTTAATTTTAAAAACACATATTTAAGATCATATATATCCTGAACATACGTATCAGTTTTATAGCACGCATGAATGCAACTGTTCTCTCATTTTGACTATGTTAATTAATTTCCATTCAAAGTGCTAATAGTATACAATTCATTCTCTTTTTTAGTGTATAATATCCAGTGGATTTTACAATCACTTCATACTAATGGTACATACACATCAATTTCAGAACGAAGCATCAATGATAGAGAATGCTCATGTAATTGGAGCATAAAAGAGCAATAAAATGCGGAATTGTGCTTTTCTAAATCGCTCATACTACAGAAACATCAAACGAAGTGATCTATACTTGGACATCAAGTGAAATCTAGTGTACTTACGGTCTTATCCGGATATTAAGTTTGAATAGCCTCTCTGTTCATACTGAAAACCATCCAAACAAGCGCGATGGTCGATCCACAGCACAATTGAAGTCAATCACGTATTTTGTAACGTAGAGCAAATAACAACCGCATTATTTTCGAATCGAATATCTTAAATCAAATTGTTTATCTTCATAATTATACTCGCTTGTTATAGAAATAAAAAAGTTTGCTATGTCATTTCATCGCTTGACCGACACCGACGAAGGAAAGCAACTATTTTTAGAAATTTCTGTATCGTTTCAGAATTGCAGATCTTTAAATTATAATGGAATCTTAATTGTTCTATGATAATAAATATAAATGTAAGAACGCGTTTCTAAAGTGCTTCATTTCATGCCTTCCGGAGCTGCATTAATTCTTTTGCATGCCAGAAAATGATTTATACGATAGCAATTTTGATCATTAAAAACTTCCTATTAAATTTATAGTCTGTTTTTATTGTGCGATGGTATGATTAAAATAAGCTTGGATAAAATATATCCAATAATACGAGAAACTAAAATGATCATAACATAAAATAAAGTAAATTAAATTTTGAATTATATTGATTGGAGTCTGCATGTTGGACTAGACGGTTTATTATAAATTGAGCTTTAACTTTAAACCTCCCTTTTAAACCTTTAAGAAATACACTTTAATAAATTATTTTTTTATTTTATTTTTGCGATTATATTACAAACTAAGTGGCGTACCTGCAAAGGGTATGTATTTCTGCCCACATCTCTGTAACAGGAGAGTTCTGTGTAATAAGAAATTGCGGTTGCTTGTAATTTAAAAAATGTTAAAAGTACGGGGAAGACTTTTTTAAGCTTCACAGGGTATTTCAAAATTGAACAGCATTATTTTAAAGATGTGTTCTTTACAAAATAAATTGTTACGTTCATTTTCCGCATAAGTTAATTTACTAATTTTCAACTCAAACCCCCTTGGCGTTAAAAACGAAAATTAATTTACTTAAAATAACTCTGTTCGTTGCTAATTTATTATCTGTTCGTCTAAATTCCATGTCTACTGTTCAATAAAATCGTTGATACATGATTAATAATAAATACACTGTCTAAAAATTTTTTAACGCAAACCTCTTTTGCTTTTACAACAAAAATTTATTCTATAAATTAAATGCCCTTGTTTTAGTTATCCCGTAATCTCTTAAATTCTTCAATAACATCCTGTTTACAATAATAAATATGCTTTCTACAAATTTTCAGGTTGAACTTAGTTATTTCGAAACAACAAGTTTATGCTACAATTGAATGGTTCGTATCCTGTTTTTAGGTAACCTTTAATTTGTTAAACATTACGACCGCGTATAATGGGTTTTCTTGATGGTGCCAAAATAACGACTTGTTGAAATAATGCTCGCGCACTATCCGATATAAGCCGGGTTTTCCAGTTACCGCGTTTCGATAAGTTAGGATGTTTGCTTTGCGAGCTGGTGTTATTTTAAATTTGATCCTAGTAAAAACTACTCGTTCTGTTATTCCAAGAGCGATACACATTTCTCCTCTATCAAATGTGTAGATCTTTTTTGTGTATTGGTAAGCGCTCCTGAGTCGTTAATATTAGTAAAATTTTTCTCTTTTAGCTCTTAGCTGGAGGCTAATTTGCTTGTTCCATAGCCCGATTATTCTTTGATGTAGATCAACTGCTTGGACATGTAGACCGCCGTTACAATTATTGTAGTAACATGATTGTTGCTGACTACCGCTTCGGTGCTGTGTCAGTTTGCTTCCGAGAACCGACCAGATAAGTATCCCGACACAGGTATGTGACTGTTTTCTCTTTCGAACATACGCTGGGATAAACCCAATTTGAAATTATGTACGCTACTATTGCTAAACCCAATTTGAAAGTAGATACGCTAATGTTTGTTCTGGTCAAATCCTTACTGGAAAAGTTCTTAAATTTAATGTTTGCTTTTAATTAACCATTCGCTTATACGAAAGTATCAGCATTACTAATATTTTTTGTGTTACTGATTAGATTTATAGCCAATGTTTCTTACGGTAAAACTTTTACGAAAAAGGTTTCTAAATTTAATGTTTGCTATTAATTAACCATCCGCTCATACGAAAGTATCAGCGTTATTTTGTTGTTACTGATTAGATTTATTGCCCGTTAGCTACGAATTGCGCACTTCGTGGAACAATTAGTGAATTTATCCATAGACTAGAATTGCTTTATTACATAGTAACCTTATTTAATTTTTGTTTTGCTGTTTCGTTAGAAATTTTTATAATTGTGTTTCTTTATTGTAAATAGAAAATCGTTTGCGATATAATATTTTTGTGTTGCTGGGATTCCCACCCCTCTCCGCATTGGTAGTTAGCCTGGTATATTTACGTTTTCTCCGGCTACGTCATTGTACATAGCAAAATAAAAACTTCTTATAAATATACGCCATAAAAGTACTCTTATGGAGTTATCTAGCCTTTAAGCGGCTAGTTGAAATTGAAATATTTTAATTATCTGAATAACCACAACCGACATTTTAATCAAAGTTTGGTTACCTACCTAACCTTTTATACCGAAGAAAATAGCTATCCACTTTTAGATAATAAAATTAAAGCTCTCCATTATGGACGGGAAACAGCAACGGTTTACCATATAAAACTTTTGTTTAGTAGGTTTGAAGTTTTTATATATTCTGATCATAAAATAAATTTCGATCATAAAATAAGGGTCCTTGGATATTTCTGCGTAAAAAAAGGTACTCTTGATTGAAGTTTATATACTCAGTGACATGGAAACTGTAACACCAAGAAGGATCGACAATTTTTTGACCAAACTCGGCTTATATGTTTAACTATTCAAAAGTAATAATTGATTAAATTTTTAGTACGATAGATCAAGTGGTGTCGACACTTCTGTCATTTCTTTTTAACATTAATATCCGGTGTTTTTCTTGCAAGTTTTGGTTGAATTTTGTGTTGTATCTGTTAAACTTTAGTTGATTTTTGTGTCTCGAGGAAGTGATTATGCCTAGAGTGCGGCAGTGTAGAAATTTCCGCAAGTTGATCGAATTTGACAGAGTCGAATTGTTGGGTTGCGTGAAGGCGGTTTTTCGTTCAGGGAAATTGCAAGTCGCTTAAATGGAACAAATTTACAATTATGCGTTGTTACGAATTGTGGACTAGGGTGAACCAGGAATGTCGTATAAAAGAAAAGGGTGGCCGAAGACAAACTAATGAGACGTAATCTTCGCAATCTTCGCATAATGTTTCTAAGAAACCGATTCTCCAGTACCAGGTCAATTGATAATCACTGATTAGGTAATGAAGGTCGTCCTGTAACCTTTCTAACGATTTATCGCCAAATCAGGCCTTTTAACTTGCAATCATATTAACCACATCTTGTGTTACAGCTTACGGCTCAACACCGACAGCAACGTTTAGAATGGTGTAGTTTGTAATTACACTGAAACCTGGAATGACATACGGTAGTATTCAGTGATGAATCCCGATTCTGATTAGGTATGATGATGACCTCATGGGAGGTAGGCGAAAACGTGGATAATGGGTTACGTCTCAGTGTTAAATTTTCTCTTGAAAGGCATTTACGCCAAACCATGGGGGCTATATTACGAGGTGCTATAACATATAGAAGTAGGTCTCATTTGGTGTTCATCCAAGGCAATATGAACACCGAGCGCTACGTTTATGAAATTGTGAAACCACATATCTTTCCTTATCTCCAATAGCTCGAAGACCCACCTTTCCAGCAGGATGATTCCCGTTCTCACGTAGCGAAGACTACTCTCAACCGATTCTAGGAAGCCAATGTCAATATTTTACCATGGCCACCCAGATCTCGCGATATTTAGCTAATTGAACATGTATGCGACATTATGGGTAAAAGACTGAGAAACTTAGCAAATTCTCCGCATACACTGGAAGCCCTCCGGCATGAAGCGTAAGTAGCTTGGAACACAATATTCCAACAGGACATTGACCACCTATTGGATTCGATGCTACGAAGAGTGAAGGAGCGTGTAACAAATAGGGGGATGCAACACATCATTAATAACTATTGTATTAATCTTTTAGTTTTTTCTTTGTAATTTTAATCAGTTAAGAAGTCCTTCCTACTAATAAGCTCCACATATTATTATTATCATCAATCACAGTCATTAAAAAGAAAAAAACATCATATGATGTATATAAGCTGCATAAAGAATTTAAACGACTTACAGGTTTTGTTCTTTCCAAAACTCCATCAGGGCCGGTCATTGCGGATAGAAAATTCAATTTGTTATTGTTGATAAAAGCTCTCTATCACCGGCAATTTTCACGCCTAACGGTATATTTACATCTGCGTATTTTTCTGCCGCATCCCAAAGCTTGTCTTTATTCTCTAACAACTTTGTGTATGAACACCGTCACGTTAACTATCGTATCCTATTTCCAATGTCTAATGTGTGCGTGTCGATCGAATTTGCAAGTCTCTGTCGGAAGTTTGGTATTTAATAATCTGTCCCTTCTTTTACTATCCGTGGGTTTTTGTAAGTTTCACAACCAAGGGTTTAAACTGTCCTATATTCGAGGTCATTTTCAGTCTGTTTGCACGAACCTGCATTCATTTAAACGATTTTAGATTGTTATACCGAAAGTTTGCGCCATTTTTATGGGTGTTTTATGAGTGTGTAGCTTTTGAAGTGCACTTGAACCCACGTGAATTTGTACAAATGACTTTATTATGAACAGTTATTCCGGTTTATACCTGTAAATTTTTTTAGTGTAATATGAAGGAGTGTAAAGTGCCGATATCTGTTAACGTTTGTCTTTAATGTACAGGATGTTTTCCTATTTTAATTGTTCATCCTAACTTTTACATTGAAATAGGACGTTATTAAATATAACCTATCAAACCCTATAAATTTTTCAGGGTACTTTCTTGCTAAAAGCACATCTAGCTACTCAAATTTAATAGAATCTCTTATATTATTTAATGTTTCTTTAAGCAACGCGTTAGCGTTAAAAATAACTCCCATTTTATTACAGGCCGCATTCAGTATGGTAAATCCATTGCTTTTTGCAAGTCAGGACAGTTCCTGATAGTGTGAGCAGATTCCACGAACAGATTCTTTAGATCTTCTTACGTTTGGATAGGCTTACAATAAATCACAGTTTTCATACAAGCCTAAATATAAGAACAAATAATAAAAGTAAAAAAGTTAACATTTGAAATTGCTGAAATACTTTAAGATATTCACTTTTTCTGATAGGCGTTTTCTACAGCCAACTTAGCGACAAACATAAAGACAATACACATTCAAGAATAGCTAGCGACCATAAGGATTTATCAACAGTAAAATTATTTTTTAAAGAGAAGTATCCTTTTCAGGTGGTTACTAAGAAACTCCGGGAACAGGGCGGCACCCCGTTTTATTCACGCCTTTCATGCCAACAGGGGACAGCTGGCACGGCGACCACTTACATCCCCCATACTCGTGGGAACAATCATGAATAATATTGGTACCACTAGTAAAACTAAACCTGAAGAGGTGGAACTAGCAATGGGGGACCCCTCAGGTAACCAAAATGTATCCATAGAGGTGGAGCAGACCCGGGATGCAAATCCGCTAGCAAGACCTGTGTCTGAAACACCGGACATGGAGAATACTGTAAAGAAACTTGCAGGCACTGGACTGAAAGCAAAGAGGCTTTCGGGGGCTTAGCTTAGAAAGCTGAGGAAAGCAAAGAAAGTCGAATCTGGGACTTGGACGGAGTCAAACCCGTTCACTATGTAGGTTGATTGGGGACTGCGTTATAGCCCTTATCCAGGAACATTGGATTTGCAAAGGAAAGGTGTTAGGACTGAGTTCAATCGGTGGGGCACTTGTATATAGTTGATCCACTGATAAACCCAAGACTAGTATACTAAACAATTTAACCAGAGTCAGCACAATAATCCTTTTAGGCAGCAGTGCGGCGGAGCCGTTTGGCAGACGTACCCGTCAAGGGGAGTGGTTTTAGTGGATATGCCGCAAGGAGAGTTCTACACTTTGGCTATAAAAGCTTTCCACTCCACCGGGTTTGGATAACTATCAAAAAAAAAAGAAGAAAAGGAACTAATTAAAATATTAAGTATGATAAATGCTGGTCAGTCAGTTAATGTTGACCAAGCAAAGGAGGTTGCATTGGAAGTGCAAAAAGAAAATGAGGAAGAGAGAAAAACCAAGCTGTCACTTTTCTACAAAAAAGTAAGGTAGTACTTGGCTACAAACTTTACAGTATTGATCATCATTTTTGTTTCATAGATTACTGCACACATCGCAGACATTACAAATGGACCTTTACTAACCCATCTCTTACAAACTGCCCAATTCCTCAGCAGTATTTTCTAATGAACATGGTTTAATGAGAACAGCAAAAGAGCAATTTGTTGTTCAAGCCTTTGTAAAGAGTGTTAATTAATTTGTACGAGCACTAGATACCTGCAAGGAAACGAATAGTATATTATAGATGGTGGAACTTTACTGCATCGTATTCTTTGGAAAAATGGCACGTTATACAAAAATATTGAAGTCTTATGTTGAGTATGTTACGAACAAATATTTTGGAGCTACAATCGTTTTTGATGGCTACACAGATCTTACTACCAAAGATGAAGCCCACGAAAAGAGGTTTGCAGAGAAAACAGGACAAACAATCATTTTTAATCAAAACTATACGCTGATAATTAGAAAAGATTTTTACGCCGACAGACAAACTAAGAATGATTCTGTTTTTGAATCAAGTCGTTAAAGAAAACAGCATTGAATCTCAGACAGCAGAGAGAGATGCTGACATTATGATTGTTAAATGCGCTTTAGAAAAAGGATTAGTAAGTCAGTTGTGTAGCTGATGCTCCACCCAAAGATACTACATTTGCCAGGAAGCAAGTTTTTCTTACCTGGAAATTTTGAATTTTGCCGAACTCTTGCTGTTCCAAGTAATGTAGGGTTCTTTAACGTGCGTGACAACACTTATACCCGGGACCTAAATTTTACCTCTCATTCGAACGAGGGCGTAATTTTTTGTGAAAAATGCTCACCTAACATTTTTCAAGCGGACTGTGTCGAGATTCGATCCCGGTACCTTGGGTTTAGTAGTTACACGCATACCAACTGAGTCACGACGCTGAAGCTAATGATACAGACCTGTTGGTTTTAATATTGCATCTTATACGTGGTGAATCTAAACAAATTTATTAAAAATGCTTTCCTAAACAAGAACAAAAAAACATGTCTCTCTGTTTTGATTAAAAAAAATATCAATTAAATTTAGAATCTGATATATGTAACAACTTGTTCAATCATACTCTGGGTGGATGTGAAACCACTTGTAGAGCATACAGCATTGGAGAAGGTTCACCACTACAGTTGGTAAAAAAACAACGATACCTTCAAAAATCTAGCCGTTAAATTTTTTAGTACTAATGCTCCACATTAGGGATGGACTCAGGCCGGGCTTTTAATAAGCCCGGCCCGGCCCGACGCAAAAACGTAACCGGCCCGGCCCGAGACCTGAATCGAAATGAAAACTGACGGTCCGGCCCGGCCCGCCGGGCCGGCCCGACTTTCATTCAGGAAATGAGAACATACTTTCTTCAGTTGTTTTCAACAAGTAACTATCACTCTTTTGTTTGATTTAAGAGTATGATGATTTTAAGTTACAATCAAGACACTTGCGGAACATACCGTAGTACATCATTTGATTTTTGTATTTTTAAAAATCCTAGAAATATGTAACAAAAGTACAAAATGTTTAGTAATTTTCAATGTTTATCAAATTATTACAGACGGATTTTTATAGCCTTTTTTTACTTTGAGAAACTGAAACTTTTGGAATTGAACTTTGATCTATAATTTGATTGTCTTTGTTCTAGTTCTTTTAAATATTTATTTGACCGACTGACAAATCGTGCCAAAGTTCAAGATTTAGCACTTCTGGTGAATTACTGAATGTTAAAAATTAAATAAATTGTTTATAGGTCATAGTATAGACGGTACCAAACTTCATCGGTTAATAACTCAAATAATTGAAATTTGGTACCTAATGTTATTAGAACTTAAGGAACCTGAAAGTCAAATAATATATCGAATGTTTCCTTAAAAAAAGTTGGATTTTCAAATTGTGGTATGTAGAGGATACCTTATTCTTTAGAAATACATATTATCTGATGGAATAGAAGTAAAATGAAGTAATTGTTTTATGTTGAAAAGCTTTTTAAAAACTTATTACCAAAAGGTATAAATCAGTGCATAGTTCCTTTTATATACCAATAAAATTTTATTTACTTTGTCCTCTTTTATGGTATGAGTTCAATAATGGCATTATGATACATTTTCCTTCCTGCAATAAATAGGAAACTATATTTTCAGCCAAATTCTACTATTCAACAATAAATTAAGTGATAATCATGCACGTAGTTAAGCCCCCTCCCCCCGTAAATATTGTAGCTCTCCCCAAGAAAGTTGTTCAGAAAACGCTAAAATTAAAGTTTAATTTAGAAATGATTAATGGCTATTTAGTCCGCTCCTCCTCTTTCCCAAACAAAAGGCTAGTTACGTTACTGGTGATAATATCAAAGTATACAAAGTATGACATTCAAAATTTGAAGTGCCCTAGAAGTGTATGCTATAACTATAGTCTACGAATAGACGATTAACGTATTGTTTTCGAAAGTTTTATTGAAATCGTTATTTTAAAATACTTACAGCAGTAAAGAATCTAACGCTAATTAATACATACTACATGCGTTTAAATAGTTATTTGTATATCAAGCTTGAAATTGTTTTTTAGCGTACTGAGAGAAAGTTTATCGCATAGATCGCTTGCGACGAAAGCAATATAATTTCGAGGTCGCTAAAACAATTTTGTGGTCTAGGTGCATGGTTTTATTACAAAAATTTTTCACTTAACTGATTAAGCTATAGCTAGAATTTATATGTTTATATAGTGGCTTTACATCACACGTTGCTATGGAAATGATATATTTATAACACCGACAGTATTCTTAAAAATTCCTAAAAAATGTCAGGCTGCGGTAGAACTAAATAGTTCAATTTCCTACACTATTTCAGAGCAAGTGCTTTTTCCTTTATTTTTTATTTTGACATATATGTTTAGTATTTTATATCTATAGGTTATGTTTTAAAAATGAATATAGAATTAATCTCTTTTCTGTTAAGGTGACCTATAATACATGTTTAACTATACTGGAAACGATCAAAAAATTCTATTCACACAAAGTTAAACCTTTTTTTATTATTTGAGTTTTTCATTTCCCACTGATTCGATAACGTTTTCACGGAATACTCTTCGAGTTTACTTCAAGACACTGTTTTTTACTTCTTCGCAAGTTTATAACATATCCGTTTTTAAAAGGATTTTTACCCCTTACTTCTAGGAAAAGCATTACAAAACAGCATCCTCGTATTTAGAGCGTTGACGTTTTATATCCTTTTCGTGTTATAAACTTGGATATTATATATCTAAATCTAAATACGGAAACAACACTACAAAAAGCCATTTAATTTCACAAAATTTATACAGAAGGCAGACAATTAAATGTAAGTTTGTACGTTAGGCATTTGGTATATGTCAAAATTAAGGCGCCTTAAATAAAAGCATTCCTTGCTTGTATTTAAATTAAATAAAGGTGTCCTGTATTTTAATAAAGTACAAACATTAAAGGTATGTTAATTGCGCATGTGTAAATGTCAAATAAGGGAACACTTTATTAAAAAATTGGTAAAATGAACGTTTGCAATAACTCTCTGGTGTTTTAAGCGGTAGACATAAACTATACACGCTATCGATAATATCGACGTTCGCCGCATGATTGAAATTTGAAGTATATATATATATATATATATATATATATATATATAATATGATTTGATAAATTACGAACTGCTTTAAATAAACACTACTTGTTGTTGAATAGAATTATTGGGAACTATTTAGTTCGATACGAAATGCTTGTAGTAGAATGTATTTATTTATACTCCTGACGTTTCGAATCCTTTTTTGATTCTTTTTCGAAGGCTACAATGGTGACAGTTAAAATACAATTAGGTACATAATAGAAAAACTTACATATAAATTTACATCAGCATTTAACTTTAACCAGCAAAATCTTAAATAATTTAAACTTTAACAACATTAAAACTATAAAAGAGAATAAAACTAGATATTAACAATTAATGTACAAAATTTTGATTGAAACTTGTCGAAAAATTAATATAAATGTCAAATTTAAATTGAGGTATACGCCTTCTAATGTACCAAAATTAAAATGTCGACGAAACGAGGTTGGCATTTCTTTAACTATTAAATTTATAAAGCGAAGTATAAACCGCACTTAGATTGTCTATATCACTTTTAGAATTTAGATTGTTTTAGTCCTGTTAATATGGTAAGATTCTAAAATAGTCTTTTTGTAATCACGTTCAACTTCTACTACTTTCACATCAACAAAATTAGGGTTGTGGTGAGTGGTGTGGACATGTGACGCTAGTGCGCAGGACATCTTTCCAAGTTTGGCATCACTTTTATGTTGAGTTAACCTTCTGCAAAGGTACTGTTTCGTTTGTCCAAGGTATAAGCTCCCACATGAGCACTTTACTTGATATATAACGTTGCTCAACCATTGTCGGTATGTCCTATCTTTGACTCGAGTAAAAAGATTTTTTATCGACTTGTTATAAGTATACGTGATCTTAATATCATTGCGTTTTAAAATTCTTGCTAAAGATGGAGAGAGTTTGTGAATGTAAGGGATGGTCTTATGAGTGGTAGCAAGTTGAGTTTTTTTTGATTTAACTTCTGTTGTATTGACGTCTGCAAATAAAATTTTATTCACTGTGGATTTAGGAAAGCCGTTGTTAATAAAGGTTCGTTGAAGTTTCAAAAGGTTTTTGTGTAGATATTCGGGATCACATATTTTTATAACTCGATTCTTCATGGCTAAAATAGTGTTTATTTTATGTTGGTAACAATGATTAGAATAATAATTTAGGTAACGGTCTGAATTTGTTGGTTTTTTATACCAGTCAAACTTGATAATGTTTGCAGAATCTCGTATGACAACAGTATCAAGAAACGGGATTTTTCGGTCGACTTCTATTTCATACGTGAATTGTAAGTGGTAATTAAATTTATTGAAGGCATCTAACACAATGTCAATCATATTTTTTGGAATACTACATACGATGTCATCGACATATTTTGCAAAGAATGGAAGATGGAATGGTAGTTGTGGTAAAACTTCGTCAATCAAAGAATCCATCACAATTTGGGCAAGAATTGGAGAGAGAGGAGAACCCATAGGTGTACCAAATTTTGTAAATAAAATCTTTTTTCATAGCAGAAATATATGTTATTAAATATCAAACTGACTGAACTTTTGAAACTGTCTAAAGATAAATTACAATGTGGTGATATTAAATCCCACTTTTCAGTTATGATTTTTTGTGTTAGATCAAGTGGTATGTTGGTGAATAGTGATTTAACATCCAAAGAAATTAAAATGTGATTTTCTGGTAAATGAAAATTTTAAATTTAGTCACAAAGTTGAAGCTGTCTTTGATGTTGTATCCTGTTGTAATTGGAAAAGCATTGCTGAGAATCTCGGCCAGCCATTTAGCTAAAGGATATGTTGGTGTATCGATAGAGGAAATGATTGGTCGCAATTCCATTGTAGGCTTGTGTAATTTCGGTAAGCCATAATATTTTCCAGGAACGGCGTTATTGACTTTTAGTTGATTTTAACCTCAGTGCTGATCATTTTTATCAAATAAATATTGGATGTGGTCGTTGTTTTTCTTTGGATGCTTTGTGGGATCTTTAATTAGAATATCATAAGTGTTGGTGTCGTTTAAAAGTTCTAAAGATTTGTCTATGTATTCTTGTTTGTTCATGATTACTGTGACGGCTCCTTTATCAGCCCTGGTTACTACTATATCTGGATTTTGTTTTAAAAATTTTTTGCAGTTGTTATATGCATCATTCTCAAAGCTAGATTGGCATTTATTGTTGGGATCAGAAATAAAGTTTGTAATACAGTTGGTAATCTTAGCTCGTAGTGTGTTTTTATCTATATTGGTGAGTTCATGTAAAGATGTAGAAGAGAAAATGTTACTCCTTTACACATTTTGAATCGCATTAAAGGTATTAGAAAGTCTTTGGATGTTACTAACAAAAAACAACAGCGTAATATCGAAGACACAATTACCAAATTAGAAACCAAAATTATTTCTTATGAAATTGAAAGTAGTCATCGAAATGTTAATTTTTATAACAACAAAATAAAAATTCTTAAAAATTCCCTTCAACTAACCCTACCATTGTGTTACATAAATGAGTTCGAGTTTAGGCAAGCACAATTTTTCAAAAACGATTTATGCAAGTAAGAAAATAAATACTAAAAATTTAACAATTTAAAGAACAGTCAATTCATACTTAGATCTTGGTTTATTGACAACAGCAAATGGGTGGTTAACCGTAGCAACAAAGACATACCTGATAAAGTAAAAATTTCTTATCACTAGGACCAAAGTTTAATTTAAAATAAACACATTTGAGATCAACATGGGAAAACTATTAGCTTCAGCAGAGTCAATAATCAACATACATGAACTCACCAATATAGATAAAACACACTACGAGCTAAGATTACCAACTGTATTACAAACTTTATTTCTGATCCCAACAATAAATGCCAATCTAGCTTTGAGAATGATGCATATAACAACTTCAAAAAATTTTTAAAACAAAATCCAGATATAGTAGTAACCAGGGCTGATAAAGGAGCCGTCACAGTAATCATGAACAAACAAGAATACATAGACAAATCTTTAGAACTTTTAAACGACACCAACACTTATGATATTCTAATTAAAGATCCCACACAAAGCATCCAAAGAAAAAACAACGACCACATCCAATATTTATTTGATAAAAAAATGATCAGCACTGAGGTTAAAATCAACTAAAAGTCAATAACGCCGTTCCTGGAAAATATTATGGCTTACCGAAATTACACAAGCCTACAATGGAATTGCGACCAATCATTTCCTCTATCGATACACCAACATATCCTTTAGCTAAATGGCTGGCCGAGATTCTCAGCAATGCTTTTCCAATTACAACAGGATACAACATCAAAGACAGCTTCAACTTTGTGACTAAATTTAAAAATTTTCATTTACCAGAAAATCACATTTTAATTTCTTTGGATGTTAAATCACTATTCACCAACATACCACTTGATCTAACACAAAAAATCATAACTGAAAAGTGGGATTTAATATCACCACATTGTAATTTATCTTTAGACAGTTTCAAAAGTTCGGTCAGTTTGATATTTAATAACATATATTTCTGCTATGAAAAAGATTTTATTTACAAAATTTGGTACACCTATGGGTTCTCCTCTCTCCAATTCTTGCCCAAATTGTGATGGATTCTTTGATTGACGAAGTTTTACCACAACTACCATTCCATCTTCCATTCTTTGCAAAATATGTCGATGACATCGTATGTAGTATTCCAAAAAATATGATTGACATTGTGTTAGATGCCTTCAATAAATTTAATTACCACTTACAATTCACGTATGAAATAGAAGTCGACCGAAAATCCGTTTCTTGATACTGTTGTCATACGAGATTCTGCAAACATTATCAAGTTTGACTGGTATAAAAACCAACAAATTCAGACCGTTACCTATTATTCTAATCATTGTTACCAACATAAAATAAACACTATTTTAGCCATGAAGAATCGAGTTATAAAATATGTGATCCCGAATATCTACACAAAAACCTTTTGGAACTTCAACGAACCTTTATTAACAACGGCTTTCCTAAATCCACAGTGAATAAAATTTTATTTGCAGACGTCAATACAACAGAAGTTAAATCAAAAACTCAACTTGCTACCACTCATAAGACCATCCCTTACATTCACAAACTCTCTCCATCTTTAGCAAGAATTTTAAAACGCAATGATATTAAGATCACGTATACTTATAACAAGTCGATAAAAAATCTTTTTACTCGAGTCAAAGATAGGACAGACCGACAATGGTTGAGCAACGTTATATATCAAGTAAAGTGCTCATGTGGGAGCTTATACCTTGGACAAACGAAACAGTACCTTTGCAGAAGGTTAACTCAACATAAAAGTGATGCCAAACTTGGAAAGATGTCCTGCGCACTAGCGTCACATGTCCACACCACTCACCACAACCCTAATTTTGTTGATGTGAAAGTAGTAGAAGTTGAACGTGATTACAAAAAGACTATTTTAGAATCTTACCATATTAACAGGACTAAAAACAATCTAAATTCTAAAAGTGATATAGACAATCTAAGTGCGGTTTATACTTCGCTTTATAAATTTAATAGTTAAAGAAATGCCAACCTCGTTTCGTCGACATTTTAATTTTGGTACATTAGAAGGCGTATACCTCAATTTAAATTTGACATTTATATTAATTTTTCGACAAGTTTCAATCAAAATTTTGTACATTAATTGTTAATATCTAGTTTTATTCTTTTTTTTATAGTTTTAATGTTGTTAAAGTTTAAATTATTTAAGATTTTGCTGGTTAAAGTTAAATGCTGATGTAAATTTATATGTAAGTTTTTCTATTATGTACCTAATTGTATTTTAACTGTCACCATTGTAGCCTTCGAAAAGAATCAAAAAGGATTCGAAACGTCAGGAGTATAAATAAATACATTCTACTACAAGCATTTCGTATCGAACTAAATAGTTCCCAATAATTCTATTCAACAACAAGCTAGTGGTTTTATAATATTTTCCCATAAACGAGTTTTATATATTTATAACGTAGTATAACTTGAGCTATTCACTAATTGATATGGTACAGTTACTACAATCTAATTTATTTAATTTAAAATTGTACAAAACATTTACGTCACAAATTAAAATACTGTTTTCTGTATAAATTATGTACACCTTGATGCGAGTTGCTAAACTCTTTGTCAAAATTTAAAATTCGAACTTTTAGTTAACATGTATATTAAAATGTTTAGTACAGAGTACTACTAAACATTTTAATATACATGTTAACCAAAAGTTCGAATTTTAAATTTTGACAAAGAGTTTAGCAACTCGCATCAAGGTGTACATAATTTATACAGAAAACAGTATTTTAATTTGTGACGTAAATGTTTTGTACAATTTTAAATTAAATAAATTAGATTGTAGTAACGTACCATATCAATTAGTGAATAGCTCAAGTTATACTACGTTATAAATATATAAAACTCCGTTTATGGGGGAAAAACATCATTGATAAAGACCATCTAGCGACGGTCGAAACGTCTGATTAACACACATATAATGTAAAAATCTTTTATTTATTTAGACCTTTTTCCCAAGAAACAAACTTTCAAGTATTAGTATATAAAAGAAGGTCAAGAAATACCAATCAAATATTATATATATATATATATATATATATATATATATACATAATGTAAATCGTGCAAACTTTTGAATTATGAATAAATCACCTAGTTTGATGTTCCTGAGCATTTTTAACTTGCCTAAAGTACAACATGAGGGACATTAAATAGGACTAGAAAAAATATTCGGAATAAGAAGTGAGTTATAATATCACGTTTCCTTTACACTAAACAAGACGAAAACTGATTATTAATGGGTTCATGAAGACAGTACGTGAAAATATAATTAAGAACGTTTACTTACTCAATGTGAGATAGAAGTAAAAGGACGGTGGAGTACCTACTCATGCGTCTTTTGGCCCGAAAAACTCGGGCCGGCCTGAATCGTTTGGCCTGGCCCAAAAAGAGATAGGCCCGGCCCGGGGGAGGCCCGAATAAAGTAGTTAACGGCCCGGCCCGGATTCGAGCCCGAAATCGAGCCGGGCTCGGGCCGGGCCGGCTCGAAAGCCCGTGCCCGAGGCCATCCCTACTCCACATGACATCATTCGTAAAGCTGGATTGAATGCTTTAACTTTACTTTTACTTTACACCAAAGTACACACTAACTTCACTCCGCGTTCGCCTTTTCACCAATAAAATTGTTGGTAAATCAACATATTTGAAACCAGAAACCTTCCCCCAATTGAAGCAGCTGCTAAATATCACACTTACAGAGTGTACTGTCAGATACAATAATGGTTATACCAAATCGATTCAACATTATGAGAATGAAAAGAGACTGTAGGAGAGCTGATACCTGTGACAACTGACTGCCACCAGCACCACAACAAACATTGAACACTTTGAAATGGAGTTGCAAGAATGAGTATTCTATAAGGCGTTGCTTGTGCAAGAAAAACGGAGTTATTTGTGCCAACTGCAGAGGAACAAGTTATCGTAGACATTTATGAAGACAATAAAGATCAGTTGTACGACATTGAGCCGGTGAAGTGAGTTTATGTAAACAATAAACGTGGATACATATTTATGATGCTCTCACATTGTAAATGAAAGTGTTCGTCTACGTCACAATACTAGCCGCCATTGTTCAAACCCCTTATTTATTTGATAATGATTGCTAATAAAATGTAATAACACTTTTATAGAAAGGTTTTTCATTTTTAGAGTTCTGTACCTTATAAGATATAACGGAACCTTTATAAGATCATTCTCGTGTCCGTCCGTACGTCACAGAAGCTTTTCTCGAAAACTATGTAACGTAGGCATTTGAAATTTGGCACAATGCTACGTCCTTATGGCGCGCACATATATCAACAGTCAGAAAATAGAAAAAAATTAAATCTCAAACCGCACAGTAAGAACGTAGACTTAGAAAAACGCCAGATTGTGTGTACTCAAAATTACAACCTGGCACGGCTTTAGCGACATCAAATACAAATAAATGTTTGTTGTGTGACGCCACACATTATTTATATCAATATAAAACATTTCTTGGGAAGTCAAGTCAGGAACGTTATCATTTTGTTAAAGAAAAGGGGTTGTGCATTAATTGTTGCACGGACTCGCATCATGCTAGCAATTGTAAATGAAAGAAACTGTGCTAAAAGTTTAAAAGAAAACAAGTTTTAATAAATATATTGTTTGAGGTATCATTTGAAAGAGGACTCTAAAAGGCTTCTAAAAATATTTTTTTTATAATTTTCGGTCTAGTAGTCTGTATGATATAGCTCAAAATGTGCCAAAAATGATCGTTCCTCCCCCCTGTTCTCCTAGATTTTCAAAGCTAAAATTTTGATTTTAATAGGGATAGTAGTTATTGAGTCATAGATTATCGGAAAACTGCAGGTTTTTTTGACAGTGTAATAGTTGCTGGGAAAAAAAGTTTAAATACAGTAATAGACACGTATTTACTAATGTACCAGTACAATGTGGGACAATATATTCATTTTTCATTTATCACAATCAAATTTGGATAAGATTTAAATATACAAAAAAAATTGAAACAGCTTAATTTGGTTTATTGATTGCTCACTGTAGTATTGGTACGGAACCCTAATAGTGCGAGTTTCACTCGCCCTTGGCTAACTTTTGCTTAATAGATTTATTGATATACTAAATTTTTGGCAGATCACAAGTGTTTCTCTATTAAAGATATGTCTATTACATACTATTCACAACAAAATACAAACCAGTGGAATAAATAATTTTTATTATATTTTGTAGTATTCTTTTTGAATATTTGATGTTAGCTTCACAATTTCCTTGATCTGTTTATGAGATAGACTTAAAAACGTGTAAAAAAGTCAAATATCTACAGATGCCATTTTGATTTATAATTTGCGACCTTATGACTAGCTCGTCTTTGGTAAACTTATGCATAATACAACCATTCGTGCATAATTAAAAATTCTTTGTTTGCAATTTTGTTTGAAATCAAATCCTAGATTGACCGAACTGTAGTCCCTTTTAGCATCAAGAAATGATGTGACAACTGCTGAAAATTTCGTATTTTGCAAAAATATTTGAACTAATTTTTTAAAACGATTCAATGGAACTGGATTATAAAAATCAAAATTTTCAGATAAGCAACTAATTCGGAATACAGGGTTGTATTTCATGCTAATCTTCAAGAATTATCAGTATATTGAAGGTTCTAGTCCTCGATTCTGTAGCGATCTTCTCTACAACTGATTCAATCAGTTCTTTAAAAAGAAGAACAAGCGCAGTGATTTAGTGTCAACAACTATTCTAATTTAAAATTACAACAGAAAAACAGATCATCTATTTCAAGCTGTATGGAAGTTGGGATTTATGCTCATTAAAGTGAACGTGTAAAACCGTTCATCACTTCAAATCTGACGTATCGCAAGTTTTATAGTCCAATATATAATTGTAAATTTATAAGCCGTACCATGCTCTAGCTATATTTTAAGAGAGAATGGAATTGTGAAGTGCAATTTGAACTACAGAAGTAATTACATTAAGTTAGAGCAAGTAGTTCGTCTAGTAAAAAGTTGCAAACGATAAGACTTCAAAAGTTTTCTGTGGCAAACCTGTATCTTCTTAACACCATTACATGTTTAATTTCGTTTTATAAGTGGAAGATACCTTAAAATAATGTGATGACTGCAACCGAAAATAGCAATGCGAATCACATCACGCGAATAAATTCTCGAACACTGGTCTTCTGATGGGCGTCGAAAATATATAACAAATGGTTTAATAAATGACTTATAATAACATGATATCTTACATTGACGTGTGTTTATATCGTATTTCAATATTCGTGGCTGAATCTTTAACCTTCAACCTTCAGTACAAAATAAATCAAAATTATACCACACAGCGTGATCCAAGTTCTTCAAAATTCCTAACTAAATAGAATAATACTGTGCATACCTAATCTATGCATATGTATGAGTTCGGCATACAAAAAGCAATTTAAGTTAATTACTTGAGCTAATAACGGTCTTCTGATCTTGATTTAATATGGCGGTTGTACTAGAGGAACTTGTTACTGTCACATTCTGTCTTTTAATCTTACGTTTATCTTATTTTTTTATTTATAGCTCCATTTGATCCTTGTAATTTTGGTGATAATTATGTCACAATTATTATAGTGGTACTTACAAGCTATCCTTAAAAACATAATAAATCATTGGTATGGTAAACTAAAATAGTATATATCTTTACGAGAACACAGCAAACGATCGCCATTGGTTGGCCAGCAATGGGCGATCCCTTAAGTAATTATAAATTAAATCTAGCTAGGATGCGTAGTTATCTGTAAAAGTTTAGAAAATTTGTATGAGGATTCTGTATCAAACCCAATATAAGCAATATATAAAAGCGAGTGAAAAATAATTTAATGATTACCAAATTACATACAAAATTAACGAATAACTTTACTTTCTTGCTTAATATGGTGTCAGTGTTTTATAAGTTGTGAATAAAACCAATCCACTTAAAGAGAAACGTAATAGTACCATTCAATTTTATGAAAATTAATACGAACTAATTTTTTGTCATCATTTCAAATGGTCAGTAACGCAACTTTCTAGCTTTTCTATTCTGCGCCAGTTGTGGGTGCTTCATGTTAACATACTAGGCACAACCTATATCGTATATAATTTGTGTAAGGTAGTCAAATCGTTGTCCACTTACGCAATTTTTCCCGCATATTTTCATACTATTTTCAGCGACCTTGAATGCCGTAGCTGATAACTCACAAGCCAATCCTTTCCCTTTACTGAAATTCCCTAAATAGATCGTTTTCCACTAATTAGCTTTAGAATTCCTTCATTTGTTGCTTTCTAGCCAGCTAATTTTCAACATTTTTCAATAAGCACTACAAACCCAAAACTCGAATCTTTTTCCTCCACATTTTCCTCATAATCCATGTTTCAAAACTATACAAATGTTACATTCCATGCAAATATGCTTTTATTTGGATGAATCTTTGATGTGAACAAATTATATTTGTGGAAGGGTGTTTTTTTGCTAACGCAGTTTTGCAGTTTATCTTACTTTTTCTTCTCACCTCAATTGTAATTTTTCTCTGAAATTATAAAATTTCTGGTCTTTAGCAAATCTGTTCTGCCTTTTTTGTACATTCAAAACGTCAATTTTATTACAATCATTGTATCTTCTTACCTTTGCTTTATTTTTTATTTATTTTAAAAGTTTATCCATATTAGCTATTATGTTTTCTGGATTAATCGTGCTATTGTCTAAGAGTTTTTGCGTTACGCAAATTTTAACATTGGTATTTTTTCACTTGCCTTCTAATTTGTATAATTGTTTACTATATGTATAAGTTGAAAAGTAGAAACAAGTTTAATTGCTACGCCCTCTAAATTGCGATATATTTGATTTAACCATCGTATTCAATTACTTAATATCTTTTAAGGTCTTATCATTAGCAGAGATAGATTATAGATTATCAAGCTATACTCTCGATATCGTAGATAATAAAGAATGGTGCCAATAAACAGAAATAATCGACATTAAGATTCATTCATAAATTCGATCGCGAAAATGTTACTTTGAGAATGGATTGTTTTAAAGTATGCAATACGCATACCGTAATTAATAATTATCATGCAACAGTGAATAAAGAAGTAAATTTTAAACGTAACCTGCGTAAATATGGAAATTGGTAAATGCAATTACTTGATTTTGTAATATAAAATGAAGATGGGAAATGCTTCGATATAAAAAGCTATTTAAAATTTTCTTGAATAATTAAACCAAGGATGCACATTTGTTTCTAAACGAAGATTTAAATAATATGCATGATTTTGTAAACTAGGATTTGACGTCAATTTAAGAATGGAAGCGGAAGATATTTAGTACTGTTGATTGCAAATTGGAGAAGCGCGTTTTGAATTTTTGCAAGTATTACTTTTAAAATATTGTTTGTAACTGATATTTAAGTATATGTTATTTAGTTTCAAGAAACACCTGCTTGTTTAATGTCAGGTTCAGGAAAATTTAAATGTACCTTAAGACAAAATTCTATAGAAGTTTGTTTGCAACGGTCAATTTGTATAAGCTGTTAAATAATAAGTATCTTAAGGACGGAGTGGAATGAACGATCGATACTGTAAGACAGACAGAGAAGCAGGTACCGCAAGCGTTGGATACATGTACACGTGCAAAGGCAAAGGCCAATACAATATAGATTTTCTGTAACTTAAGAAGAGGTTTCAAAGAGACAACAGATATGAGTGGAACGGAGATGGATAGCTAAGAGGTGGCGCGTCTGGACGGGGGAAAATTCTATCATTGGTCGATGGCCAGCAGTTTTCAAGAAGTGCGCGTACATTAAGGAAGGAAACAAAATTCTATGTAAACAGCACGACGGACGGGAGATTTGTCAGAAATTATAGTCGGTTACGTTCAAAATTTTAAGAAGCCGCATCAAAAATAAACTTTTCACGCGAAAGCGGTTCCACTGAGGGGGTTTGGAATAATATAAATACACGAACAAATATATTAAAGCTCTCTTTTCTTTCCATTTAGATTTGAATACGAGTTCAGATCTACAACCTATAATAGTAAAAGCTTTCGGTTAGCAATTATTGTGTTCAGTAAAGTTACATTAAACATCCTGTTAAAAATCATAAAAGCTGTAGTAGCGGATCGCAAGCTATAAAAGTATTTGCACGAGTTGGTGCTTGTTTAGATAAAAGGTGCGGTTACTACAACAAAGTTATTAAATGAAGAGATAATATTTTGGGGTAAGCGAAACTGAAAGCAATTTGTATGCATGAAATATTGGTATGGAATGTTACTGTTGAGACGAAGCTGATGTCTGGGAAGAAGAATCGAAGTGGTAGCGGAGATATTGGATGGTGGGGATCTGTGGATTCATGCTTCATCGTAGTAAATGGACACATCGACGAGGGTTTCTGGTAGCCATCTGCAGCAGTTACGAGGAAAGTAGGTGACTCCAGGTAACGAACTTTAAATTTCTGTCTTTGTATAAACATTTGTGGAAATATTTTGGTGTTTGTGTGTTTGACTTATTGGTGGCGTATTTATTATTTTTAAAACTTGTTTAAAAAGGTACATGTGCAGGACAATTAATTTTGATTATTAAAAAATGGTTTATTGATGATATATAAAGGTTTATTCAGGGTATAAGTTGTGGTTGTAAGGAGTAAACGGGTCTGTAAATTTGTTTTCAATAATACAAGGTTTACAAAAACTGGGTTATAATGAGCTCACAATAGACCAGTAGGAAGTCAAACTAGGGTTGCTTGTGGGGCCCATCTACTCATATCGTGTAGAGTTTATGTCAAAATAATTTAAAAACCAAGGACGTTAAAGCATTTAATAATTGAGCTGGTAACAATTGTACCAAAGCGTTTGTACCCAAGTGTAAATATTTTATCTGTTAATATGTGTAAATAAAAGGTTGTATGGTTGTTGTATTATTTTGGTAATTTCATTTGATGGTATGTGTGTGTGAGAGAGAGGTATGTACTTAAAGATAGGTATTCAAGAAAAGGCTGATTGCTGAGCTAGCCAGGGTGAGCAGAGAAATTCGAAGGCGTCCAAAATAAAGGGTAAAAAATTTTTTTATATAAAATTTTTTTTTTTTGAAATTTTATGTTGGTCCAGGAGGGGCACGAATTTTAAAAAAGTACCACGGCAATATATATAAATATATAAATTTTAAAGTCAGCCGCTTATTGAAATCTCAAACTCATTAAATAAATAACGTATAACAAAAGCAAGATTTGAGAACTTCCTTTTACGGTTGGGTCACTTTGCTATTGGACAATCATATTTGAAGAAATGAACGGTTGTTGCTATATACATATAATTGATGGAAGGCTCAGGTATTTAATGTGCTTCCTTATACAGAGGTATGACATTCTTGTATTTATCATACCTAAGGTGTTCTTTTACTATCACGCTCCTGACACGTGAAAACTCTGCGTTAAGTTGGTGTTAAATCTCGCCTTTGTAAACTACTTTTATGACGTACGTCATGTAGTATCCAGTAGTAAATATTATTTAAACTGACAAATTAAAGCGGAATCTAAAAAACTTTTCGAATATAAGCTTCAACGTTTAGCCTTAAAAACTTTTACTCTCGTTACAGATAAAAATGTCTTACCATTAACAAAGTAAACAGGCAATTTCCTATTCTAACCTGTCTAATGGCCTAAGAATTTATCTTATTGCGCACAATTAAACCTGTAATTAATTATACTCCAATTTTTCACAGCTTCTTCAAGTTAGACTACAATAAATTAACAACTAGTTTAACTACATTCATTAGACAGTAAGTGGAAATCTGCATACGTTAGTGAATTTGATGCTTGTTCTATCATACACCGATAAAAAAGCTATTAAGAAATGCATTAATTTACTTTATTAATTGCATTAATGTGCATGGTTTGACGTGCCTCGATAAGCAATTTATCTTGGAACACATTGAAGGTATATGCAGGTAAGTATGGCGTTGTAAACCACATGTAAGTAATCAATAATGAGATTTTTAAGCAAAACGCTTGCGTGCTTTAAATGTGTTCATAAATAACTTAGCAATTTTAATTTTGTTTCTCAAAAAGAAATATGAGATCAACTTGGCTTACGATTGAATAAATAACTCATTACATTATCGATGCAAAGTAGTTCTTTACATGTATATAAAATATAAGCTCATCCGTATTTAAAGATAGCGTTTGTTTTATGGTGTTTCTACAAATATAATAAATGCAACAATTTATTTGAAAAGTTATAAATAACAAGTTTCATATGTTTATTCTGACACGATGTAGCAGTTGGTTATACACATTACTCTTTGTTCTTTTTCCCTATTTGAAGTCTTTCATTCATCGAAGCATATTTGGTTGCACATTGACAATACAAGACCTGTTTTGTATTCAAGTTTAAAAGAATGCTGCTATCTAAAATTGGTGTAGGATCATTAGCATTGTTTCACTTTTCTTTGTGTTTTGTAAATTAATACACAATTATTCTTTAGTAACATTTTCGGAAAATTTTTAAAAAAGCAAGCTATATAAATATTTTTTTAAACATTCCTCTAAATGTAACTATGGAATGTGTTACTTCCAGTCGCTGCATTGGAATATCCGTTCTTACTTAATTATATTTAACATTTCTTACTTTATTTACAGTCATTTAGGTATCCAGCAACGATTTCGACAGTCTTCCCAATTTTAAACAGTTACAATCTATCACCCTGCATGCTTCTATTAGAACATTTAATTATAATTTAAAACATTTGTTGTATTTTGATATAGCGAAAGAAATGTGGGGTTTTTTAATTAACAACGTTCGCTTTCTTAAATATCTACATCGAGCTTATGTACGTGCTCCATAAAGATAATTTTCAATCACGGTTCCAATTTATTAAAAATGAATAATTCGCTTATCTTTGCACCTTGCTTGATATAAATTGTTAATTGGTTTATGGTACGTTTTTTTAGTTTCAATGAGGGAAGTTGGGTAAAGCATCCTACGAGTCCTTCATGATTTCCATGACGTCGGTTGTATATATTTTTGTATCGTATCTAGACACGTTGATGTATATTAGTTGTGGTTTTGCACTTTAACTGGGTTTACCATTTATTGGTTGTAGTTTCGTTTGTAAGAATAATATAATAAGTTTGGAGTACGAGTTTACCGAAGGACTTTTCAAAACAAATGCAATTCCGATAGTTTTTCCTGGTTCTCTGATTGACAAATGGGTATTTTGAGGCAAAATATCAATTATGTAATTTTATTATCTACACAATGATGTTTTCGAGGCTAGTCACGATTTGAATACATTACCATTATTATACCGGCTCTCATTGCTGGAACTGAATAGAATTGCGTTCCATTATAAAAGTGAGTACTGTTTGGAACTCTTGTTACGCGACATACTGTTAAAGTTTCGTTTGTTCAAATGATAGAAGGTGATATCCGTTCAATTAGTAACTGTGGTAGATCGAGTAGGTCGTGGGTTTTGAACGTTTTACGCTGACATGCAACAGTCAGTTAGTCCGTTCGTATTATGCACTTTGAATCGGTTTGTATACATACAAATACAGTATTGTACAGCACATTTTCATACATTTCCGCATTGTGTTTGATTTAACTATTAAATTACGAAAGTTTCAAAAAAATATTTCTTAAACTTTTACAATTTTTACAAGCAATTATTTTGAAGTATTCTAATATCGAACATTTAAAACCGTTTTTGAAGAACCGCATTGTTATTTTGTGTAAAGTGTAAAAGAATTGCCAAGGAATTTTTATATGCAAGCTGAAAGTTTGGTGAAACCAGTCTTAACTGCCTTTGGATATCAGCGTTATAAAATACGAGTCGATACATATGGTAGGATCTGGTCGACCATATGGGAGAAGGGGCGTTGTTTGTTTTGCCGAGTTCCTTTGACGATGGTTAAAGTATCATAGAATTTGCGAGGGACAAAGACGAGAAGTCGGAAATTGCACCTTTTGAAAGCATCAATCCCAACAGATATATATCAGATTTTCTTCTGTGTATTGGTATTTTGATTTTCTTTAAGTCAGCTCACACAGCTAGCGTTATTTATTTCATGTTCAGAATTTACAAAACCAAAATATTTAATTTTTTTGGTATATAAATTAACTTATAATAATGCAATCATTCTAGGATTGTTTTAAACAAAAGTAGGTAGAAATATTATGTTTACATTTGGTTTCATTGAGTGAGAAAAATGTGCATTATTAGATTCTAATTATAAAGTATAGTTTAGGTATATAAAATGTGGTTACGTGATTGTTTTCAAGTCACACTGAGATAAACAATATTTATGTAGAAACAATCTGGTAAATTTTAATTACTTTGGTTTAATGCTATAAATATGCTAATGATGGCAGTTGTTATTGTCTGGGTATTAATTATAAAATTCGATTAGCATTCACTGTCCATAAGATCTTTAGTTTAAAAATTTAGAGTTATATTATTGTTTAGGAGTGACGTTTTTACATATTTCTTTACCGCTGCTGTGAAATGTATTTCACGTGGTAAATGTTTTTTTTTATTGCTGTTGTATACTATTTCATTATTTTCTTAGTCTTTACTTATTAAAAGTTGTTTTAAGAAATACTTGTGGACACCCTGTATGTATATATATATATATATATATATATATATATATATATATATATTGTCGTGTTATCTTTCTGTAGAGAAAAAAAACCTTTGTTATTCTCGCCCCACAAATTGGGCGCAATAAAATGCTGTGATACTTCACCAGCCCCTTCGATGGGCACCATAAAATGCTGTGTTATTTTCGCCCCTCGGTTGGGCAGTACATAAAATGCTGTGTTAATTTTCGCCCCACGATTTTAGGCGACATAAAATGCTGTGTTATCCCCTTTTTATTAATTAAGCACTTGTAAAATGTTAAGCTATAGATTCTCTTTGCCTCAACTAGCCGGTTCAATTAAATAAAGCAATTCTACAATACACAATATAATAATTAAATATTTACAACCTTTTTAAAATCCTCCCCTTTTTCAGAATATTTACATATGCCAAATTTAAGAAATTGAAGCCAGCAAAACGAGCCTTTTGATATATTTAGAGACCTTTTGAAACGTTTCAAGACGCCTATTGCCTTTCATAAATTTATCAAAAAAACCCCGGTTTTGTTGCCTCTTACATTATTGAATTAAACAGTTTACAGAAATAAATTATATCAATATATCTAACCTGGAGTGGTTCAGTAGTTTCTCTGCATCCCCAAGAGTTTTCGTATCCAGTCTGAATGTTTAAAGTCGAATTTGGAAGTCGACATCAAAACCCAAAATACTATCCAAATCGTTATTCAAAATCCCATAAAATAATCCAATAAAAGGTTTTCCATCTCCGTAATTAACAAAACAGTAATAGAGCATTTACCATGTCAGTGATTATCAAAATTAATTTAACAGGAGGTAATCTCCATAGTCGTCTCCATAGCCCTGTTTTATTTATTTTAGAAATTGTATAATTTTACTAAATCTGGTTTACTTACGTCTATAATAGATCGGCTTACACAATTTTTACACTTTTATAAAATGTTTTTCACTTTACTTTCGTTTAACTGGTTTCGTGATTAATTTAGCACCTTTGAGTATCGTGACAGCCCAGTTTTAAATGTATACTAACTCGTTGCTCAATTGTTATCGTATTTATAGACCTTGCCCCTTTGTTTACTATTCGTTGTTCTCACATGTTGGGCGATACCATTTGTCTTATCTCTTTTGTACTCCGGAAATTTTTACCAATTGTGTAGTTCCTATACTTGGAAGAACGCTCAAGTTGTCACGTATTCATTTCCATAACATTACATTTAATTTAGAAATCCCAGGAATCTTCGGTCATTAAATCACGTATCATTGTTATTTGCTTATTCTAATCTAAACAAAAATAAATTTAGTGTTTGTTTATTTCCTAGTTAAATTGAATTTTTGCACAAATGTAATACTTTATGTCTCGTACAATTTATTCAAATAATGCATAATTTTTGCCTGCGTATATGATGATATATTTAACGCACTTGTTGAATATTTATCTAGCCAATTCATATAGGTTTTCCGTTGATTTAATTGAGATGCATTCCGTTACATTTTTAAATCTTATCTTTGCTCGTAACTACTCTTAGATATGCGTTTAATCGCTTGTACTGTTATATACAGTGTGCGCTCAACTAACAATATGTATAGTGACCTATTTACTCTTATAATATCTGTAATTATGTGCTTTTGTTATTCGGAAGTTTTTTTGCTTATTCTACGACCCCTATGACTTAACCTACCCCTAAATTAACCTTATAATTATAGCATTACACACAGACACACACACACACACACACACACACACATATATATATATATATATATATATATATATATATATAAATAATTTAAGTAGTTAATTACACAAGGAAATTGATAAATACTATAGTATTACAGTGAATAAGATGAAATAATAACTTAGATTTTTATGCAAAGCTCAAATGATCATTTCAAATCGAGCTAGTAATTGAAAGATGGAAAATATAAGGTTTTGGACAGAACTTGAACCTGTATCTTGGTTTTGCCGGAACCCTATAGAAGATATCTTGTCCTGACGAGCCGCGATTAAAGCGAAACGCGTTAACAGGATGCCCTCGTGGCTGAATTTGAGTCACTTGACATTAATTCTTTTTACTTTATACATGTATTGCTACGATATCACTGTAACACCAGGTGCTCAACGACCAATTGCCTGCTGATCGCCACCTCTCTGTGTCTTTAAAGTAATTTAAAAATAACACAATTAAGTTTATGCTTCGACTAGCTCAGTGATACCACGCACAAAATGAAACAACGATATGATAACAGAAAATTTTTACTCACTCCTCCCCAACACTCAATACACCTGAATAAAACGAAGTTCACCAAAGATTGTATAATCTACTAAATAAAAGTTTCGCCATACTACAATTTACAAATCTACACCCTTTTTAATATATTTTACTTTTTATAGAACTTTTAAATCAAATTTAAAATAAATATTCTTATCAAATTAGCTCTTTACAAAGACTATAAATTTGTACACCTTTTTAAAACAAAGCTAGCAAAAATAATTATTTTACTACGAATAGTTTCGTTAACGTTCAAACAAAAATCCCATTTTTTAACATAAATCTGCGTAGCAACCAAATTTTTATTGACCTTTTACATACTATATTTTAATCACTTTTTAAGCTCGCTTCTGAATACACAAATTATGTAAAATTGCAAAATGCAATGTGCTATAAATTGGATAAATATTTTTGACCTTATAATTCTCCTGTTTATTCTCCTCGAGTATATATCGAGTAAGAATCTAGAGATACTTAACTGGGGCAGCGAACCCACGTTTGTGACATCTCGCTTCCAGACAGTCATCGACTTAACCCTTGCATCGTCAGACATTTCAAGGCATATCTTGAACTGGCAGGTGAGGCCTAAAGCGACACTGTCAGATCATAGATTGTTAAGTTTTAATTTAAAGGCAGCAGTAGCTGTCTGTAAAGAATACAGGAACCCAAAAGCGACCAACAGGTCTGTCTACCTAGACAGCTTGGAGCAACGCCTTTTGACATCACAAGGTACTGACAACCCAAAAACAATAGAAGAGCTACAGAGATACTCGGTCTCTCTACAAAACTCCATCGTAGAGTCCTTTGAACAGGCATGCCCGGTCAGGACAGATTCTACTCGCTCCAGTACTCCATGGTAGGGCGCGGAGCTACAGAAGCTGAAAAAGACCCTGGGCAAACTGTTTAATAAGGCAAAGAACACCAGAAGTATGGCTGACTGGGAGGCATATAAAAGCCACCAGCGACTATACAAAACGACAATTAGAAGACGACAGAGAGACTCATGGAAGACCTTCTGTAACTCAGTCGAGTCTACCAATGCAATCTCTCGCATTAACAGGATCTTGTCCAAAGACCCTCGTCATCAACCATACTGTCTGAAACGTGTGGATGGTACATACACCACCAACGAGGCAGAAACAGCGGAGTTACTCGCGGACACGCACTTTCCAGGCAGTGTCACACGACCTTTGTCCTACGGGTTGGATCAACCCAGCTCGGCCCCTAACGGGGCCGATTGGGAGGTTTCAAACCGGGTAGTGAATGAAAGAAAAATTAAATGGGCTATCTCAACTCTCAAACCGTTTAAGTCCCCTGGAAGGGATGGCATCTTCCCCGCCCTACTACAGTGGGGAGTGGAGAGGCTGACACCGTTCCTTGTGGTACTTTTTAGGGGCTGTATTGCTTTTAGATACATCCCCAGCAGTTGGAGAGAGGTTAGAGTTGTCTTCATTCCTAAACCAGGCCGGAAGGACTACTCCCAGGCTAAATCCTACAGACCGATCAGTCTCACGTCTTTTTTGCTAAAGACCTTGGAGAGACTGTGCGACAATGATATGAGGGAGAGGATAATGCGTTCTTATCCACTTCACCCAAATCAACACGCCTTTATACCAGGTAAATCAACGGAATCTGCCCTCCACGCTGTTGTAGGACGGATCGAAAAAACCCTAGACAATAACATGTCCGCCTTAGGCGCATTTATTGATATTGAGGGTGCGTTCAGCGAAACTACTTTCGCAAGCATTGATAGAGCTCTACGGACACATGGAGCTGAGGACACCCCTCGGCAGTTTACCATGCAGATTCTGCAATGTCGACGGGTACACATAAATGTGGGGAAAACCTCTGTAATTAGGGTGGTGGATAAAGGCTGTACCCAGGGGGGCGTGCTGTCACCGCTACTATGGAACTTAGTAGTGGACAGCCTTTTCCAACGTCTTAATGAGGCAGGCTTCTACACGATAGGTTACGCCGACGACTTAGCTATTCTAATAGTCGGCAAATTCGAACAAGTGCTGTGTAATTTGATGCAAGCAGCACTAAGGATCACGGAGCTCTGGTGCTCCGATAACTTTTTAACCATCAACCCCAACAAAACGGCGTTGGTGCTGTTTTCCAATAAAAGGAAGCTGACGGTAACTAAATTGCCAATGCTCTTCCAAACTTCCCTGCCCTTATCAGCAGAAGTCAAGTATCTGGGCATTATACTTGATAAGAAGCTGAACTGGGCCAAACACCTACAAATGAAAACTAGCAAAGCCAACCAAGTGTTCTGGCAATGCAAACGTGCCATAGGCAAACTTTGGGGTCTTCCACCAAAGGCTGTCCTGTGGCTATACATCATGGTAGTAAGGCCGATGCTCTGTTATGGCGCTGTAGTCTGGTGGCGCAGAACCAGACTGGCCCATACAGTCAAAGACCTTACTCATATCCAAAGGGTGGCCTGTCTAAACATTACAGGCGCATTGCGTTCCACACCTACTGCAGCCTTAGAAGCCATCTTAGGCCTCACTCCGCTGGACCTACATGTGGAGGAGATGGCTTTAAGAGCGGCAATGAGGCTGCGGTTCAAAGGTCTATGGATCGATAAGGGAGGCGGTGGTAGACACCACAACATACTAAGAGAGGCGGTGCAGAACACCCCTATCTTGGGAGGAGTGGTTGATTCGATCGCACCCATAATGATTTCCAGGAGGCGCTTTGGGGTTTGTCTAAACACTGAGGACGCCTCCTTAACGGAGATCTCCATCTACACAGATGGCTCCAAAACAAATGAGGGTACAGGGGCAGGCATTTTCTCCGATGACCTAGACCTTCATGAAAGTGTTGCGCTGGGCAGGCTGGTAACTGTCTTCCAAGCGGAGGTCATAGCCATCATGCACGGCGCTAACGCCATACTGGAACGTGGAATCCAGAACAAAGCTATACGCATCTTGAGCGATAGTAGAGCAGCTCTTCTGAGCGTAAACAAGCAGAAGCTTTTCTCGGGGGTGGTATACCAATGCCATCGTGTTCTCGAGCTCGTTTCTGATACAAACGCCCTTGAACTGGTTTGGATCAAAGGGCATTTAGGAGTACATGGTAACGAACAGGCAGATTCTTTGGCGAGGCAGGGAGCGGCTCGGGGTTTTGTCGGCCCTGAGCCATCGGTTGCTATTGCGCCATCTGTGGTGTTCTCCATGATAAGACAAATAACCCACCGCCGTCACAAGGATAGGTGGGCTTGTACATTAGGCTGCCGGCAGGCAAAAATGTTTATAAGGTCTCCCATGACCAAAATAGAAAAATTTGTCATACGCTTTCCAAGACAGAAACTACGGCTACTGGTAGGTATTCTGTCCGGGCATTGCACTTTAAGGAAGCACCTGCTCAGGATGTGTCTGTCAGACAACCCCACCTGTCGCGGCTGTCAACAGGAGGATGAGACGGCGGAGCACATTCTGTGCACCTGTCCGGTACTCGCCCGACTTCGAGGATCCATGCTGGGGGACTTTTGGCCCGAGAAGGCCGGAATTCAAGACACCCCCTAGTCCGACATCCTCAAATTCACCTGCAAGGTCGGGTGGTTGAGCAATGAAGGACCAACCTAGGGCAAGGAAGGCAGCACAATGGGCCCACCAGGAGGCCTAAGTGCGCGTGGCTTTAAGTCACCCTTCCCAAGTTAATCAATCAATCAATCTCCTGTTATTGTTTTCTTGCTGGAACTTCCTGGTCCAAATTCCCACTAGTTCTGGAACTTCCAGCTTAGAAATCATTCTTGATTGTTGTTTAGTAACTTAGAGTCGTCTTTACCAGTGGATTATCTATTTTAATAGTAATTTGATTTTTTTACACGCGACTTGGTGTCTTCGCCAGTACTTTAGTTTCTTTACGAGTGACATAGTGTTTTCACCAACGACTTAGTGCCCTAAATTAATAAAATTGCAAAGATTTCTATTTATATTAATTATTTCTAGATTTACGTTTATATCAACGGCAAAATTTTATATAAATTTATCATCACACACACTCTACTGCTTATATCACTTTACGTTTAAATTTTGTTAATTTCAATTTTTAAAATAATTAACTTTTACTAAAATTCCCTATTCACGTAAATATCTGCTTCAGTAGTTTTATATAATCAAGTTCTTTCTCGAATATTCCACGCGTTTTCATTGGTTGACAAAACGCTATCAGTTGTTCGTGCGTGGAAAAAGCGTTTTAATTATTGTTATTTCTAAAATGTGTTAGATTTTGGATGTCTAATATGTACGTTCTAAATTGCACGTATATCGGACTTTCTAGAGAGACTTGATTAACAAATGGTATTAAACATGTACGTTCTAAATTGCACGTATATAGCATTTTATGTACGTTTTATATTGCACGTATTATGATGATTTACCGTCGCCTCAAATATTTATACTTATTTTAATATGCTTGTTTTAAAATGTTTGACTATCACAATGTGATATAAATTACACGCACTTATTTATTTCTTTACGCAAATATGCTTAGATTGAAAGAATTCTCATTTCACGGGGGGTATTGTTCTTCAAATATGTTGAATTAGTATGCGGTTTGAGCTTTGGTAGGCATAAGCGCATAGATTTCTTTTACTTATGTAAAACTTATGCCTGTGCTTTAAAGCATGTACTTAGAGATAACGCTAATGTTATCGCAATCTGGAAGCAGAATGAAACCAACCTCAGACATATATTTTTAAATCACATAAGTGGTGACATGACATATCCAAAATTTAAACAAATTTGTCAGTGATGTTGGAATGGTGTGACTCAATACATAGTTTTGTTACTATTGTAAAAGATTTTGATAACGATAAAGGGCGATATAGGAAAAATTTCGATGAGTACATAAATATAGAAGGAGACGTTAATTGTTGTCCCAATCCGAAGTTTCATGATGACGGACGTTAAAGATTTTATTGCAAATAAAGGTAAGCTTTATCTTATGCAGGATACCGTACGAAAGAGGTTTGTGGAGTACAAGAAGGGTTACATTACTTCTCACAAAAATTTAAAGGAGCACATAAACAATTGCTTGAACCTTTATAAGTCACCGCTTCCCAGTTACAAGGAATATCGAAAAAAATGCCGAAACCTAAAAAGGAGATTAAAATTAAAAACGGAGACAAACTTTTAAAAAAAATTAAGTTACCAGGTGATGACGAGCCTGTACATCTTTATTATGCGAACTTGTTAGTTAAAAATGAAGACGAAAATATAGATAAGTCGGTTTATGGAGTAAAATATAACCCTGAAAAAGTCGAATGGAGTTTGGGGAAGAGCATGTTGGAGATTAATCCGGAAACTAGCAACATCATCTTAAGCAATATGATATACCCTGGTACTAGAGGTCTATACAATCTGCTGGTTTATAAAGACATTAGACCTGAAGATGGCGATTTCAACTTGAACAAAGATTTACTGAATTACTTGGACATGATCAAGTCTACATTGAGTTTTAAAAGAAAATTTGACCCATACACATTGCAAGATTTAAACGAGTTTCCGACATATAACAAAAAGTTTGAAAATTATGTGCTGCAAAATCTAATGAAATTTCGGAGGAGTTCAAAACGAACATCCTCAAGGAATAAAGAGAGATTAGGTCTACCCACTCATATATATATATATATATATATATATATATATATATATATATATATATATACAGAAGAATAATCCACATTTGGAATGCAAATGAATGCTTGATATATATTAATAGTTATTAAGATGAAATGAAAACCCAACTTTGTATTTAAAGTTGAATTACCATTTCAAAATTTATATATATATATATATATATATATATATATATATATATATATAAAGTCTAAACTCAATCGGGTGCAATATGTCTATTGGAACAATGTACATGAATTAATTGATCGGTTAAAATTACTGATCACATCCAACCAAGCTGGAAATACTAGCGAAAAGAACATTAACGAGATGATGTCCATAATAGAAGAGTTGAGAGAAGGTATAATACAGTGAGCTCAGTAAATAATTACACAGCTTTAAAATGCCCATCGACTGCTTCGGACGATAAGAGCGTAAAGATGCTGATATTCGAGGTGGACCTCCAGGTCGAGGATTTCTGCTAACGTTGAATGGTGAAGGATACGATATCCAACAAAGAAGGCTAGTGAATTCATCAGACCCGAAAGAAGAATATGATCTAGTTAATCAGAGAAGCACTGTAGTATTCAAGTTTGGAGAAGAAACAATTAATTTTCGTAACAGAAATTTAGTTGATGTAATGGAGCTTAAAGACGATAGTGATTGTGTAATAAGATATTCGCAATCAAGCTCATGAATCAAACGTTTTCATACTGTCTAAAAAGTAAAGGTAAAGTCTTCAATGCAAGAAATCAGCGTATCACAATGCTTGCTCAGTTGAAGCCGCTGATTCAGCTAATAAACAATATGTAGATAATAAATTGGATAAGCTTATATCTGATTTTATAACGTTTCTACAGTTTTTTATCAATTTGACTACGGCTTTTGACAAACGAAAAGGAGCTCGGTCTCGCATTATCATGGATTTACGAGACGGCACCAGAAGCTATAAAAAACAAATACTACAAACCAAAGCTTTAGTTTATGCCAAAGTTGCAACTAGATAATGATAGCTCTATTAGTTTAACTTCAGTGTTAAGCAAAAAATGAGTAAAGAAATCATCGTTAAGGAATTATTTAAGCCAGCAAGAAAAATTTTCTGCGTCGTCACACATCTGAAACATATGAAACTCGATCTTATCAAATTGGACTTGTGCGAATTCCAACAATGAGCACAGAAATATTCTAATAGCGGTGGATTGCTATACAAAATATGTATTGGAGGAACCATTAAAAAACAAGACTGGTCCGGAAGTTACAAATGCTATGAAAAAAATATTGGACAAAATGTTGCATGGAAATATGAGCACAAAAGTCAATCTACAAACGGATCAGGGGCTTGAATTCTATAATCACTCCTTTAAGCAACTTATGCAAAAATATAAGATAAACAAACTATTATTCTACGTATTCCGCAATTAAAGCCGGCCTCTGCGAAATATTAATAAGAACAATCAAAAACAAGTTGTACAGAAGATTTTACTTGCAAGGCAGTCATAGATGGTTGGATATTTGACCTAAGGTTATGGAAGAATACAATAATACACCACATCGAGCTATTAACATGACGCCCATGGAAGCGGAAGAACACCCAAAAAAAAATAAAAATCCAAATCTGCGATATCAGTGTTACAAATGGAAAGAAATTACATCACATTGGAGAAATTGTACCTATATCAAAATATAAAGCAGTATTTGATGGACGATTTCATCCAAACTGGAGTACAGAACTGTTCAAAATTGTTAAAGTACAACAAGCGAGACCGATAACTTATCTATTACAAAATTTAATGGACAACTAATTCAAAAATATTTCTACTCTGCGGCACCCGACACGTACCTTGTGGAAAAAATTATACGAAAACGGAACCATAGACGTGAACTATTAGTGTCGTGGTCGGCGAATGGTAAAGTTGGTTTAAGAAAACAGTCTTGCTTTAGTATATATTAATGGAGTTATCACAAGTTTGGTTACTTGAAAATCAACCATCGCCCCATCGCACCATGGCTTACATCCTGGATATTCAAGGTGTGCAATTCAAAAGCAGTTAGTTCTTTATAGAGGAAGTAGCTATTTTAGACGTGAAAAATAATAAACTGTGGCACGAAATATTGGCCCTGCCTTTGGAGTCCACTCACTTGAACGAAAATTTCAAGAAACATTGCGCATGGCAGCAGAAAAATCTGCATGAACTTAATTGGGAAAACCAGTCGACTAGTGGGCTGTCGTTATTGCAGCTAACTTCATATTTAGAGGAGATAATTCTATCGCATGCCACAGTGTATGTGAAGGGTACACAAGGACGAAATAACGTATCCAGATATTTACAGCACAACTATATTGAAAATAATGAAGAATTTAACGTTCCGAATTTGAAAACGTAAAGGATAGGCCATGGAGGATTTGGTCATTGTCTTATGCATATGAAGAACCATTTAGCATGCGCCAAACAAAATGTTTTACTTATTCAGAATGTATTGTAATATGTATTTAAGTTTAATAAATTTTTCACTACTTGGTTTTATTATATAAAAGCAGGTAGAAAATGCAGATAAAAATATAAAAGTAATTGAAAAGCATACCCTTTCAAATTAGAATAAAAACGGCTAGAAATTACAAATCGCAAACGTAAGCACTTGCCGCACAAATTACGAACAAAAAAAAGACTATAGGCATACAACGCGTTTCTCTTTAAATATATACTGAAAACATAAACGATAATTGCATTCCTTTTAGCGTAACCAAATATGCAGTTACTTGTATTAAAAAAAAGAAGTTTTACTTTCAAAAAAATCGACTGAGCTGACCTCGAATAAATAATTATTCCTAGGTTAGTGAACAACGTTAATAAGCTTATAATTAATTCGAAAATGATATACAAATTCTTTAATTTAATAACAATGCATGCACTTTTGGTCGGTAATTTGATTTGCAAAAATACAACGTAGAAGTTATTTAAAATTTAATTGTTTTATTAGTAACTATCCTGTAGACAAAAAGCATGATATATCCTTAGTAAACGTTTAAAGTGTTAAATCTGTCGGTTTTAAATTATCCCGGAAATTCCTGAATAAAGCGTATATTTCGGGTAACCAAAAAGGAAATAAAGATCGAGTTAAAATTAAATAAACAAAATTTAAAGAACAATAGCAAAGCTCTTGTGCACACTATGACATGCATACGCAGTCAAACGCATATAATTTACACGCAACTTATCAATAAAATAAGTTTGTCTGAAGATGACGACAAACGTTTCATCATACCTGGGAGCACGTCAACTTATGTATGGGGGTTTTATTTTACATAGTTTAATTATGTTTGTTTGTATAGTAGCTTTTTGTGTATAGTAGTTTATAAGATTTTGTAGTTTTTAAGTTTCGAGTTAAAATTGAATAAACAAAAAATGTATAGGTTTGGGGCTTTATAGGGGTGTAACTTTGTAAGGGATAGTTCGATTTGAAAAATTCTAGCAGATTCGAAGTTCCCAGAAAATTCTAGACCAAACTTATTTTTAATATCTTAAGAAAAAACGCTCCGTAAGAAAAAACCCTTCGAGTGGATCCGGTTGATCCAATGGGTGGATACCATAAGGTGGATCTGCGGCAGACTACCCACAAAAGTACTACACTAATGCTTTCAAAATATTTTTTAGTCAGTAGTTTGAACTGCACACAGGTAATTAACATTCATTAAATAAAACATAAGAAAACAAAAAATGCTTTTAAAACTTTGAAGTTTTTGTTCTTCAATATTGCATTATTGGATATAATTTATTAGTTTGCAGCTTGAACTGTATACACGTGATTGACATTTATTAAATTAAAACAAAGAAAAAGATGTTTAAACGTTGTAATTTTATTTTTTTCCTGCATTGCACCATTCTATCTTCAAAGTATTCATCCGATACAGAACTTGCTGTGTGTGTCGGATTAAACAATATCTTGCGTGACTCATGCATCTAAAGATAGAATGATATCCGCAGGTTGAAACCTGCATATCATTGTGCATTGTGCATTGATTGCACAATTTCCTAGAAAACTGATACTAATCTTGATGTATTTTCATTATTTTGATTCATCAATCTAAAACTAGATAACATTGATGTATTGCATAAATTCTGCAACCTACAACCTTAAAAGTCAACGTATAATATTGCTGACCAAGCGGAAAATTATCCTTTGAGCATTATGGTTTTTAAAATAGAAAAAAATTGAAATTAATTATAAATTTCGCCGCTATGAGGTGCTTTGAGTTTGAACTTTGGGTCCAGAATCGTCATAGCATATTCGGCGCTGGTGAAAAACCGGAAGTAGAGAACTGAAACCGGAAGTAAGGCTTGAGCGTAATCCAGAATCGGTATAGCATATTTGACCTTGGCGAAAAACAGAAAGTAGAGACCTGAAACCGGAAGTAAATACTTGGATCCGAAAGTGCGCTTTGAAAGCGGTATAGCCTCTGTACATCAAGTGTTTTGAAACCCGTACAGCTTATCTATTTACCTTGGTAAAAACCGGAAGTAGAGATCTGAAACCGGAGGTAAGACTGAAACTGGTGGTGGTGATCTAGGATGGTATAGCTTTGGACCAGAAGTACTTTGAAACCCGCACAGTTTGAGTGTGTTTTGTGTGGTGAGCCTAGGACCAACAAAATCCCACTACTTCTCTAAAATTGACATGTGCCAAGTATTGCATATTGCATATTAACAATTCTGTGGCAAAACTAAAATCACATTTTCATTATGAATTTATTTCGTCTGATGAAGCAAACTATGGAATGGAATATTAATAACTAATTTTTATTCGCAACAATATTCCACAAAATGATTGGAACTCAAGAAGGTAATACTCACATTTCTGTTGTTTCGTCGAACCCGCCGTTATTTCAAAGCATTAATCATAAGTTCTTCGTATGTTTAGGGTTACTTTTTCAGTTGTTCTGAAGAACATTTGCATATGCAGTGGTGATTCTAGCGCGTAGTCCTACTGACTGTAGTCTTGACTTATTAACTTTTTGCTTAAGGATGCTTCAAACAAAAAAGTCGAAAAGCGTCAAGCCTAGTGACTTGGTGGAAATTCAATAAAGACTGTTCCGTCCTTTCCGTCGCTTTTCAAAATTTTTGTTCAGTCATTTCCTGATCAATACTGCGTTATGCACGGGGGATTCATGTATTGAAATTTCAAATTCAGGCGAACCAAAAACCAAAAGTAGTTCCTGTGCATAAAATTAATTTCTTAGAAAGTTTGAAAACAAATGTCCATTCACATTATCCTCACACAAAAATGACAAAGAATTATATCATCAAGTAATCCGTACCATACTGTAGCGCCGATTGGTCTGACTCTGACCAGAATAATTACACTGGAATGTAAGCGAGGCGTTTGTACACAAAAGACGATAGATAGGCCGCGGTGACACGTCATCTTTCAGATGGTCTTATTGACTGGTACAAGAGTTTTGCAATTATGTGTTATTTAGATTACAATAGTTACATCCAAGGTATTATTTGTATAATTTCTGGTACATTTTAGAATAGTCTAGAGATTTTGAATATGTATATAAATTGCTAATGTGGATATTGGAGTTCAATTCTGATTGAAGCTTAAATTACAATATGTTCTAGTTTAAAGATTTGAAAGATGTGATATAAATTACTGTTGATATAAATTGTAGTAGTGAATATATAAATTAATAATTAGTGCTTATCTAGTTAATTATAGTGCTTCGATAGAAATTTAGAAGGTAGTATCATAGTCTTAAGAAGAAAATACTTGTACTGTTAGCGATTAGCTGAAAATAAATTGTTGGAAGGTTTTTTAGTAAATTCCATTGTAATCACGAGTTGTTGAAAAGGCTGGTATAATCAATTTGACTTTTAAACAATTTCTATTTGCATGCCTGTTACTCGTAGCCGAAGAAAAATAGAATGAACAACGAAATTCTTTTATTCCTGAACAAGTTCAAGCCAATCGTTGCAGAGAGCTACACTGAAAATGCAGATAAATATAACCAAATCTCTGCAAGCCTGGACGCGAGCGAAATTAGAGAAAAAATTATAAAGAAATGCGGAGAAACAGAACAAACAGGCGCAAACCTTGCAGAAAACTGACTGAGACCGCCGTGAATTTACAAAAAAACATTCACAGCGTAATTAGACCAGTATGCGAAAGTCGTTGAGCAATTGAAAAAGAAGTTTATACAGGAAGCTATAAAAATCGCGGAAAAACAAGATCAGAACGGAAAATCCGCCAAACGAAAATTCATTGAATATTACAGCCAACTAAGAAATGAATTTATACAGTATACGATAAAATCCGCGGAAAACTTGTAAGCAAAATTTTCTGGCGGTTTGCAGAATCCAGAAACAAAGTTTTCAGAGGATTTGTTAGGAAACTCGTATGAGCTAAAAGCTATATTTTCGGAACTTTAAAAGATTTCACGTAAAAGAACGGATTTCTTTAACAGCGCAAACACCGGTACCCACAGTGTCGATGTTACAACAGCACGCCCCAGAATCTAAAAATGTGGGAAATGAGAACCTGTATCAAGGTTTAGAGTTACACTACATACCTTTGATGGAAAGTCACATTGGCAGACATATTTCAAGCACTTCGAAGTTCCCGCAAGAGCTAACAGTGGAATGTTGGTGAAAGGGCAACCGCGTTGATTGTCGCGTTACGAGGTGAGACCTTCAATATTCTGCTGACCATGCACCCTTCCTTTTTACAGGTAGGAATGGGTGTACAACAGAGTCTAAATAAAACTCTGGCGTGACTAGCATGGACCGTTTGTGGCTGCGGTAGATTGCAAAAGACTATATCTCAGGGGTTTAGAGAACAAAGTTAAATTTTACCCAGACAAGTTATAGGGATGCAATTTAGAACATGATTAAAGAAAATACCTTAATACAACTTATATATTGACGTTAAGTTAATAACATTAATAAAAAAAGTTAAATATATTCTGTTATTTTCTTACAACCAAATTTTCATACGATAAAATCAGTAAGTGTAGTTTATATATCTACACTCTCATAATTTTAAAATTTTGTCTTAAATGCTACCAGATAAGATATTAGAAAATTTAAAATTGTTATTGTGCTTAGGGACTATTCCAAATTAACATTTTAAATAAAAGGAAATCAATACACTTTGTTGTGTTTAACATTAGTTAAGAGAATTTAAATTGAACATATAAATTGAACATAACCTCAAAATCCACAAAAAAAAGGTTTCATGAAAGCTTTTCTGTTTACAAACCATAAGGTTATATAGGAAAGCAAAGATAATATTAAATTAGTTAAGATATAGGTAAGTAAATAAAGTTATGACTATATTTTACATGCGTTATTTTTCTAGATAATTAGATTTAAAATGTAATGCATGCATATTGTTACATGACAAAAGTAGATAAGATACACTTATACCTGTATTCAGGATATATGAAAGAACGTATACTTAAGCATTGAGCTTACGGCTTGTTCAGCACAATAGGATCTTCTTACGGTTTGTTGAGACGAACACCATCGTTTTTTATTTTGGTTGTTAACCTCAAACCTCTAATTTGTAAGAGCCAATCCTTTCGTTCCACAACCATATGTTTTGTCAACGAAGCATTTAATTTATTTTAGAAGGTAAATAACGGCAACATAAATTCTTGTACGATAAAAGATAATATTTGTAGGGAGTAAAATTAATACATAGGCTTAGATAGCCTAGCATAGATAATTAAATTCTCCATCAGAGAATATTTTACAGGAGAATATATCACCTGAAGATACTTCAGCAAGGAATATGCCACGGGAAGATATGCCACCGGGGGATATGCCACTAGGGGATATGCCACGGGAGGACCCTAGAAAATAAATGTGTTACAAAAACGAAATATTGTAATACGCCACACGAGGAACAGTCTAAAAAAATCTCTGTAATCAGCCTACTATTCATTAATATTTTGAACGGGTTATTCAGGTAGGCTTTCTTCATAAGCATTTTGCTATTATTCTAAAACGATATTTATGTATGTTAGGAAGAATAAAAGAAAATACACCTTTTACATACCAGGTACGACAATTTGGCCTTACAAAGGACATCTTTATCAGGAAACGGCATGTGCACAAAAAACCGTTAGATATGAAGACAAACAAAAATTTGTTCTGGTTTAAAGATAACCACATATTTTGAGAGAGGGACAAAAGAAGAAAACTATCCTAAATGACAGATTCATATATACACCAGTTGTGTATTTATGGACATTATTCAAGGGTTTACCAATTGGAAAATTACATCTGATCTTAATTATTTATATTATTTATACAAAAGAAAGAATATTAAATTAAAACTAAAGATCGATGTATATAGTGTATTATTTTATAATATTAAAGAGAAATGTTACACAAATCAAAACTAACTTGTGATTGTAAACGGTATTAGTATAAAATTAAGACGAATAATACTTTTATAAGGAAAGAAGTGGGAGCTCAATGTAACATGGCGAGGGAACAGTGAATTGACATGTTACAACCATACCAGACCATGACCAAAGAAGTTATACGTTGTTTAGAAAAATTGGCCCTTCTTATACGTAATAAAAAATTTAAAAACCAAATTAATAAAACTTTGACATCGAGTGCAAATAAGATGAGTGATGTGAATTTGATCAAATACAAATACACAAAATAACTAAAAATGCAAAACTCACAAAGTTTTCAAAACATTTCAAATTAGAAATTATTAGTTATTCGTTATTAAATAAGTAGGTCCTTAATTATCAGACCGAACTAATGACAATTTCCTGGATAAAAATTCTTACGGTAGCGTTTAATGTTTTAAAATAATTATTCTTTAATCATGCGAGCGTTTTTAAAAAAATATGTTTGCAATGTATTTTAATATAGGCGTTACGCAGAAAATATATTACTTCTGTTGGTTTTGTTCGATGTAAATTAAATGAGGGTGTCCGCTACGGCAATTCCTATAACGTATATACTACAATAATCGTTAATATGTCACCCCAGAGTGCTTTAGTATAGAATCATAACGTTTTATGCCAAATATCCCTGCATGGAGCCGTCTATTCCGTTACTATGTACATAAACTTACGACTACTTAGGCACAGTATGATCGTTTCCCTCTATAAATGATATTAACTAAACATCGAACACGATGTACTTTAGACTTCAGCAAAGGTCTTACTATATGTATATTTAAGATAAACACTGTAGATAAATATTAATTTTACATCGGCTTTCTAAAAACTATATATATGATTTACATACCACATATAGTGTGATTCGACTAGACCGCCTACTAAGTTAACTAATTAACAGAACTAAATAGCATATCAAACCAATATAATCATGCAGTTTTACATGTATTTTATAGATATTTACAATAAAAATTTCAGATGCTTTGAATGATTTCTGTAGCCGGTTGTTGTAGAACGTTCCGCATTTTTATTATTACTGGTCCTGTCAGTATACACTGCATAATTATGCAAAAAAGTAGCATTTTGAAAGCAAGATAAGGATCAACAAATCATAGAAAATATAACTCGTAAGTCAATGTGAAATTCAACTAGATTGATTCCGTCGAAACTGGATCATTATGTTCACAAAAACACGTTGGTTTTAAAGTATTTTATTACATATTATCTTATACATTATTTTATACATTATCACGGAACTGAAAGAACAACATAAATAGGTTGTTTTCTTGTTTAAATATCTCAAACAACTTTGTATGAATAGCAACAACATAATAAAAAATTACAATTCAATTCAGTGTTTCTTTAATATCGTGACTGTTCATTACTAGGTACTTTTTTGAGTAAGTACCGTTTTGAAATGTTGCTGCTGCAGCAGTCAATGAGCGCTCAACGCATACGCCATCAGTATCTTCATTTTTTGACTAACCACAAACGTCATTATGGAAGTATTTGCAATTGACGTATGCGTAAGAGTTATTGAAGTGTCTCACAACGCTGAGAATGTCACCAATTATGAACCATGACTGCCATTTGTTTCTTAAATATGAGTCGTGAAAAGTTGTCGAAATCTGCCGGAGTGTATGGAAAAATCACCATCCCGCTGGAATGATAAGAAAATATGTTACAGCGTTTGAAGAAGGTCGTAGAAACGAGCACCATCAGAAACAAAATTGGACAGTGTTCATCATTAATGGTAACTTGCTGGATAGTTGACCAGTCCCAATCGGTCCAAAACTCGGGGAACAGGGTGGCACTCCGTTTTATTCACGCCTTCCATGCCAACAGGGGGCACCTGGCATGGCAACCATTTACATCCGCCAGACCGGTGGGAATAATCATGAACAATATTGGTACCATTAGTAAAACTAAACCGGAAGTGGTGGAACCAGTAATGGGAGACCTTCAGGTAACCAAAATGTATCCATGGAGGTGGAGCAGACCCGGGATGCAAATCCGCTTCCAAGACCGGTGTCTAAAACACCAGACATGGAGAAAACTATAAAGAAACTTGCAGGCACTGGACTGCAAGCAAAGAGGCTTTCTGGAGCTTAGCGTAAGAAGCTGAGGAAAGCCAAGAAAGTCGAATCTGGGACTTGGACGGAGTCAAACCTGTACACAAAGGTGTCGGTACAGAAGGAGAGCGGGGGCAGTAAAAGACCTTGTTCAGAGACTTCCACACCCACACCATCTAAATCCCAGCAGCAAACTAAACGTCCCAAGAGACATGAGCAGATTGGGTCGTATAGTGCTGCTGCTAAGGGATTGCGAGTGGCGGTAATTGACAGACGTCACCCAAACTCAGTTTTGACTGAAGGGCAGTCGATGAGCGTCCAGAACATACTCTGGTTGCTGTATTCGACATCCCCTCAAGATGCTCTATTCCACCTCAGTTCGAGGGAGCTAGGTTTGCCGACGGAGTTCTTTGGCTGACCTGTGTAAATCTAGAGACTAAAGGGTTGGTTAAACACAATGTAGAGACCAAGGGTGCGTGTCTAACAGTAGTAGACGCAGCGGACCTCCTGAAGAAACCCAAGGTTTTAGTATGAATCCCCGACAGAGATGTAGAGGAGAAAGTTGCCAGGACCGGATTGCAGAAGCAGAATCACAGTCTGCAAACGGGTGGCTGGCGTATGCTTTTCCGGAAAGCTGATAAGGAAGGAACTAACGTGGCCTTTTCGGTCGATCAGAGATCTTATGAGGTACCTGAGCAAGTCAAGTTCAAGGCCTATTACGGGTTGAGAACGGTCTTGTTTAAACCTACCAAGGGCAATTCACCTGATGATAAAGGCGGTCCAAGTGAACCTGCAGCACAGTAGGGCAGCATCAGCAGCCCTATGTAAGCTGATGAGGGACTGCGTTATAGCCCTTATCTAGGAACTTTGGATTTACAATGGAAAGGTGCTGGGACTGAGTTCAATCGGTAGGGCACTTGTATATAGTAGATCCACTGATAGACCCAGGACTGTATACTAATCAACAACAACCTTAAGTGGTTGCAGCTTACAGAATTCTGTCATCAAGACCTTGTGGCGGTCAGGGTGGGACTAGGCGGAGCTGGGTCGAAGGAGATTATACTCGGATCGGTCTATCTTCCGTTCGAATCCTCTAACCTTCCGCTCTCAAGGGATCTAGAGGCGCTGGTGGCTAGGTGTAGAGCGGATGAATCTCACCTCGTCATTGGTAGCGACGCAAATTCTCACCACACAGTTTGGGGCAGTACTGGAATCAATCCTGGAGGTGAAGCAATAATGCAATTCATAATGGCAAATCACTTAGACATTTCGAATAAAGGTAATACTCCAACCTTCGTAAATAGACGTAGGATGGAAGTCATTGATATACCTATAGGTTTGCCATATATAAGCAACTTGTAAAAACTGGCATGTGCCTTATGAGGAGAGCTGCTCAGACCACAGACACATTAGGTTTTCCTTTACCGAGCGCAACCAGGTGAAGAAATTCTATCGCAACCCAAGAAAAACTGACTGGGGTAACTTTAAGTTAGATTTGGATCGGTACCTTGCAAGCGAAGTTCTAACAGTGAAAAGCTGTCTGGATATTGAATCGGAGACTGCAATGCGTGTACTATGCAGATGCGAGACGATGGTTAGAACGAGACAGCGCTTATTCGGACGACCAAAGCTAGACCCGAAGGAAGTAGATACCTTTTCATCGAGGGACCTGTACGCTATAATCCCGTGTGCAGGTTTTGCAGACTGGGTGTGATAGTTAACCAGGGTCAGCACAATAAGCCTTTTAGACTGCAGTGCGTCGGAGCCGTTTGGCAGACGCACTCGCCAGGGGAGTGATTTCAGTGGGTATGCCGCAAGGAGAGTGCCACACTTTGGCTATAAAAGCTTTCCACTCTACCGGGTTCGGATAACTATCAAAAAAAAGTGGTAACTTGATGCAAAAACCCGAAAATGTTAGACCAAATACGATTATTATTACTATCTAAAGGGATGGAGAGCTTACAGGACCCTGGTGAAAAGAAATAAAATGCAAATGTTAGCTTCTCTGGGTTATTATTTAGCAATACTTTTTTACTAACTGGTTGTATTGATTGGACTGTAGACTAGGTTTGATGTTGATAATGAACGATAATAATTGAAATAAATTTGGTTATATTGTAATTAGTTCTTGAAATTACTTACATAGTACACTAACAAATTTAGAACATAAAACTAAAACACGTCTATATTGAACGTTGAGGACAAAGCAACATATTGCACTGCTAAATAAATGTTGTACTTACAAACTAATATTTGCGGTCGGTAAAGGTAGCATTTGTTTGAAACACCACAAGGGAGCAATACCGTAGAGTTAAAAAAATAAAATACTAATAGAAAATTTAACATATCGCTTTGAAAGGACTACCTTTCACCAAATAATTCTTAAAACACTTAGGTAAGCTTGAAATAGTTTTACTAATACATTTACGCGTTCCTAATGAAATTTTCACGTTGCACACAACTCGCTGAAGTGATACATTTAAAAAAATTAAAGTTTTTAAGCATAAAATATGGAATGGTTAAAAACTGTTTTGCCGACGGCTAACATCGCTATTACCACAAGGGAGAGTTAGAGATGGATTAAGGCTGACATTTTTTAGTTAAACAGAAAACAATTGGACACCACTATATTTAGTAATTATTAAACATAAAAGGGTAGATACAGAAAACCTTTTCGTAGTTGTTAAGCCTAAATTTTTCTTTTTATAGTCCTGGATCAACTTACAACATAATCAATTAGACGTTTTCAATATAGAAACATTTTTAACAGATGTGTTTTTACAAAAAGGAACACGCGTGGTAACGTCTAATTCATAACAAATAATCAAATCATATAACAACCGTATTTAACAATTAAATTATATCACAGATACTTTAGTTTTAAAATACTTGAACAAAATTTAGATACATATTAGTTATCTTTATGAATGAGTGTCGGATCTGGCAATAACAAATTAAATTAAAAATAACTGGAACTTTAAACATCTTAATGTAAATCTTATAATGTTAATCTCGCTTAAGTTTCTATTAAACGAGAGAGCTTCAGATATTACAAAAATATTTGTAGTTATAAAAAATGGGTAATATTAGGTGTTGCTACGGCTTTCAAAACAAAACGGATCTTATGAACTATAACGATTAGGTTTTTATGACAAGTATTTTAATCATACGTTAAAAAGGGTGTTGTCTAATACAACCGGTAAAGGATTCAGGCAGAGTAGATGACTCACACTTAATCCACAGGTCACTGACTGCTACCCTTGCGTTGGATGTGATCAGGTGTAAGTTCATCTTCTGCTGTTCATTTGCAGGTACTTAAATTCATAGGACTTCAGATTGACTTCAATTTGTGGCATTAATGACCCAAGAGTCTTTGCAATGAAAGAGTATAAATGAAGGCACTGTCCGACATTTCCCCACTAATTTTTACCATCAATGACTTTAATTCCACTTTGCTCAAAGGATAACGTGTAAATAATCGGACTATAAAACAATTCATAAAGACAATTCGACCTGAGAAATTTTTACCTCTCCGAAATTTTATATTAGTCAGAACAAGTAGCGGCCACGCGCCGTGTTTATGAAACAAGTTGAAAACCTCGAACAATTAGTTATTTACTTTAACTTTAAATGATAAAAATGCTATTGAAATTTTCTAAACAATGTTTGAAAGCACCTGAAGTACTTTCAAATATTAATATTGCGCCAAATGTGGAGTTTAGCTCTGCAACTGAACTAAACTAAGAAATAACGAATAATTTTATGTTTTTCATATGGGACTAAGGATTTATTATGAATTCGAAAGCTTATTTAGGTTTGGAAATAAATAATTTTTAACAATTTTTTTCATGTTTTCTACCTTCCTTAATAATTTGTCAAGCTAATATTACAAAAAACCCAAATTTTAAAAACCATTTTTATAACTTTATTCTACTATTTATACATCTACAAAAAATATTTATGTTTACTAATTTACTTCAAGCTCACTTTGAACCTGTGATCAAGCATTAAACTAATGCAAAAATTTAGGAAATAAAAAAGAAATTCCTTGTAATCAACCACTAGACCAAAAAGCCCATGAAGAACAAAAACATTATATATTATCAAAATAGTTTAATATATATATATATATATATATATATATATATATATATATATATATATATATATATATATATATATATATATATTGTCGAAGCTTTCCCGGTATATTTTAAGGAACGTTAAAAGATAAGACGACACAAACAAAAGCGAATTCTTAGTAAAGTGATCAGGCGGCTGTCAATTATAAATGAATTATAGTTTTGGGGGATCTAGGCGGTTACAAATACTGTTTGCTAACTGCATAACAAAGAGGAATTAGTTGTTTGGATGCGTAGAAGTAAGATAGAAATATCACGTGTTAACTTAGACATAGTTTAAACTTAAGACAAGAGGATGATTTTGTCCGTTACAATAGAACTTGATAACCAGAAAACAAAATGGCGTCTAAATCATGGGGCCGTAGTAGTAGCATTTAAGGTTTCTTTTGTTTAAGCTGTCTTTAACAAATCGTGGGACTAGAGCCTCTGCAGCAAAATGGCGACCCGAACGTGAGGGGGTTGAATTCTGATAATTAAAATTATTTCAGGAAACTGACGACCTGGAGATTAGAGGTTGATTGTGTCGAGTTTTTTGTGCTTGTTGTGTATATGTGAATTTGGGGGTTTGAACATATATTGAGAAAAGAGTGGTTGAGGAGTTAAGGAGTTGAGATTGGAAGTAGTGATAGTGCCTTGTTTGATAAACCGGAACCAGAAATGAAGATGGCAGGAGGTAGTATGGATCAGTTAAAAACGGATTCGTGAGTTCAAGGGGGCAAAATGATTATGAGAATGTTAGAGAGAATGAATGAAGCACTGAGTGAGAAAATAGATAAATCAGCTAAGGAATTTGGTGATTTTAAAAATAGTTTGACGGTAAAATTAGAGGAAGTTGATATGAGGATAGAACGGAATGAAAGAGATATAATAGGGATCAGAAAGGAAATAGGACATCTGAAAACGGAAGTGAGAGTTTTTAGCGAGGAAGAGATTAATAGTAAAGTGACAGAAGTAAATGATTCATGCAGGGACCAGTTAGGTAAATTTGAAAGAAAAATGTGTTCAATTAAATAAAATTTAACCGCTTTAAGGGGGATGGACCGAGGTTTTATACAAATAATTTATCGTTAGATCAGCACATAAAATTTTTTGAGAACAATCGGGTAAACCCTCAAATATTTATCAATAGTGTTCGAGTGTTAGTACACAATTTGTATGATGAACAGGTCAAATTAAATGTAGTGAAGGCATTACTAAAAGAAAATGCAGGAGCGTGGTACAATCTTGTAGGACAGGATATAGAATTGTATTTATATTTAAAAGCAAAATTTCTGAAATATTATTGGGGAGATCATAAGCAAGACTAAGTGAAGGATGATTTGATTACAGGAAAATATAAGGGGATTTTCAGGATCTAGGGAGCAGTATGCCATCCGAAAGTATAGTACAGCAAAACAAAAGTATTTATTTAGACACTTTGAGGTAGAGGTTAGACAGCACGTAACACTGCAAAACATCACTGAAAGGGAAACATTCTTGGAGTGTTTACAGCGATATGATGATGTAAGTACAGGAAGACCTAAAGATTATAAGGATAGAAATGTAAATCAGGTTACATTCGAAAATAGCATTATCCTAATTATGAATATTAATTAAATATCATAAACATATTTTTACCGTAGTATTTAAGATGTATAAAGCATTGTAAATTTCATATTGTAATCCAGGGTAACCTTCAGAGTTAAATTATAGAAAAGCTTTAGCATTTGAAACCGTTTTAGTTTAAAGCTATTTGTCGAAGTTTTCCCGGTATATTTTAAAGAACGTTAAAAGATAAGACGACACAAACAAAAGCGAATTCTTAGTAAGGCGATCAGGCGGTTGTCGATTATAAATGAATTATTGTTTTGGGGGATCTAGGCGGTTACAAATACTGTTTGCCAACTGCAAAACAAAGAGGTATTAGTTGTTTGAATGCGTAGAAGTAAGATGGAAATATCACGTGTAAACCTGGACATGGTTTAAACTTAAGAAAAGAGGGTAATTTTGTCCGTTATAATAGAACTTGACAATCAGAAAACAAAATGGTGTCCAAATCTTGGGGCCGTAGTAGTTGCATTTAAGGTTACTTTTGTTTAAGCTGTTTTTAACAGACTAGCTTTCGCAGCAAAATGGCGTCCAAATTGTGGGACTGGAGCCTTCGTAGCAATATATATATATATATATATATATATATATATATATATATATATATACATATGTATGTGTGCGCGTGCGTGTGTATGTGTGCATGTGTGTGTATAATTATAATAAATATATCGAGGATTCAGTGAAATTGGGTTTGGACTCAAAACCATTTAACCATTCAAGCTTTTGAAAATTTATTATTTTCTTCTTTATGACTCTAAAACAATTAAAAAACGTTTTCGGATAGGTTACTTACGATTAGTGTAGCTTAAAAATCTAAATTGTTTGATAACAGGTAAAGGGCAAGATAAAAATAAAAGAAATTAATGTGACAATTTATGTAAAACTACTATGCCGTCACAGTTGATGAAAAATATAGCTAATCCATCCTAGATTACAATTTAATTAAATTAATGCAGTTAATACAGATAATAAAAATAAAATTATTATAAAATGCTAATTTAGAAAATTAAAACTAGTCATTTAAGGTTATCTAAGGTTTTGTATTTTTAATTGTGGTTAAAAGGTATGAATAAATGTTACTTAAATTTTGGGTATACGTTTTTTTATTTAAAGGGTATCTTCTAAAGAAATGGCAATCATTTTAAGAAGCTACCGTTTTTTTGTAATGATTTTCAATAAAAATTAATTTAGTATCATTGTAGTTACTTGTGTCCAGTTTCAATTGCATGAGATGCCAGTGCACATGTTTTTTATTTTTATTGCAGTCATTTTTGTGAAAAGCTAATCTAGTAGAAAGCCTATTGAACCTGTAACCTACATATTTTTTTTTACAGGTTCAGTAGGGTATACTGTAAACGACTCGCGATCGTCAAAGTTTTGTATTAGAATCCTTATGATTAGTATGTAATATTTTTTTTAAGGTTAACATTGGTTTTATGGTAAGCTTGATATTATGTAAGTGTTTTAAAAGTTGTTTACATTTATCAGTCAATCTATCTATCTATCGCATGATAGGGCCTAACTTGAAAATGTCAAAATGAAAAACCACGTTATTAGAAATAAATTTCGTTAGTGGTATACACTATAGTAAAGTGCAATCTTACTTTGGCAAATGTTTAAGATCTTTGTGGGCTTTTTCTGTTCAAAGACATTGAAATTTCTTACAAATCTGTTACACTAATCACGAAATGAAACACTTTCGTCAGAAGCTAGGTAGTTCTGAAACTACCTCTTAGAAACAGATCGGTACCATTTCAAACGTAGATTTAGATGTGTCTAAAAAATCACTTCACTCATCGTTGAAAAAAAATATATAAAAATTATTCCACAAAAAGAAAAAGCTAAAAAAAAAGAAATACTAATTATGGATGACAATTGAATTTTAATAGAGTTTTATTTAATGGAAGGGCAGATGAAATAGAAAATTGAATATATAAAACAAAAGACCAAAAAGGATAAAGCACAACAATTAAATAATGTTGAAAATGTGTGTGTAGAATCGTCTTTAGCAATACGTGTTGCAGATTTAAAAATTAATGAAGTAGACATTTCGCCCATTTTTGTATGGGACATCATCAGGAGAGGACGTGTATCATTAACTTAGAACTCGCAAACCTACTCTCCAAATTAATCTATTAGAGTTTGTCGCAAAGTGGCTGTGTTGAGGGAAGTTACTTTTAGACGTCCTAATGCAGAATGATGTAGCGCTACCTATTTCTTCTTCGTACTTAAGCAAAAACTTGGGATAAATAGATAGATGTATACTATGTTGCAGTCACAGTTCTACCATTTCCTAGGACATAGTAACCACATGTCCAATTTTTGAGACAAAACAAGCAACCGTTCTCTAGAAGACCCTCTGACAGCAAATAGCCTCGATTGGCTTTGTTTACACTTTGGAATACTTAAAAAGGTTATTACGATATTCCGTACAGACAAGAAAGAAAGTACTCCCTGTATGTTTGTTGTGGTTTGTTTAGCATTCTTCTTAATCTTCTTTGGGAATGAAACCACTCATAGTTTTTAAAATCTATTTTATTTACGTTTCGATCCATGACCTAGGATCGTTGTCAAAATAATAAAAACTTCAAGTTTGACGTTTATGACATAAATTGAAGGTTACTTTGATTTATTGATGTTTGAAATATTTGGTTTGAGTACACTAAGCAAAAATTTTTAAAGTTTAAAAGAAAGATTGCCTTCAATTTGTGTTGCGACCTGTGATCGACTTTCCTATGGTAGCCAATACGCTTAACGTGAAATCAGCTGATTAATTTTTATTGGTGAATTTTATATAAATTCAATAATTTGGGAAACATTTTTTAACATGTTTCTATTTATACAATTGAGAGATTTCTAATTTTATGTCTTATTTTACCGAGATTCAGTGAAGGGGGTTAAGCAACCTGTGGCTACCAAGATCCCCCAACACTTAGATATTTGCCGAAATAATGGTTTTCTAGTTAATATGCTTATTGTTATGTAATTAGTTATTGTATGTATAAATAAGACATAAAATCAGAAATCTCTCAATTGTATAAATAGAAACATGTTAAAAAATGTTTCCCAAATTATTGAATTTATATAAAATTCACCAATAAAAATTAATCAGCTGATTTCACGTTAAGCGTATTGGCTACCATAGGAAAGTCGATCCCAGGTCGCAACACAAATTGAAGGCAATCTTTCTTTTAAACTTTAAAAATTTTTGCTTAGTGTACTCAAACCAAATATTTCAAACATCAATAAATCAAAGTAACCTTCAATTTATGTCATAAACGTCAAACTTGAAGTTTTTATTATTTTGACAACGATCCTAGGTCATGGATCGAAACGTAAATAAAATAGATTTTAAAAACTATGAGTGGTTTCATTCCCAAAGAAGATTAAGAAGAAAGAAAGTAGTAAAGCAAGTAAAGAAAATCACCCATACCGAATACCGCAACAAAACAGAAGGCTGGAATAGAAATCTAAGAGAATTGAATGCCGTAATTGCTCAGAACGTTGTAGAGTGGGATGGGTCACACAGATAGAAAAATTGGATACCTCAACAAGTAGTTTTATTTACAAACCTTTAGTTAAGCATAGTATAGAAAGGAATATCTACAGAGACCAAATCGAACATTTACGTAATCGTCCTGTTATAACATAATGGAAACAAAAGCGTAAACTCGCATATAACACAACATAGCAAGATACATTTAAGCCAATATTAAAGTCTAAATCACGTATACATATATACTTACATAATGTTTCCAACCCTAAATCCATCATCATCATCATTGGGTCTTCAGTCCTGAAACTGGTTAGACGCGTACCATCATTGTTTCCTATTCTGAACTAACCTACAGATTTCCCCGAAATTTGCACAGTCTGCATCTATCACTATCTGATCTAGGTCTACATCCGCCTCTTTTTTCCTATCTCTGCTTGTCATATATCCCATACTATTCCCCAAAAATGCCTTAGAACGTATTCTGCCCTTCTATTTCCCAAAGTTATCCTTGTTCCCTTACTGTTTCTATAACCTATTTGTTATTACCTTTGTCTGTCCATCCTCAAACATCTGAAGCACGGCATTTCAAAGGCCGCTACTGTTCTTCTGTCTGCTTTTCAGACTGCTCGTATTTCGTAGGCATATTGTCTGTGCTGTGCTCCACATACGCTTTCAACAACTTTTTGTTCTATGTTTGTTGTGTTTCATCATAAGCGCCGTTCTTTCTTGTTAGATGCAGTTCGGTCACCTTCTATTGTTTTACAATTATATACCCTATTTCTCCGACATTCAGTGGTTGCGAAGAAGGGTGAGCAGCCTGTGGCTGCCAAGTTCCCCCAGCACTTGAACATTTACAGATTTAATATTTTTTCCAATATGTCATTTCGCACAGTCAACATTAGTTGCAGATATTTCACAACAAACAACTAGTTGTTTATAATAATCATCAGATTTGTCTGCGCTTATTTTTTCGTCATTGGGTTTCCCATCTCAAAATTGGTTGGACATGTACCTGCACTTATTTCTTTTCTAAACTAATCTACATGGTTCCCTGAAATTCTCACACAGCAATACAGCTCGGTTCCCCATATATTGTTTTCTATTATTATGCCCTATTTCACAGAGATTTATTGAAGGGGGTTAAGCAACCTGTGGCTGCCAAGATCCCCCAACACTTAGACATTTGCCAAAATAATAGTTTTCCAGTAAATGTTTTCAAGCAATTACCATAATTCGAGAATATTGCCCATCCAATGCTTGTAGTTGCTTATAATAAATATCATGTTTCTTCTATTGTTTTCTATTATTATACCCTTTTTCACTGAGATTTATTGAAGGGGGTTAAGCAACCTGTGGCTACCAAAATCCCCCAACACTTAGACATTTGCCGAAGTAATGGTTTTCCAGTAAATCCTTTCACACACTTAACATTATTCGAGAATATTGCCCAACCAATTCTTGTAGTTACTTATAATACTCATCATGTTTAAGCACAGTTATTTTTTCGTCATTAGTTTATCCATCTTGGGATTGGTTGGATGCGTACCTCCATTGATTTCTATTCTGGGCTAGTCTACACATCTCCCTGACGCCCCTACAGCCTACATCATTTACTTTCTGTGTGCAGTAGTCTAACCTAGGTCTGCCTCTTCTTCTCTTTTTTCCTATCTCTGCTTCTAATATATTCCGCACTATTCCCTCATGCCGTAGTATGTGGCCTATCATCCTATCTCTCCTATTTTTTACCGTTTTCCACAGATTTCTTTCTTCCCCTACCATTTTTAGTACCTCTTCGTTCTTAACTTTGTCTGTCCATGATATCTTCATCATACGTCTGTAGCACCACATTTTAAAAGCTTCTACCTTTTTCTTGTCCACTTCTCTCACTGTCCAGGCTTCACAGCCATACAGTGCTGTGCTCCACACATATGTTTTGAGCAATCTTTTCCTTGTTTCTATGTTTGTGGTCTTTGAGCACAGTAGTTGCTTTTTCTTGTTAAATGTAGCACGACCTTGTGCTAATCTTTGTTTTATATTTTTTGTGCTTTTCCCATCTTGCGTTATTTGGCTTCCTAGGTAGCAGAAATCCTTAACCTCTTGTAAGTTCGTGTTACATATTTGTATTCTTGTTTTTGATTTATTTTTCCCTCCTTTGCATACTAGTACTTTAGTTTTACTTTTGTTAATTTTCATACCGTATCTCTCTGTTAGAACCGTTTCCATTTCATTGAGAGCAGCTTCTAACTCTTCCTTGCTAGATGCTAATACCGCTATATCATCTGCAAATCTAAGCATATCAATTTTTTGTCCGTGCATAGTAATTCCAAATGTCTTCCTGCATTTGACAGTATTCATTGCCTCCTCAATGTACAAGTTAAAAATTAGTGGGGATAGGGAACATCCCTGTCTTACCCTAATGAACTTTTTAATATAATTCTCCGAGCTTTGTTTCATGGTATTGTAACCTTCCTTTTAGCTGTTTGTTACCAACCTTGGATTTTCACAGGCTTTTATGCTTATTATATATTACTAATGGTTCAAGTAACTCCAATTAAAATAATAATGAATGGCATTGACTTCTACCCTTTAATTTTTAGCGAATACCAATTAAATATTAATTATTATTTGTACACTTTGTTTAATACCCGTTACTTAAAAATTGAATTAATTAATATAAATTTCGCACGTAATTTCTATTTCTTTCTTTATACAGGGTGATTAAAATTATTTGATGTCGTTAATTAATTTTCTACCCTGGTCTAAATTTGAGTAATATATATATATATATATATATATATATATATATACATATACAGGTGTTGTGACTGTGCGCCCTTCTTATAAAGATGTACATTGTCACGAGACAAGGTCGGTGACAAAGGCATTTAAAAACAATCTGATTCGAAATAGATATATTGGAAGTAGTTGAAAGTGCAAAAGCAACCAAATAGCAACAAAGGAACAGTTTTAAGTTTAGAAAGATTTTAGACGTTGTGCTGGTAACTCCTTTCAGGATTCATATGATTTTTAAAAAGTTGTTCTAAACATTCAATATGTGAATCGATATTACGCTTTATTCATACACATGTGCTATTTATAACCTTACTCTAAGCGAAACTGTTTTACCGAATACTTGTTGCCCCCCTACAAATTCCATTGCAAGTTGAGAATGTTATTGTTGACATAACTTAAAATACTACGTTTAGTAGCTTTCCTTCTCAAATATACTACTCAGCTTCACCTCACAGCCATATATTAGTGACAAAATAATAGTTTCGCCTCAGGCTCATAATAGGCGCCAAGTTTTTGTTGTATTCTTTTCGAGTGTGCATGCGAGTCGTGGTATGAATGAGAAAGTTTGTGAGTAGTAGAACTGATCATAGAAGTCGGTATTACATTTACAAAAAGAAAATATGTAGTTGATACATTAAGCAGTTTTTTTGATTTACTTTAGTAATATCTACATAATTAGTTAGATAACTTTAAGTTGCTATTACTGATAGTCACGTTTGTTTCATTGTTGTACAAAAAATGAATGCAAAACCAACGTGAGTTATTAGTTTAATTATAGTTTTCAAGGGTTTATATTAGTTGCTTTAGCTTTCAACGGTCGACATACATTATTTCAAACATTTCGTCGCTTTTTATTCAACACCCTATGCGAATGTCTCTGAAGTGGAGATTTATAATCTACAAGTAGACAGAATTGCGAATTTTAATCACTACGGACAGTTGCAAATATCAAAAGTTGTTGGAAAACGAACACCTAAATAAGGTCTAGAATGATTTATTATACTTTAAACCTGTACACTTTTCAAGCGTGTTTATACACAAAAACTTTTATCTTTAACTAACTATCCAACAATATTTAGAAAGATAGTTGGTGATTTGGAGAAACTTTTTGAAGGGTTTCATATTCCGCATTCCCTTTATAACTCACCGGAAACTTTCCACTGGCGTGAAGTTAGCAGACACATTTCAGCAGACAAAATAGCGGAAATACCCGAAGGTTCAGTGGCGTAGGTAAAACTAATATAAAGCGACCTACTCATTTGCTTACTATTTTATGCTGAATATTCTTTGGCAAAACAGATTTATACCGGTAGATTATTCTTGCACCTATATATATAGCATCTAAACAAAATAATTGGCGCACTTTTCAAAAATTTTAAAATACCCTAAATGCAAATAACACAAAATTTAAAAAAAAATTGTAGAAGGAAATACACTGCCAAGACAAAAACAAGCAAATTACATCTGCGTTAACTATATCTACGACAGACAAAAAGGAAAATCACAGATCAGCCGTTTAAGGGTTCAATATGGCGCCAAATTATAAATACTAGATTACTTAATATTTTACTGAAAAGTTGAAAAACTGGTAGAAGGAAATAGAGTGCCAGGATAAAACCAAACTGATTACATGTGCATTAACTATATCTACAATCCACAAAAGGGAAAATTACTGACCAGCCGTCTAAGGGTTCAAAATGGCGCCAAATTATAAATACCAGATTACTTAATATTTTACTGAAAAGTTGAAAAACTGGTAGAAGGAAATAGAGTGCCAGGATAAAACCAAACTGATTACATGTGCATTAACTATATCTACAACCCACAAAAGGAAAATTACTGACCAGCCGTCTAAGGGTTCAAAATGGCGCCAAATTATAAATACCAGATTACTTAATATTTTACTGAAAAGTTGAAAAACTGGTAGAAGGAAATAGAGTGCCAGGATAAAACCAAACTGATTACATGTGCATTAACTATATCTACAATCCACAAAAGGAAAATTACTGACCAGCCGTCTAAGGGTTCAAAATGGCGCCAAATTATAAATACCAGATTACTTAATATTTTACTGAAAAGTGAAAAACTGGTAGAAGGAAATAGAGTGCCAGGATAAAACCAAACTGATTACATGTGCATTAACTATATCTACAACCCACAAAAGGAAAATTACTGACCAGCCGTCTAAGGGTTCAAAATGGCGCCAAATTATAAATATAGATTACTTAATATTTTACTGAAAAGCTGAAAAACTGGTAGAAGGAAATAGAGTGCCAGGATAAAACCAAACTGATTACATGTGCATTAACTATATCTACAACCACAAAAGGAAAATTACTGACCAGCCGTCTAAGGGTTCAAAATGGCGCCAAATTATAAATACTAGATTACTTAATATTTTACTGAAAAGCTGAAAAACTGGTAGAAGGAAATAGAGTGCCAGGATAAAACCAAACTGATTACATGTGCATTAACTATATCTACAATCCACAAAAGGAAAATTACTGACCAGCCGTCTAAGGGTTCAAAATGGCGCCAAATTATAAATACTAGATTACTTAATATTTTACTGAAAAGCTGAAAAACTGGTAGAAGGAAATAGAGTGCCAGGATAAAACCAAACTGATTACATGTGCATTAACTATATCTACAACCCACAAAAGGAAAATTACTGACCAGCCGTCTAAGGGTTCAAAATGGCGCCAAATTATAAATACTAGATTACTTAATATTTTACTGAAAAGCTGAAAAACTGGTAGAAGAAAATAGAGTGCCAGGATAAAACCAAACTGATTACATGTGCATTAACTATATCTACAACCACAAAAGGAAAATTACTGACCAGCCGTCTAAGGGTTCAAAATGGCGCCAAATTATAAATACCAGATTACTTAATATTTTACTGAAAAGCTGAAAAACTGGTAGAAGAAAATAGAGTGCCAGGATAAAACCAATCTGATTACATGTGGTTAAAATGCCAAATAAATACAATATAAATTTACTGACAGCGAAAAAGGTTAAAATGGGCCAGATAAAACAATATTAATTCTTAAATAAATGAAAAAAAAATCCGACACCCAAGGGTTAAATGGCTCAAATTTAAATACAATATAAAATTACTGAAAGCGAAAAGGTAAAATGGGCCAGATTAAAATATTAATTCTTAATATATCTAAACACAAAAGGAAAATATGACCAGGTCTAAGGGTTAATGGCCAATATAATCTAATACTAAAATTTTACTGACAGCGCTGGAGTAAAATGGGCCAGATAAAACCAATATTAATTTTACTAACTAAACGAAAAGGAAAATATGCCAGAACAAGGGTTCAATGGCAAATTAAAATACTAATACTAAATTTTACTGAAAGTAAGGGTGAAATGGGCCAGATAAAACTAATTATTAATTATTAACTGAATCTAAATCTAAAGGAAAATTATGCCAGCGTAAAAGGTTCAAAATGCGTCAATTATAAATACAATTACTTAAATTACTGAAAATTAAACCTGTAGGGTAAAATGTGCCAGGATAAAACCAAACTGATTACATGTGCATTAACTATATCTACAATCCACAAAAAGGAAAATTACTGACCAGCCGTCTAAGGGTTCAAAATGGCGCCAAATTATAAATACTAGATTACTTAATATATTACTGAAAAGCTGAAAAACTGGTAGAAGAAAATAGAGTGCCAGGATAAAACCAATCTGATTACATGTGCATTAACTATATCTACAACACACAAAAAGGAAAATTACTGACCAGCCGTCTAAGGGTTCAAAATGGCGCCAAATTATAAATACTAGATTACTTAATATTTTACTGAAAAGCTGAAAAACTGGTAGAAGAAAATAGAGTCAGGATAAAACCAATCTGATTACATGTGTATTAACTATATCTACAATCCACAAAAACGAAAATTACTGACCACTCGTCTAAGGGTTCAAAATGGCGCCAAATTATAAATACTAGATTACTTAATATTTTACTGAAAAGTTGAAAAACTGGTAGAAGGAAATAGAGTGCCAGGATAAAACTAATCTGATTACATGTGCATTAACTGTATCTACAACACACAAAAAGGAAAATTACTGACCAGCCGTCTAAGGGTTCAAAATGGCGCCAAATTATAAATACTAGATTACTTAATATTTTACTGAAAAGCTGAAAAACTGGTAGATGAAAATAGAGTGCCAGGATAAAACCAATCTGATTACATGTGTATTAACTATATCTACAATCCACAAAAAGGAAAATTACTGACCACCCGTCTAAGGGTTCAAAATGGCGCCAAATTATAAATACTAGATTACTTAATATTTTACTGAAAAGTTGAAAAACTGGTAGAAGGAAATAGTGTGCCAGGATAAAACTAATCTGATTACATGTGCATTAACTGTATCTACAATCCACAAAAAGGAAAATTACTGACCAGCCGTCTAAGGGTTCAAAATGGCGCCAAATTATAAATACCAGATTACTTAATACTTTACTGAAAAGCTGAAAAACTGGTAGAAGAAAATAGAGTGCCAGGATAAAACCAAACTGATTACATGTGCATTAACTATATCTACAATCCACAAAAAGGAAAATTACTGACCAGCCGTCTAAGGGTTCAAAATGGCGCCAAATTATAAATACCAGATTACTTAATATTTTACTGAAAAGCTGAAAAACTGGTAGAAGAAAATAGAGTGCCAGGATAAAACCAATCTGATTACATGTGCATTAACTATATCTACAACACACAAAAAGGAAAATTACTGACCAGCCGACTAAGGGTTCAAAATGGCGCCAAATTATAAATACTAGATTACTTAATATTTTACTGAAAAGTTGAAAAACTGGTAGAAGGAAATAGAGTGCCAGGATAAAATTGAAGCTTATTACATCTGCATTAACTGTATGTACGACCGACAAAAAAGGAAAATCGGTGACCAGCCGTCTTTGGGGTCGAAATGGCGCCAACTACTTGATTATTTAATATTTTACTGACAAGTTGAAAAACTTATAAAACAAATAGAAAGCCAGGACTTAACCAAGTTTATTACAGTTTCATCATACCTTGCATGTGCATAGTTTGTATGGTTTCCTGGTATAAAACTTAAGACAATTTAACTGTTTTCAAAGTTTGTTTCCATGACCACGTATAAGTAGGTCAGATTTAGTACGAGCATTACCTCTGTTTACACTACTGAGTGAATCTGTAAAGCATCTGCCATCCCTGGTAACACACTGTATATAAGCATATATATAGAAATACAAAATAGCCAACATCTCATTGTATTGCTTGTAGTGGAAAGAGCTAACATTGTTTTTTCTGCTTTTGAAAATGTTCAAGTAAGTTCACTTGCTGTTGACACTAATTGGAACGTAGGATTTTCCTTGTTGATCACATCCAGTCGAGAAGAACTGTGTGTATTCCATCCAACTTTGTAAGAACACATAACATTCGAAACAGATAGACACAATTGCAATAATCGTAAGAAAAATTACAAGAGTAGAACTGTGTTGTAAATTACGTAAAATTGATAGTGAAAGGGAGCTGATTTTAGAACTAGTTGCAATAATGTAACTTTTTCTATTCAAAGAAGTAAACGTATACCATTTCTTAAAACAAATACCAAATGGTTACACGTCTTTGTCTATTGTATTACGATTATTTTAGACACTGTCACGACTTTAACATAAGAAAAATGTGACGTAATTGTCATGTTTATTATTTATGTATTGGTCGAACCGAACACCTTAATTTTAATATTTTATAAGTTCCAAATTGTTGAGATATTTGCGTAATGCAATCGTTGTGTATCAGTTCATTCTACAGAGGTCACACAATCCATTTAGTGTTTTTCTGAAATGGGGATACCTTTTTTATTTCATCATATGACAACAAACACTTATTGTGCGTAAATCTCAGGCATGTACTGCATCTGAAGTTTGTTGTATCTTGTAGAACATCAACTGAACAGTAAAAGCATTTCCTTTTCATGTTGTTACCCTGTTTAAGTAATAAGATCTTTAGTTGTTTCCTGTACTCTGAGCAGTCAATGTTATTTGTGAGTATTTTCTGTTCCATTATCATTGATGAAAAATATATAACAAAAACACCACAGTTATAACTGTCCTCTTGACGCACATGCTGTAATGTTATCACTTGCCAAGTATATGTGTTGCTTTTGTCTTTTTTATAAAGAAATCTTAAAATTGTTTTAGTAGTACCTGCATAAACATAAGTTCACCGCCCAAAGGATCTAAAACAGTCAAAACTTTTAAAGAAAAATTAGCCCCTACTAAAATGAAGTGCCTGCCAGATTGTGTTCCAGTAGCCACGGGCATTAAAATTTTATCTTTCGTTATGACTATGGAATCTGCAAACTCTTGATCATAGTCTACTTCTCCAAAAATTACTGACGATTTTGCAACCGAAATGAGTTGGTATTCCTGATTTCTATTGAAAAGATTTAAACAATGTTCAATCACAAACGAACTGAGCCATTCCTTTCCACTGAGTGTTAAAAAATCATCAATTAATAATTCCTTGACAGAAAAATTTACACTTACATCTACGGTTACGACGTAGCCTCTGTTACTAGGTAAAAGCTTATAATAATTGGGATCACTTACGATACCATTTTCAAAAAAAGATAGGTTATCTAATGTTGTCCATCTTAGCTTTTGAATTGACAAACGTGATAATATAGTTTCATCAAACAATGATGGGAGAAGACAAAAGTAATAAAATTTTTCAGTTTCGGTAGCATTGTATTCCAGAACTCTTTTGATCTATTTATGCGAATGATTTTGCAGCTGTTATTGGAATAAATTACTAGATCGCACCATGAGCGGTTAGTGATTTCAAGTAGTCCCTGAATTTGAAAATGATAATCGTGGAATATCTTAACAGTGTCTCCATTCGTATCTAAAAAATCAAATTTATAAACGGATGGATCCTGATTTCTTCTTGCATATGGACATTTGATTTCTACCATACCATCTTTGTCAATTAGTCCATCTGGTGACGCGGCAAGATATTTATATTCCTTGTGGACCACCAAACCACATTGTTGGTATTTTGGAGCAACGATCTTCAGATACTCGTTTAATCCTTTCTTCTCATTCAGTACGCCATACCGTATAGCAGGCGTATTGAGTTGTTTCTGAAGGAGAGTTTTACAATTTTCGAATAACCGCTTTCCTTACTTTTGCATATTTTCCCAAAATTGCTTGCAGTTAGTCGAATTTTACGTTCTGCGTACCAATCGTTGCTTTGTTTTGAGCACGTGTTTTACTTCTATCCCAGCCAGTTCCTGTGGTGTTGCTGACATTAACTCTGATAGAAAATTCTGATATTTTATGTACGAGTTGTTGTCAATTACAGGCATTTCTGGGTTAGATTTTCTGTAGAGACACAACTTACACAAAAATCTGCGCTAAAGCTATGTTTACTATCTTCACAGCGTTGGTGATACCAGCGCTTGCAGGCATCGCATTGCACCCATAAATTCATGTCGTCGCCAGCTCCGTGACCACAATATCCACATTGAGCAAACTCATCGTCGTCTTCAGGATAGACAACCCCTTTTCGTAAATGTTTTTCCAAATTGTAGATAGCGACCGTCAAAATGTGTACCTTGTTTTTAATTTTCTTATTCCACTGTTCTTGCAATTTTTCTCATTTGTAGGATCTTTTGTCAATTGTGTTTTTAATTTTTATTTCAGTTTCAATATTTAAAGCAATAACCTCTTCTCTTAGTTTTCTTATAAAGTGTGTGCATTTTATATTGGTCCGCGCTTCTAATATATTGCGTTTTAGTTGACCGAAGTAGTTTTCTATCGGTGCATTTGTGACCCTATCGACTTTTGTAACATTAACCTATTCCAAAGACTGCAGAAGGAAGATATTTTGTTAATATTACTTTAAAATATTCGGGATTATATAACACGTTTTCTTCAACAATACAGTCCTCCTCTAAATTGTTAACGTTTTAATTAATTTGTTAAAATGGATATAGAACGGACTTGATTTATATAATGTTTCTCCTTCTTGCTTATGTGATTGTATATTTTCAATTTCAGAACATCCTGCGCCATGAAAATTAATTTCATTCTCCGACTGAGATTTCAGATAGCGTATGTTTTGTTTTGCGTGATGTACCTTTGAATTGTTGTATTTTGTATTCAGTAACACATACGTATTAAATACAAATATTTCAAAATCTTCAATAGATTGTAATGTAATGGCTAAAGCTATCATTTCTTTAAACAAAGGTGTCTGAACATCATTTGTCGACAAACCATCCACATCTTTTGAAACCATTTTCATAAAATGAGCACTACAAAGATGAATGCTTATGAAATTTTTTCTTGAAACTTTTATTGTCAATCACAAGTGTATACGTTTTATGTAAATATTCATATAAAGTACACCTGTTGAAAGCTTTACATGCAGCATGTATATTGGCAAATGAAAAATCAGTTACCAATCTAGAGAAGCATGGAAAATAATTATTTTCCTCGCAAAAATAGCGAAAATCATTAAACAATTAAAAAATTGCATTTGAGTTGTGCACAGACGATATCATTGAGAATATTGGAAATACTCGACCAGAATTATGTATTTGTATAACCGCGGAATAAAAATATATTCGTTTTGTATTTTCCAATGGACTCCTCACAACATTTCAGTGGCATCAAAATAAATAATTGGCAGACTTTCAGCGGAATTTTGGGCTTTTAGTACATTTAACTGCTGCAGGCTATACAATTTAACGCAGAAAGGTATACTCACTTCCTTGATGTATTCCGGATGATCCAGCTGCAATAAAACTATATCCAAAATGCATGTCCACTTCTATCTAAAGAAGACAGTGCTTCGGATCTGATTTTTCTAAGTGTTGGATCGGACTTTATTGTTTGTAAGTTTTACCAGTTTTAATACAGTTTTATTGCACTCTATCAAAGATTGCTTTTTAAATTTAAATGGTTTTTCCTTTAAAAGCTTTTTTTTGAAAATACCTCTTTCAGCCCCGCGAACATGTTGGGTTAAGAAGTTTGGGTGACAAAAGTTATTCGAGGTACTATAGACGCTAGCTATCATATTCGTTACTATAATTTTAAATCTTTTGCATCTGTAGTTATTATATTTACATATACCGAAGATGTGTATGTTGTCTTTCTTTCTGTATCTCACGTCTTTGAAAATAACTATGCAGGTGTTGTTGACATATTTTTTCAAGCGATTTCTGAGTACAGTCGGGTAAAGCTTTGAAACAAGTTTACCATTTTGATAGATCAAATTCCAAATTTTGCTGTTTATACTAAATTGCCCTTCAAAATAAATGTAAGACTTCTTTATATATCTAATAGAATTTGATTTTTCAGCATTTTTGGAATTTACTGGTAGTATGTTTTGGTCCTTAGCTGGACTAGATAAATCCATAACTTCCTTTGGAACGTCAAAATCTTCAGGAGTGATGTTAATAGTTTTAGCACGTTCAACATCAGGATTATCTAGTGCTATATCATGAGAATTACTAGTATACTTAGAGTCTGTATGCACCTTTGTATAACTATGTAATTCATTTAGTTCGAAATCAATTATTTGATTCTGTATAGAATGCTCGAAAGAATTAACTTCTTTATTGCCCAATGGCGTTGAACAATATATGGAACCCAGACAAACGTCCGAATTAACTACTTTTATTTCATTATTCTTTGTGTACATAGCTTTTGCCTTAATGTCACCCATTTCCGATATATTAATTTACGATTTTTAAGTGAATTTTTCATTAAAACGCTTTACACATGTCACCATATATAGACCTTTGATCTCTCCAAAAAGGACTCACGTTTGCACATTTGATAGATTTTTCTGTTAAGAATGACTCTATGGTTGCACCAGCTATTGCGGATTTTTTAAATTTAAAAATATTCTTTGGAATTTGACTACACCGTTCCTTGAAATATTGCTTGAAATTACAATTTGTATATATTATTCTCTGAATTCTAGATAAGAAACCATACTCGGTACCTTTTAGAGAATGTATAATGTTTTTGTATATGGTCTCACTTAGAGGATCTTCTAAATTTAAGTAAGGGACGTGTTTATTAATGCATTCAAATATTATACTAAACACTTTGTTCTTTGAAATAAATTTAAACTTCATGATTGGTGATTAAAGTTCAGTAAAATCAATAAATAAAAGTACGTTAACACGTTGAAGGACACTGACGTTCTACGGCGTCTTTGAAGCCGATCATTTTGTGACAAACGTCATAAGGAGTCTTCCATAATTTTTTCTAAAACTGGTGGAACGTTAAGCGGTGTCCAACTATGCATATAGAATATTTATATTCGGTTATAACTGTCACATTCGGCATGGAAAATATTTGCCCAGTACAATTCGTTAACTGCGTAAACCAGTTTAAATCCCCTCTACTATTGGTCTGAAGTCGCATCCTTCCCAATTACAACAGAACGCTGAGCGGCGTCTTCAATGCCACTTGATATCATTCTGTCTAGCTATTATATGTCATGTTCGTTGCTACTTCGCGTCAAAAATTTGTTTAGTCTGTTTTTTGTAATCTAGTATTTATAATTTAGCGCCATTTTGAACCCTTAGACGGCTGGTCAGTGATTTTCCTTTTTGTCGGTCGTAGATACAGTAAATGCACATGTAATCAGTTTGATTTTATCCTGGTACTCTATTTCCTTCTACCAGTTTTTCGACTTTTCAGTAAAATATTAAGTAATCTAGTATTTATAATTTGGCGCCATTTAGAACCCTTAGACGGCTGGTCAGTAATATTCCTTTTTGTGGATTGTAGATATAGTTAATGCACATGTAATCAGATTGGTTTTATCCTGGCACTCTATTTCCTTCTACCAGTTTTTCAACTTTTCAGTAAAGTATTAAGTAATCTAGTATTTATAATTTGGCGCCATTTTGAACCCTTAGACGGCTGGTCAGTAATTTTCCTTTTTGTGGATTGTAGATATAGTTGATGCACATGTAATCAGTTTGGTTTTATCCTGGCACTCTATTTCCTTCTACCAGTTTTTCAACTTTTCAGTAAAATATTAAGTAATCTACTATTTATAATTTGGCGCCATTTTGAACCCTTAGACGGCTGGTCAGTAATTTTCCTTTTTGTGGATTGTAGATATAGTTAATGCACATGTAATCAGATTGGTTTTATCCTGGCACTCTATTTCCTTCTACCAGTTTTTCAACTTTTCAGTAAAGTATTAAGTAATCTAGTATTTATAATTTGGCGCCATTTTGAACCCTTAGACGGCTGGTCAGTAATTTTCCTTTTTATGGGTTGTAGATATAGTTGATGCACATGTAATCAGTTTGGTTTTATCCTGGCACTCTATTTCCTTCTACCAGTTTTTCAACTTTTCAGTAAAATATTAAGTAATCTAGTATTTATAATTTGGCGCCATTTTGAACCCTTAGACGGCTGGTCAGTAATTTTCCTTTTTGTGGGTTGTAGATATAGTTGATGCACATGTAATCAGTTTGGCTTTATCCTGGCACTCTATTTCCTTGTACCAGTTTTTCAACTTTTCAGTAAAGTATTAAGTAATCTACTATTTATAATTTGGCGCCATTTTGAACCCTTAGACGGCTGGTCAGTAATTTTCCTTTTTGTGGATTGTAGATATAGTTAATGCACATGTAATCAGATTGGTTTTATCCTGGCACTCTATTTCCTTCTACCAGTTTTTCAACTTTTCAGTAAAGTATTAAGTAATCTAGTATTTATAATTTGGCGCCATTTTGAACCCTTAGACGGCTGGTCAGTAATTTTCCTTTTTGTGGGTTGTAGATATAGTTGATGCACATGTAATCAGTTTGGTTTTATCCTGGCACTCTATTTCCTTCTACCAGTTTTTCAATTTTTCAGTAAAGTATTAAGTAATCTAGTATTTATAATTTGGCGCCATTTTGAACCCTTAGACGGCTGGTCAGTAATTTTCCTTTTGTGGGTTGTAGATATAGTTGATGCACATGTAATCAGTTTGGTTTTATCCTGGCACTCTATTTCCTTCTACCAGTTTTTCAACTTTTCAGTAAAATATTAAGTAATCTAGTATTTATAATTTGGCGCCATTTTGAACCCTTAGACGGCTGGTCAGTAATTTTCCTTTTTGTGGATTGTAGATATAGTTAATGCACATGTAATCAGATTGGTTTTATCCTGGCACTCTATTTCCTTCTACCAGTTTTTCAACTTTTCAGTAAAGTATTAAGTAATCTAGTATTTATAATTTGGCGCCATTTTGAACCCTTAGACGGCTGGTCAGTAATTTTCCTTTTTGTGGATTGTAGATATAGTTAATGCACATGTAATCAGATTGGTTTTATCCTGGCACTCTATTTCCTTCTACCAGTTTTTCAACTTTTCAGTAAAGTATTAAGTAATCTACTATTTATAATTTGGCGCCATTTTGAACCCTTAGACGGCTGGTCAGTAATTTTCCTTTTTGTGGATTGTAGATATAGTTAATGCACATGTAATCAGATTGGTTTTATCCTGGCACTCTATTTCCTTCTACCAGTTTTTCAACTTTTCAGTAAAGTATTAAGTAATCTAGTATTTACAATTTGGCGCCATTTTGAACCCTTAGACGGCTGGTCAGTAATTTTCCTTTTTGTGGGTTGTAGATATAGTTGATGCACATGTAATCAGTTTGGTTTTATCCTGGCACTCTATTTCCTTCTACCAGTTTTTCAACTTTTCAGTAAAGTATTAAGTAATCTAGTATTTATAATTTGGCGCCATTTTGAACCCTTAGACGGCTGGTCAGTAATTTTCTTTTTTGTGGATTGTAGATATAGTTAATGCACATGTAATCAGATTGGTTTTATCCTGGCACTCTATTTCCTTCTACCAGTTTTTCAACTTTTCAGTAAAGTATTAAGTAATCTAGTATTTATAATTTGGCGCCATTTTGAACCCTTAGACGGCTGGTCAGTAATTTTCCTCTTTGTGGGTTGTAGATATAGTTGATGCACATGTAATCAGTTTGGTTTTATCCTGGCACTCTATTTCCTTCTACCAGTTTTTCAACTTTTCGGTAAAATATTAAGTAATCTAGTATTTATAATTTGGCGCCATTTTGAACCCTTAGACTGCTGGTCAGTAATTTTCCTTTTTGTGGGTTGTAGATATAGTTGATGCACATGTAATCAGTTTGGCTTTATCCTGGCACTCTATTTCCTTCTACCAGTTTTTCAACTTTTCAGTAAAGTATTAAGTAATCTAGTATTTATAATTTGGCGCCATTTTGAACCCTTAGACGGCTGGTCAGTAATTTTCCTTTTTGTGGGTTGTAGATATAGTTGATGCACATGTAATCAGTTTGGTTTTATCCTGGCACTCTATTTCCTTCTACCAGTTTTTCAACTTTTCAGTAAAGTATTAAGTAATCTAGTATTTATAATTTGGCGCCATTTTGAACCCTTAGACGGCTGGTCAGTAATTTTCCTTTTTGTGGGTTGTAGATATAGTTGATGCACATGTAATCAGTTTGGTTTTATCCTGGCACTCTATTTCCTTCTACCAGTTTTTCAACTTTTCAATAAAATATTAAGTAATCTAGTATTTATAATTTGGCGCCATTTTGAACCCTTAGACGGCTGGTCAGTAATTTTCCTTTTTGTGGGTTGTAGATATAGTTGATGCACATGTAATCAGTTTGGCTTTATCCTGGCACTCTATTTCCTTCTACCAGTTTTTCAACTTTTCAGTAAAGTATTAAGTAATCTAGTATTTATAATTTGGCGCCATTTTGAACCCTTAGACGGCTGGTCAGTAATTTTCCTTTTGTGGGTTGTAGATATAGTTGATGCACATGTAATCAGTTTGGTTTTATCCTGGCACTCTATTTCCTTCTACCAGTTTTTCAACTTTTCAGTAAAGTATTAAGTAATCTAGTATTTTAATTTGGCGCCATTTTGAACCCTTAGACGGCTGGTCAGTAATTTTCCTTTTGTGGGTTGTAGATATAGTTGATGCACATGTAATCAGTTTGGTTTTATCCTGGCACTCTATTTCCTTCTACCAGTTTTTCAACTTTTCAGTAAAATATTAAGTAATCTAGTATTTATAATTTGGCGCCATTTTGAACCCTTAGACGGCTGGTCAGTAATTTTCCTTTTTGTGGGTTGTAGATATAGTTGATGCACATGTAATCAGTTTGGTGTTATCCTGGCACTCTATTTCCTTCTACCAGTTTTCAACTTTTCAGTAAAATATTAAGTAATCTAGTATTTATAATTTGGCGCCATTTTGAACCCTTAGACGGTTGGTCAGTAATTTTCCTTTTTGTGGGTTGTAGATATAGTTGATGCACATGTAATCAGTTTGGTTTTATCCTGGCACTCTATTTCCTTCTACCAGTTTTTCGACTTTTCAGTAAAATATTAAGTAATCTGGTATTTATAATTTGGCGCCATTTTGAACCCTTAGACGGCTGGTCAGTAATTTTCCTTTTGTGGATTGTAGATATAGTTAATGCACATGTAATCAGTTTGGTTTTATCCTGGCACTCTATTTCCTTCTACCAGTTTTTCGACTTTTCAGTAAAATATTAAGTAATCTGGTATTTATAATTTGGCGCCATTTTGAACCCTTAAACGGCTGATCAGTGATTTTCCTTTTGTCGGTCGTAGATATAGTTAACGCAGATGTAATTTGCTTGTTTTTGTCTTGGCAGTGTATTTCCTTCTACAATTTTTTTTTTAATTTTGTGTTATTTGCATTTAGGGTATTTTAAAATTTTTGAAAAGTGCGCCAATTATTTTGTTTAGATGCTATATATATAGGTGCAAGAATAATCTACCGGTATAAATCTGTTTTGCCAAATAATATTCAGCATAAAATAGTAAGCAAATGAGTAGGTCGCTTTATATTAGTTTTACCTACGCCACTGAACCTTCGGGTATTTCCGCTAGTTTGTCTGCTGAAATGTGTCTGCTAACTTCACGCCGGTAAACTTTCCTAAGTAGTTATAAGACATTTCATGTTTAAGTGTAACCGTAAAACAACATTAAACCCAGTAGCACAATAAATCAAAATGAATATCCACCCCCCAAAAGCGTTATATTGGTATAGCAAGTTTGTAGAAGTGACAGATATTTATTAGTGCGTGTGTCGAGTAAATTTCTCTTATTTACCAAACTATACGAAGTGACGGGCTGGTATGTCAAATAAAACGAATCCCCGGTGCAATAACGTCAGGGGTTATTTTGCTACGCTTGCAGCACTTGTCAGTTATTATTACACTTTTCCCTTTTTGCTAGATGTGCTATGTTATCGCTACATATAAAATGTATCGCAAATAAAATATCTATTGTCGACATGATGGGTTTGAAACAATTACTCAGTTCAGTTCGATTTACACCAATTTGTTGTGCGGAAAGTATAAAAAAGCGTTGAATGTACCACACAGAAATGACGTAGCTTAATTTATTTAAACGTATTCATGTGTTCAATTCGACTTGCTTCAAATTCTTTTTCGCAATCAGTACACAAAATAGGACGTGTTGCCTACACCGTTCATACTACATCTTTGCTGTAGAAAATAATGGGCAAATATTTGTCATTTGATTTTGTTTTGATGCTTATTGATCAATTCATTCTAAATGTTCCGTTAGCCTGTCAAGAAAAATAGCAACTTACAGCATACTGCCATCTAGGGTATAAGTTCAATATTTCTTTCCTTTTTTTTTGATAATAAGCAATGTACATGATATTTACTGCCTATTGAACTAAGTTATAGAAACATTGACTTGGGTTATATAAAAAATGCAGGACATTGTTTGTATCTTACAACTTTTGAATTAAAATAATGAGGGCAAAATATTTTTTTATATTATACAGTATATTTAAAATGAATCCCATCATCATTAAGTCTTGTCCTGGAACTCGTTAGACGCGTACCTCTGAACTACTTACACATTTCACTCTGCATCTTTCACTATTTGAGTGCAATACTCTGATCTAGGTGTACATCTACCTCTTTTTTTTCTTATCTCTGTTTGTAATATATCCCGCATTATTACTCAAAAAACTTTAGAACGTATTCTGTTCTTCTATTTGTCCTATTTTGTTGTTTTTTTACAGATATATTTAATCCCCCACAATTTCTATAACCTCGATGTTATTAACTTTATCTGTCCATGCTATCATCATCATACGTTCCAAAAGGCTTCTTCCTTTTTATGTCCGCTTCTCCTACTGTCTCCTCTATTTCATAGGCGTACAGTGCTGTGCTCCATACATATGTTTCCAATACTTTTGTCCTTGTTCCTATGTTTGTTGTCCTCGAACATCGGTTCCCCTTCTATTGTTTTGTGGATATTCACTCTATTTCACCGATATTCAGTGGTACGTGAAGAGGGTTAAGCAGCTTGTGGCTACCAAAATCCCACAACACTTGAGCAATTGCCGAATTAATAGTTTTCCAATAAATCCTTTTGCACAATCAGGATTAAAACAAGTTAAGCCCAGTAAATAATGGCTTTTAGTTGTTTCCAAATTATCGACAGTTAAAAATCACTTTAGGTATTTATGATCAAACTTTTGAAACTATAACCTACAGTAACTGTAAATAAATGAACACTTTTTCTATTTAATTGTATAAATTTATAAACATACATACAGTGCGTTTTCGTAATTAGATTAAAAACGTAGCAAGTAATTGTTCGCCGAATAAGTTTTCCATTAGCGAACTCTTGATTTTTAATTTTTGTTTAAGAATGTTTATGTTTGACTTGTAATAGAAGCATAAGTGTGCAATAGAGCTGAAAACAATATGTAACGGAGTAAAGACTTTTTATATCGGTGTTTTTCACAACTAATGTACTACAATAATTTGCGCAGACAAACGAAAAGTAAAGTACAGCAAGCAAAGGAACAGTAAGTCCGCAGGGAGTACCGCAACAAAAACAAATGGAATCGAAGAAACGTCGTTGAGTGGAGGGATCACAAGAAAGAAAAAGTTGTGTATTTTTAAACACATTGCCTGCAGATAAGAGAAACTAATTAAGCGAATGACCTCGATAAACATGTAAAATTCCACGAATAACGTCTGCTTGTAAACCAGCCGTGGCGTTTCTAAAATAATGCATGTTCAACCAGTTAGGTATATCTGAAACCAACCTCGCAGAATTATAGAACTAGTAGAGTTGGTGGCCTACATTTTGTATAGAAAGCATAGAAAGTAGCATGAACTGAATTAACGCGATGTTAACTAGGACCAGAGACAACCTTGGAAAACAAATGTTTGGATAACCAAAACAACACATTCCAGCTTATTAAAGCAAACCCATATTGCAAGCAAATGAACTTTGAGAACCAAAAACACGTTTCATGCTAGCAAAATAAAAATATTTCTAAACAAGTGTTTCGATAATTAAATACGTTCTTAAACTTATTTAAGAGATGCATGTTGTTAAAACAAATGTCCACTTTATTAGAACGTTTTTGAAGCAAATGTTTTGACCAGCTTTTGCTATCTAAATTGCACCCTACCCTTTTTCAGGCGTTATTAAAGGATAGGTGCACAACAGAGCATAAAAAATTATGCTCTGGCACAGCTAGCATTGACCGTCGTGGTTGCGTAGGCTGCATGAAACTTAAAATCTCGAGGGGAAGAGAATTGGTGAACTAATAACTGTAACATCAATAACTGAGAGAAAACTATAGACAAATTAATTATCGTATTTATTAAATTTTGTTAGATATTTAATTTTGAACAAAAATATCATAAAAGTTCTATGAAGTTATTTGAAATAGAATAGATCAGTAAAAATAATGAAACTTGTTTTTATGTAACTAAAAAAATGTAACTGTGCTTTTAAAAAGCGTTAATAAGTTAATGAATGAACTTGACTACCATAAGTTTCATGAAACATGTGGCTTACATATGGACAGTATGCGTCCAGTACGACTATGTATAATTAGGAATTAAATATTGCAAATAGTAGATAAATTGTCTGTAATATTAGTACGTTTTACTAATGAAAAATGAAAAGAAAATTTAATATTTGTAGAAATCAGTTCACTTTAATTTTGCGTGGACAAATATTACTTTAGTTTGTCATACCTGACACGTGCATCGTAAAACAAGTGTTGTTACCGTAAAATTCCTTGAACTGACCATCTGTGGAAATCCCAATTAAAGGTGTATAAACTGTAGGAGTCCCAGGTAGCATCGACGGCAAATGATGAGGTAGAATTTTGTGTGTAACTTCATAGATCCATTATTTTAAGAGAAATATTTAACCAAACTAAAATTTGCATGTTGAGGTAATGTAAATCAAAAATACAACGGCATTGTCATCTCCTTTAAAAAACGACAGCAAAGCAAATTTGCATCATAGCGGAACTTAAATATAGGTATGAAGACATGAGGGTAGAGAACGACCCTGAAATATAACACGTGCATTAATTAAACACGCTATAACAAATGTAAAGGAATTTAAAATGTATCTATTTAATTCTTACCATCGGAAAAGTAATCCGGTGGGATTTGTAGTTTATTGAGGTAAGGAAAACGCTAAGCTAGACATCTGTAATAATATTTAGATGACTATTAGTTAATTATTTAATAAAGGAATACATACTTGTTTCGACCTCATGGTAAATTTTTGTCACCTTGAATTTAAGACGACCTGTTGTGCACAGAACCCAGACAAGAAATGAAAACTTTTGCCAGTACGCTTTGACATGCAAACATCTGTTTTAATTATCAGAGAGGGGAATTTGAAGTTATAAGGAAAGGAAAGACCACAGAATTCTTTAGCAAAGTTAAACTATGAAAATAAATATCAAGAACACTGGATTATAGGCAACTTTACTAACAGGTATAAATATTGGAAACAAACACGGTACTTTATGAAATACTCATACCTTCCTATGTTCTGTGATTATAACTTATCTATTAGAAGTAAAGTGTAAATTAGGGTTCGATGGACTTTTCTAGGTAAAAGGTGAGGTTTAAAGAGAGAAATAACTGAAGCTGTAACGTGGCATTTATCATAGGTAAAATGACATGTTACACTGCCCCGTTACAAAAGAAAAAAAAATATATGAAGATATATTTTTTTTATGAAATCCAAAAGTGGATTAAAATCAAAGACTCATTAAAAGAAAATAAAAAGGTAATTGGAGAGGAGAAAAAAATTTGAGAGAAAATGTATGTTTGAGAAAAATGTTTGAGAGGAGAAAAAAAATTACGTTTGAGAAAAAAAATTATGTTTGGGGAAAAAAAACTTGTGTTTGAGTGAAAAGGATCATGTTTGAGTGAAAAGGATTATGTTTGAGTGAAAAGGATTATGTTTGAGTGAAAGGATTATGTTTGAGTGGTGGGATATCTAACGCGTATCACACGTCCCAAAGGGAAGTAAAATTGGTAAAGTCAAAAATCAGTGAAGTCAAAATTGGTAAGGACTAAACCACTCAACATGGGTAAAAAGGATTAGAAATAAAACAAAAAATTTGTAGGAAAAAAAACAATGGGAGGGTATAAGGAGGACATAGCTGTTGTAAACCAGTTATGTATGTAAGTGTGGGGGGCTAGATATGATATGTCATCAAAAGAAAAAAATTTACATCAAATATGTGTAATGTAACAACAAAAAAAAATTTGTTAAGAAAATTTATGTTTAGTAATATTTAAGTTAAGGTAGGTATATTTAGAAAATTTACTAAATTTATATCAGTTCCTGTATACGGCTTTAAATCTTTTATGTGCCAGTTATTTGTCTTTGACCCATCTGGGTTAGTAAGATTATAAATTAGGTTAGATATTTTTTTATTAACTGTACATAAAATATATTTAGGTGCAAGTTTTGCAGTAAAGGCATCAGCGGCACTAGACAATACTTTGTTTGATCTCCAAACTGTATCACCTACATTGAAAGTAAATGGTCTACGTCGTAAATTGTAACGACTAGACATTTTTTTATAGGCAAGATATAATCTATTTTTTACATCTTTGAAGAGATTAAAAGACCTTGTCGGTCGGTAGAATATGCTATCCTATCTTCAGGAATTATATCTACGTCATCAGAGGGTTTATAAGACGAATAATAAAACTTCCTGAAATAGGTACATGTCTACCAAAATTTAAAAATTTGGCGAAAAACCTGTCACCTCATGTTTTGCTGAATTTATAGCATACTGAATTTTTGCTATATTCTCATCCCACATGTTGTGTTTTTCGACATATGATCTAATCGCCGTACCTACAGTTTTATTTATTCGTTCTACAAAATTACATTGTTGGGAATATACTGCAGTGTACCATATTTTTTTAACATTATATTTGGCAATTAAATTTTTAAAAATGTTTCCAGATAGTTGTGATCCATTATCACATATTATAAATTTAGGTACCCCGTAGGTCAGAAATACTTTATTTTCGATATGTTTTTCGATATTTGTTGCGGTAGCACTACGTAAAGGAAATAATAAAGTGAATTTAGGAAACCAGTCTCCTACTACAAGTAACCACTTGTGTCCTTGTTTTGACCTAGGAAGGGGTCCTATGAGGTATAAAGCAATTGTGTGAAACGGAAATGTAACATCTTTTTCTTTACCTGCTAAACCCAATGGTTTCGTATTCGATGCTTTTTGTGCTCCACATATTAAACAATTTTTACAATACCTCATGACATCATATTTCATTTTAGGCCACTATTAATTTTCTTGAAGTCTAGCTAGTGTCTTATAAAATCCAAAATGTCGAGCAGTAGGTGGATCATGACAAGTAGAAATTACTTCATTTCTTTGTTTAATAGGTACTAGGATTTTCCAATTATTTATATTCGTAGTTAACGGTAAATTTGAAGGTAGGAATTTGTATAACAAACCATTTTCTATTTTCCATTGCGGATAGGTATCTGGAGAAATTGTAATTTTATTTTTTAAAGATACATAGTTATCATCTATGTTAGCTAAATCTATTTCTAAGGTATTTAAATTTACTGTGTTATCTTGTGTTGATCGACTAAGGGAATCAGGTATTACATGTAACTTGCCTTTACGGTGAATTAAATCGAAGGTATGTTGTCTTAAACGGGTGGCCCATCTTGCCAGTTTCCCAGAAGGATTTTGGATATTATTGAGCCATAACAGACTGTGATGATCTGTTATGACTGTGAATTTTGTTCCTTCTATCCATGGACGGAATTTTTCTATAGAAAAAATAACTGAGAGACATTCGCGTTCTGTAACGGAGTAATTGCGTTCAGAACGTGTAAGTGATCTACTTACGTAAGAGATAATGTGATCTTCACCATTTAGATTTTGTAATAGAACTCCTCCTAAACCAGTATTTGATGCATCAGCTTCTATCGTGAATGGTTGACTGAAATCAGGTTGAGATAAGATAGGCTCAGATACTAGGATTTGTTTTATTTTTAGAAAAGCTGACTCAGCCTCGGAATTCCAAACTATTGGTTGTTTTTTCTTTTTGCCTTTTAACAGATCATTAATAGGAGACATAAGGATAGAAAATGATTTTATAAACCTTCTATACCAACTAACCATGCCAACAAAACGTTTAATTTGTGTGGTTGTTTTAGGTCTTGGATAGTTAGTCATTGCTGAAATTTTTTCTGGATCTGTTCTAATAGAATTTGAACCAACAATGTATCCTAGGAATTTTAATGTTTTTTTAAAAAACTCACATTTTTTGAGATTTATAGTTAAATTTGCTTCTTTTAGACGGTCACGAACTGTTTGTAATAATTTAATGTGTTCAGAAAATGTTGAAGATATGACTATAATATCGTCGAGGTAACAGAAAATATGGGGTTCCAACTCCGGTCCAAAAATAGTATCAACGAGACGTTGTTGTGTTTGAGCAGAGTTTCTTAAACCGAAGGGAACTGTAACGAACCTAAATTGGCCTCTGGAGATTACACTAAAGGCTGTTTTGTCCTTAGACTCTGTAGTTAAAGGTAGCTGCCAAAAGCTATGTCTTAAATCAAGACTAGAAATGTATGTAGCACCTCTTAGCAAATTCAAAATTCGGTCTACATTAGGCATGGGGTAGCTATCGTGGGTAGTTATTTCATTTAGAGCTCTTCCATCAAAACAAACTCTATAGTCACCAGAAGATTTCTTAACTAGTAAGATAGGAGAACACCAAGGTGAGGTACATTTTTCAATTACACCCAGCTCTAACATTTCATCTAATTTTTCATTCAATATTTTTGACATATATGGGGACATTGGGTACGGACGCTTTCTGATAGGTTTGAGGTCACCAGTGTCAATATTCATATCAATTTTATCAGTGCGACCTATATTTGTATCAGTGCTTGCAATTAAATTAAAGGAATCTACTATTTGTTTTGCTTTAGGTAATTGTGTAGGAAGTAAATCGTTTAACGTGCAAAGTTTATGTTTATCTAAATTTTTTAAAGGATTTTTTTCCACAGGTATAGGTATATTTGTAGATGTGTGAACATCCCAGGAATTATTTTTAAAATTAATAGATAGTTCAAACTTTTTCGCAAAATCCGTACCAAAAATAAATGAGTGAGGTAGTGCAGGAACGACTAAACAAGTAATGAAACAACATGTGTCACCAATGAAAATAGGCAAGTCTAAAGTACCAGAAATATTTTGTGGAGTGCCATCTGCAGTTAGTAATTTATGTGTAGTTAAAGGAAATATTTTTAGATTTAAGGTTTTATTATAGGTATGCCTAGAGATCCTATAACAGAAATGTTACTTCCCGAATCGAAAAGTGCAGTTATAAAATGTCTAATAATTTTACTTTAAGATATGGTCTAGTATCTAAATGTTTTGTAATTAAATTATAAGTTTCTATTGAATGTGTTTTGATTTATAGAAATTTCTAACAGTAGTCAACCATTTTGACCAGTTATCATTGTTTTGAGAAATTTTATGTAAGTTAAGGTAATTTTTCTTAGACAAATTTGTAATGTTATAATTTTATTTTTATAACATTGATTTATTTTTAAAGGTAAGGTAGGTTTTGTATAAGGTAAAGTAAGATTTGTATAAGGTAGTGTAGTCATTTGTTTTTAGAAAAATAGAGGTAGAGACAATTTTATTTGGTTTAAGATAATTTTGGGTAGCCATAGATATATCAGTACAGGGTTGGCTATATGTCCTGTACTTTTTTATTCGTTTTTTGAGCAAACGGGACATGTGGATATTTTTACATTAGGAATGCCACATCTGTAGCAGAAAATTTTTCTTTTAATATTACAATTAGGGTATGTGTGATCTGATTTTAAACAGTTCCAACATTTACTTGTGGTATGTCTATAGGTATTTGAGAAATAACTTGTATTTTGAGTTGAAGGGAAAGTAGGTAAACTTGTATTTATATTTTTATTTATTGTGGTTTGTGGTTGTGTTTGAATTTTTGGAATCGTATTATATTGTATGGCATTTAATTGAGACGAAGAATTTTGTATTTTAGGTTTATTGTTGTATGTCCAAGTTTTCGGTTTACTTTCTTGAAATTTTTGTGTATAAAGATTTTGTGGAAAAAAAATTTTGTTTTGTAGTGAAACAGAGGTAGTTGGTTTAAATGAGTTATTATTAGATATAAGTTGATTTTTTATACGAAAAGATTCTTCTAATCTTTTTGTAGCTGTAACGAGATCTGAGATAGTATTAATTGTTGGTAAAATTATAGAAAGTGGTGTAATAAAATCAGGTAATAGATTTTGTGAAATAATTTGTATTCTTGTTGATTCTAAAGGTAATTTTTGAAATCTGCGAAATAAATTCTGCATTTTCATTATATAGATAGTCACTGCTTCATTCGTCTTTTGTTTTCTAAGTCTTATTTCGTCCCATAAAATAGTTTCTATGTTAGGAGGTAGAAAATCTTGTTTTAAACGAGTTATTAAAGAGTTCCAATCTGTTACAGAGTGTTTTATTTCCCTATACCACACAATTGCATCTCCGTCAAACAATTCCATCGCAGACGAAAACAGATCTTGTAGTGAAACATTTCTGGTTTCAGCTAATTCAGATACTCTTTCTAAAAATTCAAAGACTGTGTCTGGTTTACCATTAAACTTTATTGACCAAGAAGAAATTGGAGTAGGATTAGATATATAAGTTACTGTTGGTGAATGAACATTTATTGTGGGGGTAGTATTTGTTAAAGGTACATTAATTTTACCGGTAGTAATTTCATATTTGTCTATTTTTTCATGAAGTTCTGCATCTAACAAAAGTGCAGTTGAATAACTTTCATTTTTAAAAGTTGTTACAACTTCATTATCATTATCAGGAATAGTTAATCGGTTTATTCTGCCACATACATGCGCCAGACGAGACATTATTCTTTTATAAAGTGAATCTTTAACATCACCATCAAATTCTTCTATTAAATTCGTAATTGAATTTATAGTATTAGTTATTTGCTCACTATCTTGCTCAAAAGTTATAGTATATTGAGATAGTTCTTTATGTGGGGGTGGTTTATTTAATTCAATTCTTAATTGACGAGCCAAAAGTTTTTTATCCTCCATAGTTCTCTTTTTGAACTAATGGACCTTATGTAAAGTTCATACTCAAGCTCCTCTATTAGTAAATAACCTGCTTTTAAATATGCTTCCATTTTAGTTTTTTATATTTTAAGATAGAATATTTATTTATATTTTAAGAAAAAAAATTATTTACGTAAATTGGAATTCTTTATATATTTAAAGCAATTAATCAAGATATTTTAAGGTCAGTTATAAATATAACTAATTGAAAAAAAAATAATTATGAAGGAAAGATTTAGTGGTACATTATATAACTGTAATATATTACCAAAAATTAATTCACTTTTATTTTGAACTATGTGGTATATAAACCAAGTAAGTTGAGCATCACGTGTGTACGTAGGCAGGTATATACAAAAAATATCGTTGGGCGGTAAAGTAGTTAACGTTAAGGTAGAAATAGGTATAAAAATAAACGTTGGCTTCACGTGACAGTGTGTGCAAGAAAAAAAAGCGAGATACGTTGAGCGACACGTGCAAGCATGCACTAGAAAAAAAGAAAGATACGTTGGATGTCACGTAAACGTACGCAAGAGGAAAAAATGAGACAGGTTAGACGTCACTTGGAAGCGTGGCCATGTGCTGTATAAAGTATTAAAAAACAAAGCGCGTTGTATAGAAAATTTAAAGAAAAAATATCGTATGGTTGTGTTGTATCAAAAATTTTAAAAAAAATTATGTTGGGCGCAACGTGTATGCGTGTGCCAGATATAGAGAAAATTATTAGGAATTTGGGTGCTACGTGTAAGCGTGGGCAGGTATGGAAAAAAATATTATAAGGGAAAAAAACGTTGTGCGCCACGTGTAAACGTGCGTAAGAGAAAAAAAATAGGTTTGGGCGTCACGTGGAAACGTGCGTAAGAGAAAAAAAAAGGAGAGAAAAAAAAATTTAGGTAGTTGGGCGTCACGTGTAAACGTGGGTAGGTATAGAAAAAAAAGGGGCGTTGGGCGCCACGTGTAAACGTGGGTAAGTATAGAAAAAAAAGGGGCGTTGGGCGCCACGTGCACCCTACCCTTTTTCAGGCGTTATTAAAGGATAGGTGCACGACAGAGCATAAAAAATTATGCTCTGGCGCAGCTAGCATCGACCGTCGTGGTTGCGTAGGCTGCATGAAACTTAAAATCTCGAGGGGAAGAGAATTGGTGAACTAATAACTGTAACATCAATAACTGAGAGAAAACTATAGACAAATTAATTATCGTATTTATTAAATTTTGTTAGATATTTAATTTTGAACAAAAATATCATAAAAGTTCTATGAAGTCATTTGAAATAGAATAGATCAGTAAAAATAATGAAACTTGTTTTATGTAACTAAAAAATGTAACTGTGCTTTTAAAAGCGTTAATAAGTTAATGAATGAACTTGACTACTATAAGTTTCATGAAACATGTGGCTTACATATGGACAGTATGCGTCCAGTACGACTATGTATAATTAGGAATTAAATATTGCAAATAGTAGATAAATTGTCTGTAATGTTAGTACGTTTTACTAATGAAAAATGAAAAGAAAATTTAATATTTGTAGAAATCAGTTCACTTTAATTTTGCGTGGACAAATATTACTTTAGTTTGTCATACCTGACACGTGCATCGTAAAACAAGTGTTGTTACCGTAAAATTCCTTGAACTGACCATCTGTGGAAATTCCAATTAAAGGTGTATAAACTGTAGGAGTCCCAGGTAGCATCAACGGCAAATGATCAGGTAGAATTTTGTGTGTAACTTCATAGATCCATTATTTTAAGAGAAATATTTAACCAAACTAAAATTTGCATGTTGAGGTAACGTAAATCAAAAATACAACGGCATTGTCATCTCCTTTAAAAAACGACAGCAAAGCAAATTTGCATCATAGCGGAACTTAAATATAGGTATGAAGACATGAGGGTAGAGAACGACCCTGAAATATAACACGTGCATTAATTAAACACGCTATAACAAATGTAAAGGAATTTAAAATGTATCTATTTAATTCTTACCATCGGAAAAGTAATCCGGTGGGATTTGTAGTTTATTGAGGTAAGGAAAACGCTAAGCTAGACATCTGTAATAATATTTAGATGACTATTAGTTAATTATTTAATAAAAGAATACATACTTGTTTCGACCTCATGGTAAATTTTTGTCACCTTGAATTTAAGACGACCTGTTGTGCACAGAACCCAGACAAGAAATGAAAACTTTTGCCAGTACGCTTTGACATGCAAACATCTGTTTTAATTATCAGAGAGGAATTTGAAGTTATAAGGAAAGGAAAGACCACAGAATTCTTTAGCAAAGTTAAACTATGAAAATAAATATCAAGAACACTGGATTATAGGCAACTTTACTAACAGGTATAAATATTGGAAACAAACACGGTACTTTATGAAATACTCATACCTTCCTATGTTCTGTGATTATAACTTATCTATTAGAAGTAAAGTGTAAATTAGGGTTCGATGGACTTTTCTAGGTAAAAGGTGAGGTTTAAAGAGAGAAATAACTGAAGCTGTAACGTGGCATTTATCATAGGTAAAATGACATGTTACAAAATTTCCATACTATGTAATAATAAATCGCAAGTTTTCACGTTATTAAAATAGAATATATTCAAAATATTTAACTTTGTTAATAATAATAATAGCAGAGTTTTACGGCTACTTGAAATAAATAATTAAAGTAGCTTAAATTTTATAACTGAATATTTAACACAATTCTACAGAATGTTAAGCAAGTGATTGTTTAAAATTGAAAGGGCGACACACCCGCTACTAAGCATATAAAATAATTGTAAATACAATACAAGATATGAAATTAAATTAGACATGGGCAAAATGATGTAGATAGGAATATTAGTGTCTTTACTGTTAACGTGTATTCTAGGTTGATTTTAGCAATAGTGCACTCTGTTATTTCTTGAGTGAATATTAGGCCAAACTCACTTTCCTGAACTCGGGTTTTGGCGTCCTCTTGTTATACTTTCTGGGGGTTTTTCCTAGAAATCCTCGTAGTTCGAGATTAAGTGTCGTCCAAGATAATTCCCAATTAAGACATAAAATACACACGTTATCATTCCGGAACACTCTTCAAACACTTACAATACCAATTCCATTGAGTTAGTCGGCAACCATTCTTGTTAGTACAGTTGAGGTTTTTCGGTACTTTATCGAAACGGAATATTTACCGAGGTATAGTTCTTCGAGTTTCTCTGTGGATTACTGGTTAGATTTTCTTGGCAAAAACTGTACGTAGCAATATATTCCTAAATATTGAGCAAGGTGCAGAACTACACACTCAAAAACTGCTAATTTCAGGTAGATTGTTAAGGGACTGAAGCTCTTGGTAGACAATAATTGTTTGATTATCAACTGTTGTCATTGCAAGGTAATATTTCGGTATTTTAATACAGTCATCGAAACTAGTTTGTTTACTATGAAATTTGGAGGTGGTTTGGGTTGGTAAATCATACGTCCAGCATATGTAACTCTACCCGTAAAAGTTAAGTTCTACAGAATAAGTATCAGGTGGTTGTACTTATAAATGGTTTATTTAGTAGTAGTGACAGGGCAATAGTTCGTTACATATAACTCTAATAGTTGTCTAACACTATAATAAAAGAAATATTTTACCTATTTTAAAAATTTACGGTCTATTTAAGATTTTTATAGATTGTTACCATGCACTGCTAACCTGTATACACACACTTACCTTTGGTAATTTGAGTTTATGAATTCTGCAAGCAGATCTCATTCTGAAGTTTTGTAGGAGTATCATAGAACATATTTGAGAAATTTTATCACCAGCAGCTAAATCTTCGTGTATATAAATATTTTTTCGTGCATTTCAAAATCTAGAATTTTAAAATAACGACCCACGTTTATGTAAAGCTGGACTTTAAGCTGTTCATAGCACGTACATCCAGTTGTATAAAATGGCTTTCTAACAATATTGTGACGTAGAAATTGTTCAATGCTTAGAGGTTGGATTTCTTATTGTCTGGTTTACGTTAACACTTAAATACAGCAAGGAATCTCGAAAACAATTCATTGCATGGTATAAATTAATAAACGTTATTGATCGACGTTGTTTTTTGAATTATCTGGTAATAAATAACTAATGAGGATATTACTTGCAATAATTGCGAAGTCTCGTATACAGAAAATTTAAAATAATTCACATAATTATCCGAAGTTATTTTCCATTTTGAAGTTAAGATAGACTCTAGTAACTACATACCAATGCTACAATCACTTGTCTATCTTACAACGTTCATCGCAATTTGGATTATGAAAATGAGTATTAAATACCCCAAAGCCAATTACTTCAGAAAGGAAGTAACAGTTTTAAAACTAGTTGGAGTGTGTCTGGATGGTCAGGAGAGCGCCGTGTATAAAATTTATTCCTATTTATTTTTGGCGACGGTTTATTCGTATACAGTTGCTTCAGTTGGTGATCTATTTAAACATGATATTAATACTTTAGCTGATAATTTAGTTTACGAAATTGCGATGATTTTGGGTAAGTGTGTGCACATGCACTTTTTTGTAGAAGTAAAGAAATCAAGCGGATGTAGCACCAACATTTGTATAATAAATTATCTCAAATATGTGAGGGTGAGCGCGCGCAAGCGTGAGTGTGCGTGTGCATTTTCGTATGCATATGGATGTGTGCGTGTGTGTGTGCGTATGCGTGTGCGTGTACGTGTGCGTGTGAGTGTGCGTGTGCGGATGCGTGTGCGTGTGTGTGTGCGTGTGTGCGTGCGTGTGTGTGGGTTTGTGTATGTGTGTGTAAAGTTAGCTCGCAATTTTAAAATTTTGTATTTTTGGTGATTACACCACATTGTGCAGTATTTGTGCCTATTAAATTGCAAACTGCAACTAAGAACCTCAAGGCGTATTGTAGATAAACTAAGTTCTTTTTCATAGCCCCGCACTATTTATTTCAGTATTCTATTTAATTGCGCTAGCTTGTTATATTTGTGTTGATTTGGGCTGCAAATATGAGAACAAAAACATTAATAACAATGAAAAAATTAAATAAGTCTAAAATTGATCCAAAAATCCAATTCTTCCTGGTTGAAGTACTAATCTGTACTATATTATCCCGCTGAAATAAGATATATATATATATATATATATATATATTTACTCATATGTAGACCAGGGTAGAAAATTAAATAATCAAATCAAATAATTTTAATCACCGTGTATAAGGAATTTCATTAAATAATACGCGTTATTAAAACCATGAAGCATAAATAAACTCGGTTGTTTCAGTAAAAATAAGAAATTTAAATTATTTATAAGACGAAGCAGTATTGAAAAGCGCAGTGGATAATTTAATTATTCCTAAACAAATGGAAATTACGTGCAAAATTTATATTAATGAACTCTATTTTAAATAACTAATATTTAGTTAGGATTCACTAAAAATTAAAGGCTATTATTTTTAATTGGAGTTAATTGAACCATTATTAATAATAAGCATAAAACTTGTAAAAACCCAATAAAACGCAAATCGTAGAAGGGTATTTAAAATGTTACGTTTGAAAACACCTGCGTGTTTTTAAAAGGCAATTTCAAGTTAATTTGTTTGGATAAACATATTGATTCTAAGGATATTGGAAACGATCAGATGCTTTAGCAGGAAATACAGAACACCTGCGTATTTTAAAAAGCTCATTCTGCGTAAATTTGGCAAATAATTAATGTTTCAAAGAATCTTGGAGAAACCGGGACTTAGTATTTACGAGAATGTGCGATACGGGTTTATTAAACCCAGATAACAGTCCGCGTGGACTAAAATATAATCGATAATGAAGAGTGTCAAGTTGCACCAATACGAACAGGTTAGAGAAGGAAAGAGAAAATGCGTCAAGCAAAGACACATATTTTAAAAGGCGGGATTTAAACAACGTCAGGGGGTTGCGATTGGTTGGAAATAGGATGCATATATCAGAGGTAGAACAACAATTTCTGTATAAAAGTAATTAGTTTTTCTCGGACAACTTTGCGAGCCGTGTTGAAATTTTCTGAGATCTCAATGGGTGAGAACTAAATTCATAAAAATCGACGTGCAGGCTACAGACTGGGAACGTAGAATGAGGAATTCGTTGGAATTACCCGCTTTAGGGAACAAAGCGACGTGTCGGCTATTCGCTATATATACAGGCGGGAATATGTGTTTCTCTCTTAGACTCTGAGACTTTCGACGATTCGATGCGTTAAAAGCTCGTGCATCCGCGACTTGATTTTAAACAGTGCTTTTTAGTTTGATTAAATAATTTAAAGTGTGCTAGTATATTTTAGTGACTCAAGATAGTTGGTTATTTTACGTGCTAACATGAATGTACTTCAGTGCACTTAGATACAAGGTAATAAAAGTTTATTATCACGGTACCAATTAGTAAAATTTACAACGACAAATGTATACCCAAAAGTAGGCAGTTTTGGCGTATATTGGTAATATTGGTAAAAGGAAGTATGAATTTCTTTGCTATTTTTCGGGGGTGTTAATGACTAAATGGTTCGTAAATGTGTCTGCATCCACTGAACCAGAGGCAGATATACACAGATGAGTTCCGGAAAAGCCTAGAAACAACTTTAAATTAATGGTGATGAAGAACATTTTTAAAGCGTTGATAACTTGAAGCTGTAAATAGAATCCGGTTGGAATGGTGTGATTTACAAAAGGGACGATTACACTGAAGCTACGAGGACAATAACCTTCAGGTAAATTGTACTATTTTGTTTGACATTTTTTTGTGTGTATTGAATGACTTTATAATTGATTTACTTTAAATGGACATTAGTGAAATTTTTCTAACCATAAAAATTTAATTTTAAGATGAAATTTGCTTGTTTAAGTAAAAAGGGGTATTTTGGTTTGATGTTCGGGAATAGGATGAAATTTTGGGTAGGTCTTTGAGCTCAATTAGACAAACCTGGTTAATTAACGTAAAGGGGTGGTAGATACTCCCTTTATACTCAGACTCCGGTCTGCTTATCTTGTTATATTAATTAGTAGGCATCTAACAAGGACTTTAATTTTGGATGCACAGTAAAATGATAATAAAATTAATCCGGAAATTCTTTTTAAAACTGAATTTTATGTACAAATTTAATTTGAAAATTTAATGTATTCTGAATATTGATGTAAATAGAGTTAACGTTGATGTTTGTGGTAGGAATGTGTTGTTTAATTTTTATGATTGAGAATGGAAGTTATCTAGAAGAGGAGCAGCCGAGGCGATTAATAGGAGAAGGAATCAACGGACCAGGTGATTTAAAAGGTATCACAGCATTCTTGACGCCCAAACTGTGGGGCTCGAATGTCTTTTTTTAAAGGGCCAGTACCTAGAGATTCAAGAGGATTCACAGCATTTTTGGCGACCACAACGTGAGGGCTCGAGTTCCAAATAAAATTTTTGTGATTTTATTCCAGGAAACTGGCGATCTGAGAGAGAGAGTTTCTGTGTGTGTATAAATTTAAAAGTATTTTAGAGTGTGTGTGAGTGATTTGAACGTATGCAGAGAAAGGAGTGGTTAAGGAGTCAAGGAGTGGAAATTGGAAGTGACGATAGTGCATTGTGTGAGAAAATTTCGAAAATGGAAGAAGCTGGAGGCAGTAGAGATCAGTCGAGGACGGAATCAGGAGAAACAGGAAATGAGTTAATGATGAGAATGTTAGAGGAAATGCGATTAGCTAGGGAAGAATCGAATAGAGCGATGGAGGAGTCTAACAGAAAATTAGAGCTGCTAAGCGATGAATCTAATAGAGCTAGGGAGGAGTCCAACCAAAAATTAGAGCAGATAAGCGGGAAAATTGAGCAGTCGACTAAAGAATTTACAGAGTTTAAAAATAGTCTTACCATAAAGATGGAGGAAGTTGAAAATAGGGTTGAAAAAAATGAGCGTGATATTACAGGTCTTCGACAGGAAATGGGACATTTAAGGTCCGAAGTACGCATTTTCTGTGAAGAAGAAATAAACGTAAAATGACTGAAGTAACGGACTCATGTAGGGATCAGTTAGGCAGGGTAGAACGCGAAGTTAGTAGTATTAAATACAACATATCAAATTTAACGGGGGAAGGTCCCAGATTTTATACAGGTGGAGTATCATTGGACCAACACATGAAGTTTTATGGTGATAACAGGGTAAATCCACAAATTTTTATTAATAGTGTAAGAAATCTAGTGGGAAATTTATTTGACGAACAGACTAAACTAAATACGATAAAGGCTTTATTAAAGGACAACGCGGAAGCATGGTACAATTTAGTAGGACAGGACATAGACACGTATCAGGACTTTGAAAACAAATTTTACAACATTACTGGAGTGATCACAAACAGGATCAGATTAGGGACGACTTGATTACAGGAAAATTTAAGGGAGAGTTTGCAGGTTCTAGGAGCAATATGCCATCCGCAAATACAGTGTGGCCAAACAACTGAATCCACCATTGACGGACAGACAGATTATCAAGTACCTATCACGACATTTTGAACTGGAAATTAGACAACACGTGGCCTTACAAAACATCACAGAACGGGAGACATTTTTAGAGTATTTACAGAGATATGACGATGTATGTGTAGGACGGACAAGAGAGATACGAGAACGAAACGTTAACACAGTTAGGTTTGACAACAGGACACCGAATTATCCGAGACGGCCTGACTACAACAGAAATTTTCGACCGAATTGGGAACGACGAGGACAGGAATACAGGAGCAATAGTGCGACTAGGGGACCGACGCCAAGACCTAGTTACACGAGACAGAACAGTTTACCGGAAGTAAACAGGACTGTGACCAGCACGCCGAATAGAGATAGGGACACGGATATTAACACGAGGAGGACGTACGCACAGGTTGTAGAAGGACAACCAGGACCAAGCACGGAAAACAGGATGAGACAGGATTTTTAGAACGCGACAGACCACTAGATTTCTGTGTAAATGTATACGAACATCCACGTGAATTTTTCAAAATTGAGGAGGAAGTAGAGCCAGAAACTGAGGAAAAATTATGTTTGCCAATTATTAATTTAGAAATTTTGAGAATAATGTAGAAGTATTACTTGATACAGGGGCAGAGGCGAGTTTAATATCGGAGGAATTCGTCAGCAAAATTAGGGATAAGGTTTGTGATAGAATTATGCCTATAAAACGTAGCCATTTAGTAGCTCCAAATAAAAAGAAGTTTGCTGTAGTAAATAGTGTTGTGGTGCTTAGGATAGATATAGGAGGTTTAAGCTGTGAACAGGAGTTTGTAATTGTACCTGGACTGAAGTTTCAGAGCATTTTAGGTGTTGACTGTATGATGCAGTTAGGGGTTTTGATAGATATGGAAAGGAAGGTAGTAAGAATTAAGGATAGGGTAGTGCCATGGAAAGGCAGTTATGAAGTCACAGAGGATGACACGGGGTTTAGTATTAATGTAGTAGAGGTAGAGGATGATGAAGGTAAACAGATCAACACGATAAGATGTCCAGAGGATAGGAGAGTAGAGGTTCAAGCTTTAGTACAAGAAAATGCAGAATTAGTGGGGGTAGAAGCAGCATATCGGGAGCAGGTGAAGGCAGAATTATTTTTGACGAGGTTAAGTGGCAAGTTTGTTTTTAATAAAGTAGATTTAAGGGATTCATTCTGGCGGATTCCAGTACACAAAAATTCTAGAAGGTACATAGGATTTTCCATAGAGGGAAAAATCGATAATTGGAAAGTAGTATCGTTTGGTTTGTCGGCAGAAAGGGAAACAATAATAAATGAGAAACAGACAAGTGTAGGGCATGAAGAAGAAGCAATATGTAAGAGTCAGGATAATAGGGATGATAAGTTTATGGTATGTGAGATAACAGGGATGTTAAGTGTAGATATAGAAGGGGGAGAGATAGGGATGAAGAGTATTAGGATGGTGAGAAGAAAGACTTGGAGGGTTAAGAAGAGAGTTAGATTTAAATAGAATAGGGATAGAATAGGTGTATATAGAAAAGTAGAAGTAAGTGTTTATAGAAAATAAAGCTAGGTATAGGATAAATATGGGGGATAGTTAGAAATAGGTGTTTAGGATGAGGATAAAGAGTAAATGTAGGAAGAAAATAAGATAGGTTAAGTATAGATATTTTATATAAGATTAGTGGAGAGTTAGGAATAGAGTAAAAGTAGGATAGGCATATAGGATTAGGTAGGGGGAAGTAAAGTATAGTGAAGATTAGTTAAAAGTTAGGAATAGGATAGGTATATAGGATGTATATAGGACTAGATGGATAAGTAGGATGAAGTTAGGGATAATTTCAGTTTATAGAAGTAGGTGAGAGTTAGGAATAGGATAGGGATATAGGATAGGTGTAAATATTTTTTGGATTGGAGACAAAGTAGGTAAGTTAGATAGAGAAGGATAGAGAGATAGGCAAAATTTTGTAAAGATTTTTGGCAGTCTAAATATTTGATATTTGCATTCAAATAAGTGGGATTATTTGTATTCAAATAGGGGGAAAATACTCATATGTAGACCAGGGTAGAAAATTAAATAATCAAATCAAATAATTTTAATCACCGTGTATAAGGAATTTCATTAAATAATACGCGTTATTAAAACCATGAAGCATAAATAAACTCGGTTGTTTCAGTAAAATAAGAAATTTAAATTATTTATAAGACGAAGCAGTATTGAAAAGCGCAGTGGATAATTTAATTATTCCTAAACAAATGGAAATTACGTGCAAAATTTATATTAATGAACTCTATTTTAAATAACTAATATTTAGTTAGGATTCACTAAAAATTAAAGGCTATTATTTTTAATTGGAGTTAATTGAACCATTATTAATAATAAGCATAAAACTTGTAAAAACCCAATAAAACGCAAATCGTAGAAGGGTATTTAAAATGTTACGTTTGAAAACACCTGCGTGTTTTTAAAAGGCAATTTCAAGTTAATTTGTTTGGATAAACATATTGATTCTAAGGATATTGGAAACGATCAGATGCTTTAGCAGGAAATACAGAACACCTGCGTATTTTTAAAAAAGCTCATTCTGCGTAAATTTGGCAAATAATTAATGTTTCAAAGAATCTTGGAGAAACCGGGACTTAGTATTTACGAGAATGTGCGATACGGGTTTATTAAACCCAGATAACAGTCCGCGTGGACTAAAATATAATCGATAATGAAGAGTGTCAAGTTGCACCAATACGAACAGGTTAGAGAAGGAAAGAGAAATGCGTCAAGCAAAGACACATATTTTAAAAGGCGGGATTTAAACAACGTCAGGGGTTGCGATTGGTTGGAAATAGGATGCATATATCAGAGGTAGAACAACAATTTCTGTATAAAAGTAATTAGTTTTTCTCGGACAACTTTGCGAGCCGTGTTGAAATTTTCTGAGATCTCAATGGGGTGAGGACTAAATTCATAAAAATCGACGTGCAGGCTACAGACTGGGAACGTAGAATGAGGAATTCGTTGGAATTACCCGCTTTAGGAACAAAGCGACGTGTCGGCTATTCGCTATATATACAGGCGGGAATATGTGTTTCTCTCTTAGACTCTGAGACTTTCGACGATTCGATGCGTTAAAAGCTCGTGCATCCGCGACTTGATTTTAAACAGTGCTTTTAGTTTGATTAAATAATTTAAAGTGTGCTAGTATATTTTAGTGACTCAAGATAGTTGGTTATTTTACGTGCTAACATGAATGTACTTCAGTGCACTTAGATACAAGGTAATAAAAGTTTATTATCACGGTACCAATTAGTAAAATTTACAACGACAAATGTATACCCAAAAGTAGGCAGTTTTGGCGTATATTGGTAATATTGGTAAAAGGAAGTATGAATTTCTTTGCTATTTTCGGGGTGTTAATGACTAAATGGTTCGTAAATGTGTCTGCATCCACTGAACCAGAGGCAGATATACACAGATGAGTTCCGGAAAAGCCTAGAAACAACTTTAAATTAATGGTGATGAAGAACATTTTAAAGCGTTGATAACTTGAAGCTGTAAATAGAATCCGGTTGGAATGGTGTGATTTACAAAGGGACGATTACACTGAAGCTACGAGGACAATAACCTTCAGGTAAATTGTACTATTTTGTTTGACATTTTTGTGTGTATTGAATGACTTTATAATTGATTTACTTTAAATGGACATTAGTGAAATTTTTCTAACCATAAAAATTTAATTTTAAGATGAAATTTGCTTGTTTAAGTAAAAGGGGTATTTTGGTTTGATGTTCGGGAATAGGATGAAATTTTGGGTAGGTCTTTGAGCTCAATTAGACAAACCTGGTTAATTAACGTAAAGGGGTGGTAGATACTCCTTTATACTCAGACTCGGTCTGCTTATCTTGTTATATTAATTAGTAGGCATCTAACAAGGACTTTAATTTTGGATGCACAGTAAAATGATAATAAAATTAATCCGGAAATTCTTTTAAAACTGAATTTTATGTACAAATTTAATTTGAAAATTTAATGTATTCTGAATATTGATGTAAATAGAGTTAACGTTGATGTTTGTGGTAGGAATGTGTTGTTTAATTTTTATGATTGAGAATGGAAGTTATCTAGAAGAGGAGCAGCCGAGGCGATTAATAGGAGAAGGAATCAACGGACCAGGTGATTTAAAAGGTATCACAGCATTCTTGACGCCCAAACTGTGGGGCTCGAATGTCTTTTTTTAAAGGGCCAGTACCTAGAGATTCAAGAGGATTCACAGCAATATATATATATATATATATATATATATATATATATACTTTTCAAGTTTTATTTGCTGATAAATATTAATTTAAAATTATATAATTTATTGAGGATTGCAGCAATTATGGAAGTCTACTCTTTATTTTATAACTCGAGCTTTCGAGAATTTATTTTTCTCTTCTTCAGGTGCAACTAAATACATATAATGGTAAACAAATAAATAAGTTTTGGAAGTTAGATACTTATGCGAGGTTTGACTTAAAATAAAAATATTAATTCTAAATTACAAAAAATTGGTTTTCAAATTTTGAAGGTATAAATGTCAATGTCAATGCGTACTACAAGATTTAGATTTTAGTCATATAAAAACACTAACTCCGTGGATTAATTTTAAACATATAACACGTATTTAAATAATTAACTAACTAACAGGTATAAGTTAATCGCAAGTGTATGTCAGTCTAAATTAGATCATTAGTTAAATTAGTAGGAAGATGTAGTAGTAATTAAGTTACATTCATTTACATTGTATATACATACACAAATATATAGACATACATATGAGTGTGCGTACATAGGCATGTAAATACATTTATATAAAAAATACATAAATATCAAACAAAAGAAAAACTGGACAAAAGAACGAATGTTTACATTTACAAACATAAAGACCTAAAAACACAAACAAACACACCTATATACAAACAACATACATACATATAAACACAAACACATAAACACACACGCACACATAAACACACACATACAGACACAGGCAAACAAAAACACACCCTAGAATTAAAATAGCATTTAAAAATGTCAAATTAAGCAGAAGCCTTTACACTAAAATCAAAGATGCAACTTCCAAAGAACTAAAATCTAACATAGTATACAAAAATCCTTGTTGTAATTGTATTCAAAACTATATTGGCCAAACATCAAGAACGCTCCATCAACGAATTACTTCACATAAAAGTGATACGAGAAGAAACGTTAATTCTTCAGCACTGTCAACGCATTGTATAGAAACAGGCCACAAAATGAATTATACCGAAGCAGTAATTCTAGATGTAGAAAAAGACACTACAAAAAGAAAATTTATAGAAATGGTTAGGATTGCACAAGAACCAGAAGCACTAAACTTAAAGAAAGATATAGATAATCTTAGCTGCATATACGCATATTTACTAGAGATAGACTCCAAAATAAGAACAACAACAGAACCACAAACATAGTTTTTAAATCGCATTAGGTTCTATACCTCTTAGATTTATGTGTTTTTGTTTGCCTGTGTCTGTATGTGTGTGTGTTTATGTGTGCGTGTGTGTTTATGTGTTTGTGTTTATATGTATGTATGTTGTTTGTATATAGGTGTGTTTGTTTGTGTTTTTAGGTCTTTATGTTTGTAAATGTAAACATTCGTTCTTTTGTCCAGTTTTTCTTTTGTTTGATATTTATGTATTTTTTATATAAATGTATTTACATGCCTATGTACGCACACTCATATGTATGTCTATATATTTGTGTATGTATATACAATGTAAATGAATGTAACTTAATTACTACTACATCTTCCTACTAATTTTACTAATGATCTAATTTAGACTGACATACACTTGCGATTAACTTATACCTGTTAGTTAGTTAATTATTTAAATACTTGTTATATGTTTAAAATTAATCCACGGAGTTAGTGTTTTTATATGACTAAAATCTAAATCTTGTAGTACGCATTGACATTGACATTTATACCTTCAAAATTTGAAAACCAATTTTTTGTAATTTAGAATTAATATTTTTAATTTAAGTCAAACCTCGCATTTGTAAGTATCTAACTTCCAAAACTTATTTATTTGTTTACCATTATATGTATTTAGTTGCTCCTGAAGAAGAGAAAATAAAATAAAGAGTAGACTTCCATAATTGCTGCAATCCTCAATAAATTATATAATTTTAAATATATATATATATATATATATATATATATATATATATATATATAAATTATTGGTTGTGGGTTTCAGGTCAGCTGGCAAGTTTAGTAATACTCTTTTTTATTGCCTAAATTTTTGAATTTATTTTAATTCTTGATCACAGGCACTACAAATGATAAATTTTAAAAACTGGTACAATTTGGTTCTAAAGTTACATACTAAATCGAGGTTTGTATAAATAATTAGCAACAATGTAAAAAATAATAACAGAAACTATAACGTAACATAACTAAAAATAATATAAAATGTATAATTTAATAAAATGACACCATTTCAAATAAATTTGTCACATTGTTCTTTTATTTTTGTGTGTGACGGTGCTGCTTTCTTTTTTTTTTTTATATGTATTTATTGCATGGTTACCTGACTATCCTCGCGCCTGGGCAAGTGTAACGAAGTCTTCCGACATAACTAGGGGTCTATTCCTTGGGTAGAGCTATGAGAAATGGGGGGGTAAGTCGAATTCTGATTGTAAGTTGAATTTAATCCAAAACAAATAAGGCGCCACCAAGTCCTGACTTAATTAGGATAATTGCGTAGTGTATTTCTAGGGGCGGACGTGGAAACCCAAAGAAAAAAATCGCCTTTGATGACAGAAACCCGTCTTAACTGAATAAGACGCTGCTCCTGTAAGAAATGGTAATAATTAGCTTAATAGAAGGGTGGAACACTATTTGTGTACCACAAACATACCTAAAGAAATATAAAAAAAAAAATCTCCTATATAAGTTGACATTAAAATTCCACTCATACGGATATTAGTTTCTTGTAGTTAGTTTTGACCATATTTGATCAAAATAAAAAAGCTTTAATCTTGAACTAATAATTTACTCAAAAGATTCTTTTTTAAAACAAAATTCAATGCTACAAAGTTTCATAAATAATTAAATGAGTTCAAGGATTTAAAATAAAGTTTCATCAAAATAGTTACTAAGCAAACATTTTAAAACTTAGTGTAAACTTGTTACAAATGAAAGCCGACCCGGGCAGATCTGTTCGAGAGGGTTACAAATTAAATCATAGTAAATCAAATTTCCTTATCTAAATTAATTGTGTTAGTTTCAGTTTCTAATAAAGAAAGATCATAAAAATATTCTTATAAACTCAACTTAGGCAAACATTGTTCAAAGCATATGTTTATTAGAACACAGGTGTTAGCAGTATACTGCAGGCAAACAAGTGACGTAACAAAACATCTGTCGCTGTTACCAACAGGACAAAATGAACCACGTGAATGGTACCTTAAAACTTTACAAGTTGTGCATTAAAAATTTTTAACACTGAAAAATTCAGCTCAACTAATAATCGAAATTTCATAACATTCGTGCTTTTATGCACTAAACAAAAAATAGCGTGTTTCTAATTTGAAACACAACCAAACTTCTTAAAGTTATCTACGAACCAGAACTGTATTATTTGGATGTGAAGAGGTGTTGTAAAATCAATCGTAATCACCATACTTCCATCAGGTTTTGTAGTAATAAGTTCTTCTATTAATTATTCAAATTCTCCATTATCAAAGTCGCTTCCTACGGACTGCAATACAAAATGGTTTTACATCTGTGGTTGGGATAGTTGTTTCTACAGATGATTTTATGGTGGTTAATTACGCGCTAAACAAAATACCTCAATTAAACAAATTAAATACTGTTCATAGGATACCAACCGCTATTTAAAGATGGATCTCGACTCTTCAAAATGTAACCGCAAATTGGTGGCCTGCTTCCAGTCGTACATTTTGATTTAACAAGCTTGCAGGGCCGACTGGTTATCACCTCGCACGAGCGACGGCGTGTTCCCGGCGGAGACCTTCAACCAAAACGCGCCTGCGAACAGTTATCGAAGGTACAGACACCTGACTATTTATAGTAAACTAACTATAGATACAACTTTAGCGTATTACTAAACTTGTTGCATGTATTTTACGAATAATTTGAATAAAAGCGTTTTATAACTTTGCACTTTTATAGTTGGATTTAGTAACTAAGAAATAAAATTGTTACACTACCCCTTTCCTAAAAAAGAAAAACAATTTTTCTAACGAAGAAAAACTTTAAGTGTAAATACAAAAATTTTTTTTTTTTACATATGCATACTAGCCTCTCCTATATCCCTAATTATCAAAACAACATCTTATGAATTTATCAAAACGAGGGGGACAAATATTTACAAATTTGAGTGTGTCGGTAGCTACGTGTACCTAACGTCCATAGGGAGACAAAATCGGGGAGTCGCAATCGGTGTAGGTCAAAATTGGGAGGGGTCAAAGTAAAAAGTCTAACACTCCACGGGACAAAAAAATTAATCAAAATCTAAATTCAAAGTAAGCCTTTAACTAGAGGTTCTTACTCCTACTGAGACTAGTATTTACTAACTATACCAAACATATTAGAAATTATCCTAATTTCCACAAATAAAAACTCCACTTCCTGGAGCTCAAGCAGCTCTATATACAAAAAAATTTGAACGCTATAACATCAACAATTGCATAACTTTCCAAAATATCATCACTATAAAGTGTCAATCAAAAAGAAGACCCTACTAATAGGTCTAAATTCAAAACACTATTATCACAAAGTGATACTCAAAACGAAGGTAACCTAACCAAAAGGTTACATACAAATTTCAAATTCAAAATACTATTATCACAAAGTGATAATCAAAACGAAGGTAACCTGACCAAAAGGTTACTTACAAATCTCAAATTCAAAATATTATTATTATCACAAAGTGATAATCAAAACAAAGGTAACCTGACCAAAAGGTTACTTACAAAATTCAAATTCAAAACTGAACCAGCTAGGGCTGGAACATCCTACACCCTACTGACTATCCTATCACTAATCTTCAAACAACACATCCCATTAGTGATGGAACAAATGGTGAGGTTCACCACTCAAACCTTTGACCTTGACAAACAAAATTTCTGACAGGTCAGAGACAAGGGAAAGAATAAATTAATATTCTCTCAACCTAAATGTGTAGAAATCAGGACTTAAATAGCCCACGTATCTCTACATCCTGAAGACATCTGTCAAAGACATCTTTTAACCACATCTTCAAATAACGCGCGACCAAAACAACCCGTATGCACAATAATGCACACCTCAAAACTACCACCAAATATCCCTAACCACTTGCTTCAATTATCAAACAAAATTTCAAAATAATAGATACCAAACGACAGTCTCCATTTAGTATTAGTGAAACGATGCCAAATCAAAGATCAGAACAAAACAAGGCAAACAAGTACCGCTTCGCTTAACATCAAAGAGACGACTAGACTGGAACTAATAGTCAGGGTCATCATTTTCATTTGGATATGATGCTCCAATGGGCTTTAAATCCTTGACATGCCATTTTCCGGCTTTTGTCACATCTTCATTTTCTAGCTCGTAAACTAAATTGAAAAGTTTTTCCAAACTTTACTCAAAACAAACTTTGGAGCTAACTTAGCGGAGAATTTATCACCGGCACTTGAAAGCACCTTATTAGCTCTCCAAACGCTTTCTCCGACTTGGAATAAAATGTCTCTTCTTCTAAGGTTGTAGCGTTTACTCGCACGTTGATAAGCTACATGCAAATTTTCACGGACATTTCCAAAGATATCAAACAAAAGTTGACGATCCAAAACATAAGAAGGTCTACTACTTGAAACAACATCAACATCCTCACCAGGTTTAAAATTATCACTATAAGCTTTTCCACTTAAGGGTACCTGACGACCAAAGACTAAAAAATTTGGAGAATAGTTGGTTGATTCGTGTTTTGCTGAATTAATAGCGTACTGAATTTTTGATATCTCGACATCCCACGTATCATGTTCTTCTACGTACGAACGGATGGCAGTACCAATTGTCTTATTGATTCTTTCCACAAAATTGCATTGAGGAGCATACACAGCATTGTACCAAATCTTTTGGATTTCGTACCTTGCACACAAAGCTTTAAAAACACGTCCAATCAACTGTGGACCATTATTACAAATAACGAATTGTGGTACTCCGTAGACAAGAAATACCTTTTCTTCTAAAAACTTCTCAACCAAATGTGCCGTGGCACTACGCAAAGGCTGCAAAATTGAATACTTGGAAAACCAGTCACCAACAACTAAAAGCCATTTATGTCCGCGTTTGGAACGAGGGAACGGACCCATCAAATCTAAAGCAATGGTTTGGAACGGAAGTCCAACCTCTTTTTCCTTTCCCATCATGCCAAGGGGACCTTTATTGGGTGGTTTTTGAGCACCACAAATCAAACACTTCCTACAAAATTTACGAACATCAAAGATCATCTTTGGCCAATAATATAATTCTTGGACACGAGACAAAGTTTTCAAAGAACCAAAATGTCCTGCAGTAGGGGGATCATGACATGATATAATGACATCTTTACGCTGAGATCTTGGTACTAAGTACTTCCACTCTACAATATTTGCCGAATGCGGTAAGTTGGAAGGGATAAACTTAAAAATAAACCCATCTTCCACTTTCCATTGTGGGTAGCTCTTGGGTGACAACAAAATTTTCTTTCTCAAAGATTCATACCACAAGTCTACATTGTCAAGTTTGATCTCTACTAAATTAACTTCCGGATTTTCTAAGGGAACGCCGCGGCTAAGACAATCTGGAACTATATTAAATTTCCCTTTCCTATGTACCAAATCAAATGAATGTTTCCTTAACCGAACCGACCATCTGGCAAGTTTTCCGGTAGGATTCTGAAGATTACTCAACCAAAGTAACGAAAAATGATCTGTAACAACTGTGAATCGAACTCCTTCCACCCACGGACGAAATTTCTCAATTGCAAAAATTACTGCTAAACACTCTCTTTCTGTGGTGAAATAATTGCGCTCTGTACGACTCAGGGTTTTACTTGCGTACGAAATTACACGCTCTTCTCCTTTTATATTTTGAATCAAAACAGCTCCTAAACCAGTGCTGCTGGCGTCACACTCAACAATAAAGGGTGCCGAATAATCTGGCTGTGAAAGAATAGGTGCCGAAACTAATGCTTGTTTGATCAACACAAATGAGTTTTCTGCTTCCGCGCTCCAATTTACAGTTTGACCTTTTTTCTTTGTCTTAATGAGATCGTTGATGGGCGAAACTAATGATGAAAAATTCTTTACAAAGCGACGATACCAACTACACATTCCTATAAACCTCTTGATTTCCGTCGTGGTTTTCGGTCGAGGAAGTTAACCATCGCCGATACTTTATCTGGATCTGTACGAAGCGAATTTGAACCTACTATATAACCCAAAAATTTAAGTGTCTTTTTGAAAAAGTCACATTTTCCTATATTTATTGTAAGGTTAGCTTCTTTCAGACGTTGCTTAACCTCAGACAATAACTTCAGATGTTCTTCAAATGATGACGAACATAGTATTATGTCGTCCAAATAACAAAATACATGAGGTTCAAAACGTGGACCAAAAATTGCATCTACTAAACGCTGTTGCGTCTGCGCAGCATTCTTCAAGCCGAATGGCATGCATGTAAATCTATATTGTCCTCGCGAAATGACACTGAAAGCAGTCTTATCTTTAGATGATTCGCTAAGAGGGACCTGCCAAAACGATTTACTCAAATCGAGTGACGAAATATAGTTCGCACCTCTCAACATATTGAGAATTCTATCTACATTCGCAAGGGGGTACGAATCATGAACAGTTAGGTAGTTCAGGGCTCTACCATCAAAACAGAAACGATATTCTCCATCTGCTTTCTTTACCAACAAAACCGGAGAGGACCATGAACTAGTACATGGTTCTATAACTTTAAGTCTAAGCATGTCGTCCAACTCATTATTCAATATTTTACTCATATATGGTGACATCACATATGGTTTCTTATGGAAGGGCTTGGCATCACCTGTGTCTATATCCATTTCGATTAGGTTAGTGCGTCCTAATCTATCATCGCTGCTAATATCATTGAACGAATTTATTACCTCTTGTGCTTGCACACACTGAGCGTCCGAAAGGTCATGCAAATCAAATAAGTAATCATGAGTGTTCAAAGGGATAGAAGATGGACCCAAATATACGATGTTGTTCTCCATGTTACTCTGAATAAACCAATTATTATTTCTAAAATCGGCAACTACACCAAATAATTTTGCAAAGTCACTACCGAATATAAAGGCATGAGGTAAGGACGGAACCACTAATGCATTAAGAATACGACAGTCACTACCTACGCAAATTGGTAAATCAACTGAACCTAAAACAGACTTTACTGAACCATCAGCTGTAGTGATACCTGTTTTTGCTGAAGTAAAAATTTTTAAGTCTAATTTTCTAATTATGGAAAGAGCTAAGGATCCTACCACTGAGGTAGTGCATCCTGAATCCAGTAGACCGGTAATGTCCCTATCAAGTAACTTCACCATAATGTAAGGTCGATTATCAAACTGCTTTTTAATGAACAAAGTATTATTCTTGGGCTTCGTAGAGTTCTGACAAAAACTTTTTACAACTGTAAGCCAACTAGACCAATCGTCTTTACAAAGATATCTTTCTTGTTTACAAATCATAACTGTAGCCTTGTGACGCGGAACAGGATACCGACCACTATGCACCTGCCGCCTTACTGGTTTTTTGAACATTGTGGACATGACGTTGCCTTAACTCCTTTTCGACCACATCCAAAACAAAAAATTTTCTTGGTTGCTCTACACTCTCTAAACCAATGTCCATTACGGGAGCAATTCCAACAAACAAAATTATTTCTCTTATCGGGACTAAAAGAATTACAAACTGATGACTCCAAAGTACTCTTATCCGCTACGGTTGCTTGAGGATTAACTAATTTATTTTGAAACACTCTACTCTTAACAGCACAAATTTTCTCATTCAACACTGGGTGTTTGGTCTCAAATGGACGCTTCGAAGGACTACAAGTTTTGTTAGGCTTATTAGAAGGTGCTGAAACCAGGTTTAGTTTCATCAAAGAAGCTTCTTCTAACTTTTTGCACAAATTTACTAAAGTAGAAACATCTTGAACGTCCGACAATGCAAGTGCTGAAATATATTCAGGGATCAAATTCCTTCTAATCATCTTAACTTTAGTGACTTCCGCTGGCTCGTTAGTCAGTCTACTAAACAAAGTTTGCATATGCGCAGCAAATAAAATAATCCTTTCGTCTTTACCTTGACGACGATGTCTGATTTTGTCCCAAATATCATCATCAGAAAAACCCGATAGAAAATCTTCCTTTAGACGTTCTAATAGAGAGTTCCAATCTCTCAATGAATTTTTTACCGTTCTAAATCAAACCAAAGCATCTCCCACAAAAAGTTCACATGCTGATCCAAATAAATCAGCTTCGGGTACCTTACGAGATTGTGCCAAATCACTAACTCTGTCCAAAAATGAATATAGTTGTTTGGGATCTCCTGAGAATTTTACAGGCCATGAACCTATAGGTAGAGAAGGTGTTATGTACGAAATCGAATGGGTGGGTGCACTAGCAACTGAAGGAGGCACTACAACAGACCGATCAAAATAGGTGGACTCTGTACTTTGATTGATTTTATCGTATAACTCAGCTTCAAGGGTTAGTATTGTTGCTACGGTCTCAATTCTAAACTTAATTGCTTCTTCAGAATTTATCGCAGGAATTTTCATGCGCTTAACTCGACCAGAAAGGTGGATTAACCTTGAACAAGCTCTCCTAAAAATTGAATCTGATGAATCGCCTTCAAATTCCGACAAAATATTTCGAACTGACTCAACTGAAATAGAAATTTCTTTACTTTCTGTTGCAAAGTCTACTTCATAACACGAAAGATCAATCAAACAACCAGGCGTATCTGCTTCTTTAGCTAACAGTCTTCCTAAAATCTTCCTCTTTTCCACAACTGGTCTCTCACTCACTACTCCTCTGATTTTCAGTTCATACTCCAATTCTTCTTTAAGTAAACAAACAATTTGGAATTTTTCTGACATGATTACAAAAGCCTAATATTTTACTGAGATCAAACTAATAAATCTAAATGATTTGAACCTTACAAAAATAGTCAAAACAAATTTGGGCAACTAAAGGTAAAAGTCAAAAGGTGTATTGGGAAAATAAATTCTACCAAAACAATATCAAAAAAATTTATGTTACGGCTAAACGAAATGAACGCCAAAACCAAATTCGACTAAGTCACCTAATTACTGAATGGGATTTAACGTTTCAACCTAACTCTTAAACAACAAATCCTAATGTCAAATAAACTTTGAGCAAACAAATTTTGAAGCGAAGCAATTTCCGAACAAACAAATTTCGAAGGAAAATAAATTTTGAACAAACAAATTCGAAGGAAAATAATTTTTGAATAAACAAATTCGAAGTAAAATAATTTTTGAATAAACAAATTCGAAGCAAAATAATTTTTGAATAAACAAATTCGAAGCCCCAAACGTTGCCGGCGCCAGTGCTGCTTTCTTTTTTTTTATATGTATTTATTGCATGGTTACATGACTATCCTCGCGCCTGGTCAAGTGTAACGAAGTCTTCCGACATAACTAGGGGTCTATTCCTTGGGTAGAGCTATGAGAAATGGGGGGGTAAGTCGAATTCTGATTGTAAGTTGAATTTAATCCAAAACAAATAAGGCGCCACCAAGTCCTGACTTAATTAGGATAATTGCGTAGTGTATTTCTAGGGGCGGACGTGGAAACCCAAAGAAAAAAATCGCCTTTGATGACAGAAACCCGTCTTAACTGAATAAGACGCTGCTCCTGTAAGAAATGGTAATAATTAGCTTAATAGAAGGGTGGAACACTATTTGTGTACCACAAACATACCTAAAGAAATATCAAAAAAAATATCTCCTATATAAGTTGACATTAAAATTCCACTCATACGGATATTAGTTTCTTGTAGTTAGTTTTGACCATATTTGATCAAAATAAAAAAGCTTTAATCTTGAACTAATAATTTACTCAAAAGATTCTCTTTTAAAACAAAATTCAATGCTACAAAGTTTCATAAATAATTAAATGAGTTCAAGGATTTAAAATAAAGTTTCATCAAAATAGTTACTAAGCAAACATTTTAAAACTTAGTGTAAACTTGTTACAAATGAAAGCCGACCCGGACAGATCTGTTCAAGAGGGTTACAAATTAAATCATAGTAAATCAAATTTCCTTATCTAAATTAATTGTGTTAGTTTCAGTTTCTAATAAAGAAAGATCATAAAAATATTCTTATAAACTCAACTTAGGCAAACATTGTTCAAAGCATATGTTTATTAGAACACAGGTGTTAGCAGTATACTGCAGGCAAACAAGTGACGTAACAAAACATCTGTCGCTGTTACCAACAGGACAAAATGAACCAAGTGAATGGTACCTTAAAACTTTACAAGTTGTGCATTAAAAATTTTTAACACTGAAAAATTCAGCTCAACTAATAATCGAAATTTCATAACATTCGTGCTTTTATGCACTAAACAAAAATAGCGTGTTTCTAATTTGAAACACAACCAAACTTCTTAAAGTTATCTACAAACCAGAACTGTATTATTTGGCTGTGAAGAGGTGTTGTAAAATCAATCGTAATCACCATACTTCCATCAGGTTTTGTAGTAATAAGTTCTTCTATTAATTATTCAAATTCTCCATTATCAAAGCCGCTTCCTACGGACTGCAATACAAAGTGGTTTTACATCTGTGGTTGGGATAGTTGTTTCTACAGATGATTTTATGGTGGTTAATTACGCGCTAAACAAAATACCTCAATTAAACAAATTAAATACTGTTCATAGGATACCAACCGCTATTTAAAGATGGATCTCGACTCTTCAAAATGTAACCGCAAATTGGCGGCCTGCTTCCAGTCGTACATTTTGATTTAACAAGCTTGCAGGGCCGACTGGTTATCACCTCGCACGAACGACGGCGTGTTCCAGGCGGAGACCTTCAACCAAAACGCGCCTGCGAACAGTTATCGAAGGTACAGACACCTGACTATTTATAGTAAACTAACTATAGATACAACTTTAGCGTATTACTAAACTTGTTGCATGTATTTTACGAATAATTTGAATAAAAGCGTTTTATAACTTTGCACTTTTATAGTTGGATTTAGTAACTAAGAAATAAAATTGTTACAACGGTATGGCAAAATTGAATGCATGCATGTATGCATGTAACGTTTTTAATGAATTAAGTGGGTGTTAATCTGAGTGTGTGTGTGTGTGTGTGTGTGTGTGGGTTAATTTTTATTTTTGTACGTTTGTGTCGTGTGTCTGTGTGTTTTTTTATTATATAAATATTTTTGTGGTGTATTTTAATAACTTTAACTTCTTAAGAGTGAACACTACAGAAATAGATATTACCTACAAAAAGCTTCATTATATACAGAAGTTACCTCCTCTTTTAGTACGATTACTTAAACAACCTAAGATTGCTATCGTCTATGAGTACAATTACTCCATCCAGAATTTGTTTTCGAAATTAAAGGATCGTACTCCGAAATTGTTAAACAGGAACGTTGTTTACAAGATCACGTACAGTTGTAACAATAGTTACATTGGTCAGACCAGTCAGTGGCTCAAGAGTCGCTTAACCCAGCACAGGAGTGATTGCAGAAAAAACTCCACAAAATGTGCATTGTCTTCTCACGTTTCTGCAACCAGACATGCACCATTGTTCGACGACACCATCATTTTGGACAACGAAACCAATTATAAAACTAGGCTATTTATTGAGTCTTTTTACATTAATAGAGAAAATAATCCTATCAATAATAAGATAAACGTTGATAGAGTTCACGAAGTTAAAATATTACCTTTCATGTTATGCAACTAATGTCATTTTTGGAACGTCCCTTGTCAATTCTATTGAATTTTCAATTTTGTTTTTGCGTTTTAAACTCCATCGTGGCATGACGTGTCCTTCAGGCAATTTTTAATATTTTTTAATTTTTGACCCACATTTATTATGTGAATCGTGTAGTAATTTGTATTCAAATTCCTATATTTCAATGATCAAAGTAAGTAGTTAGCGTCAGGTTATGTATTTCTTGCTAATTTCGAATTTTCCGTTTCTGCTTTAACTTTTGAAAAAGGTGCAAAAATGTACCAAAACGTTAGGATGTTGATTAAACAGTAAATTTTAATATGTTGTTTGATTTGGACTATATCCCATGCAAACATACATGTGTATTATACTATAAGTCTGATCAGTCCATTATTTGATTAATACACACACACACACGCACACGCACACGCACACGCATACGCACACGCACACGCACACGCACACGCACACGCACACGCACACCCACGCCCACATACACACACACTCACACACACACACACACATATAATCTTTTTTTGGATTAACGACCTCCTTTTCGATAATTGACTATAATTATGTTTGCGGGTATTAGGTCTGCTGGGATAAACGAAAACTCTTTTTTATGGCCTAAATTTTCGCATGTATTTAATGCTTTCTCAAAGGTAATAAATTGAGATTAATAAAAATTAGCTTCCATAAATAAAATTTAAACTAAGTTCCTTTATATAATCTTATAAAATTGAATTGAATAAAATTTTTTAAGTATAAATAAAATATTGGCTTGACAGCATTCTGTCAAAAATGTTATTTATGTCAAGCCAATATTTTATTTATACTTAAAAATTTTTTATTCAATTCAATTTTATAAGATTATATAAAGGAACTTAGTTTAAATTTTATTTATGGAAGCTAATTTTTATTAATCTCAATTTATTGCCTAATTAACATAATTATAGTCAATTATATATATATATATATATATATATATATATATATATATATATATGTATATATTGCTGTGTTTCCACCAAAATCCGGGAACTACGGTTTTCGAATCGAGCCTCACGAATTGGGCGTCAAGAATGCTGTGAATCCTACAAAAAGCTATTCATTACCTTAACTGTGTTGGTCCATTGACTTTCTTCTGTTAATCGCCTCGGCTGCTCCTCTAGATAACTTACATCCTCAATCATAAAAAAACAAACACATTCCTATCACAAACATCAACGTTAACTCTATTTACATCAATATTCACAATACATTAAAATTTCAAAATTAAAATTCAGCATAAATTTCAGTATCAAAAAATTTCAAGATTAAATTTATTATCATTTTAATGTGCATCCAGAATTAAAGTCCTTGTAGGATGCCTACTAATTAATATAACAATATATGCAGACCTGAGTCTGAGTACAAAGGGAGCATCTACCACTCCTTTACGTTAATTAACCAGGTTCGTCTAATTGAGCTCAAAGACATACCCAAATTTTCATCAAGAACATAAATACTAAATACTCCTTTCGACTTAAACAATAAAATTTCCCCTTAAAATTAAAAATTTGTTGTTAGTACAACTTCATTACTGTCCATTTTAAGTAAATAAATTATAAAGTTATTCAACACACACGAAAACATCAAAGTTCAAACAAAATAGTATAATTTACCTGAAGGTTACTGCACTCGTAGCTTCAATGTACATCGTCCCTTTTGTTAATCACACCATTCCAACTGGGTTATATTTACGGCTTCTGATTCTCAACGCTTTTAAAATTTTATCCACCACCATTCCATCTAAAGTTGTTTCAGGGCTTTTCCGGAACTCATCTGTGTATATCTGACCCTTGTTTTGTGGATCCAGACACGTTTATGAACCATTTAATTATTAATACCCCCGAAAAATAGCAAAGAAATTCATGCTTCTTTCACCAATATACGCCAAAACTGCCTATTTTTGTGTATTCATTTGTCGTTGCAAATTAGACTAATTGGTACTGTGATACTAAACTTTATTACCTTGTATCTTCTTTTCTAAGTGTACTAAATTACTTGCATTGTAGCACGTAAAGAACCAACGGTTTTAAATCACCAAAATATACGAGCAAACTGTTTAAATTATTCTATCAAACTCGGAAAACTAAACAGCACTGTTTAACGCATTGAATCAATTCGAAAATCTAAGAGAGCTTGTTAATATTCACCTGGGTATATATAGAGGTTAGCCTGTCTGTCGGTCTAGTCCCCAAAACGGACAATTCTAAAGAATTTCGCATGCTAGGTTCCCATTCCGCAGCCCGGCATGCGATTTTTACGAAATTTGCACTCGCACCAGTGAAATCTCAGAAATTTCGACACGGCTCGCAACGTCTGGAAATAACTAATTGAATTTTATACAGAAATGTTATTTTTACCTCTCAATTTTGCCTTTTATTTTCAACCAATCGCAATCCAATGACGTTGCTCCACTCACGCCTTTTTCTATATGTGTCTCGGTCTCGCGCATATTATCTGTCTCTATCTAACTTGTTCTTAGTAGTGCAAATTGATATTCCTTACTATCGATTATTTCAGTCCACATGGACTGTTATCTGGGTTAAATAACCCCGTATCCAACCTTCCCGTTAATATAAGCGACGGTTTCTCCAACATTCTCTGAAACCATTTGTTATCTGCAAAATTTTCGCCGTACGTGACTTTTAAACTACGCAGGTGTTCAATCGTACTATTAATTCTCAGAGCTTTATTTCATGGTATTTTAATCTTGGATTTTCACAGGCTTTTATGCTTATTATTAATATTGGTTTAATTAACTCCAACTAAAATTGACTTCTACCCTTTCATTTTTAGCGAATACAAATTAAATATTAATTATTATGTGTACACTTTGTTTAATACCGGTTACTTAAAATTGAGTTAATTAATATAAATTTTGCACGTAATTTCTATTTGTTTCTTTACTAGGAATAATTAAATTACAGGTAGAGCATTTTAATACTGCTTCTTTTGATATAAAGCGTCTTGTACATAATTTAACTCCCTTATTTTTAATGAAACGAATGAATTTTTATGCTTCACGCTTTTATTTGATAACGCGTACCTTTTCCCAAAGCTTCTACACGGTGATTAAAACGCCGTACTCGGTGTCAATGGTGTTTTCTACTGTAACTCCACATCTCTGTGTTGTCCAATCAAATTTTAATTTAATTAATATTATTTATTATTCTGCCACGGTTAGCTTTTATTATTCTACACAGAGTGCACAACGTTACGATGATCAGTTTTTTTTCTTCTTCTCCACCCCTTTCTGATTACCTCGTTGTTTGAATTATAAAATGAAGTCAATTAATTCCATATAATGAAAGAAATATTATGTACAAGTTTTGAAAATTATTAAAATACACTCTTCCATCAATCAATATTATAAGTCTTATTTATCCCGAAATTTATCTGCTTTGTAATCAATCTAAAGTCACCAAAAACTACTCTTTTTATCAAAAAAATCTCCAACGTTCAGATCCCATTATAATATTACGAACTTTTAACGTATGCAAAGTTTGTTGCTGACTGTTACACTTTTATAAATTAAGTAAATTCAATATTCAAATTTTAATAGAAAAATCTCTTAAAACTAATTAGATCTGACCTGCTACTGCTTAGTTGAATTGAACCCCATGAATTATTTCTTGCTTTTTTATTTTCTTGCAACTCAAAATTATACCCAACTTGTCCACGCCTCAATTAGAATTTTCCATGCATTTAAATTATTATACCATCCATTATCAACCAACATCAATTCAGAATTATTATCATCCAATTAGGATTAGAATTATACACACATTTGAATCATTATTGACCAACTAAGGTTATCCGTACACTCGGAATTATTATATATTTGGATTATTGACATCACATTCTAAATTATTCTCCACCAATTCGGAGCCTTATTATTATATTATTAGTTTAAATAAATTACCCCAAATTGTACTCACGTTATACGGCAATAGAAATTTTCATATTCGTAGCACTATACATTTTCACTATTATACTATTAAATATTAAATTACGCGTGACCTTTAGATTCAAAGTATAGCAGCTTGGCCTTCGTGAGTTAAAACTAAACTCCGTTATCATTCTTGCTATTAAATATAGGTTGATCCCACTTGGATGTGGGTTGGGTTTACACCAAGTCCGTCACGATCTTAACCAATGAGGTATTTGCATATTCTGCACTTGAAATGGTTTTCTGATGTAATATATTCGGTTTTCCGTGTAATGGTTATTTGCTTATAGATACCTCGTTATAAGACCATACGTTGTTTGTTTAAATATCGCGTTTTCCATATTATACAAAAATACCCGATGCATTTTAATTTCGATTTTCATGTATGTTTATTTATTTACGCATCTTTGAACTGCATTTTCTTATCAAAAATGTTGATTACTTCTACGCACTTACACACGACTTCTTTAAGTTTTATCTCTTATCTCCGTATTATATTATAACTAATTAGAACCCTTTTGAATGCGTGTTTAATTACATTTATTATCATTCCTCTAAATACGCATGCTTCTACTGAAAATATCGTTATTTGCATTACTTAAAATTACTAAAGCTCTATATACCGGGTGTTAAATACTTGTCATTTACCTAATGTATGAATTACCTATTTCTATGCTAACTATGCGTCCTCTTATTGTAAGATGTGTTTATTTGTGTCGCTTAAAACTACTTATGCTCTATATACAGGGTGTTAAATGCTTATTATTTACATAATATAAGAATTATTAAATTTTCTACTAAATGAATGCAGTTTTCTGCTTCCTATCGTAATTTATGATTCCTGCACGACCTTTGCTATATAATACACCCTTAAATACCCCTTATCAAGCAATATATATATATATATGTATATATATATATATATATATATATATATATATATATATATAGAATAAGTAAATTTAATGAGTCTTAAAATAATATCAAAGAATGAAATTTAATGGCAATTGACTCAATATTAGCCACAAGGGCATCCTGTCGACGCGTTTCGCGAAATCTTCGAAATCAGAATATAAAACAAACAATACTACAATAAAAAACAACAATAGTAATAACAATTCCATAACACAACTTTTATTTTACACACTTCCATATATACAAAACGTCACAAATAAAATATCTCACATATTTAAAGAATTTAAAGATTTAAAAATTTCCAATAAAACTATACTCACTATAAATAAGATATTTTCTAAAGTAAAAGATAACACTCAAAAACTACAGGAGTCTGGTTTAGTTTATAAAATACCTTGTCAGAATTGTCAAACCTGTTATGTTGGACAAACAGCAAGATGGCTTTCAGCCAGAATAATTTCACACAAAAGTGATTGTAAGAGGAAAATTAACTCTTGTGCTCTTACCACTCATGTAATTAAAACAGGATATTCCATGAACTATACAGACACTAAAATTATTTTCAGAGAACCAAATTATCACAAACGTTTATTTTTAGAAATGTTTGCAATATCAATAAATGCCAACACACTAAACAAGAAAACAGATACACAAAATTTGAACAATATTTATTCTTATCTAATATCCCTTATTAAAAGTAATAATCATTCGCTTTAATTTTTCAAAAATTAGTTTAAATTTATTTATAATTTTAATTTGATACATATTTATAAACACATTGAGATATGTAAATTTTCCTGCACAGACTAATTATTTTACATAGTCAGTAACTGTTAATACATGTCAACGTCTTTCAAATTGTCATACTTTGTACATTTAAAATTTTTTCGAATATCCTTAGTGATATGTATATATAAAACTCATAACCGTAAGTAATGTTAAAATACTATTCCAACAATTAATTTTATATGTATTAGATTCCTGACGAAGATAATAAATTTATCGAAAGCTTGAATGATTGAAAGAGTATTTTATTAATCCATCAAATTTGACTGCTTTCCCCAATAGTAAAACAAATTAAATATATATATATATATATATATATATATATATATATATATATATATATATATATATATATATATATATATATATATATTAGACAATTAATTACACAAGTTGATAAATACTATAGTATTTATCAACTTGTGTAATTAACTGTCTAAAATATTTATATATTTAATATTTGGCTTATAGCCGTAATTTTGAGCGTCGCTTCCTGTCTATAACTGACATAAGTCAAAACTTGACAATGTCAGATATGATTGACAAAAATGCCAAACGTAATTGAAAGTTAGGTTTATGTATAGTTGTTGTACACGATTTAAATTTGTAAATTTCCCAATTGTGTCATCGGTCTCGGTGGCGTAATTGGTAAACGCATGGTTCTGGCAAAACCAGGATACAGGTTCAAGTCCTGTCAAAGACCTTATATTTTCCATCTTTCAATTACTAGCTCGATTTGAAATGATCATTTGGACTTTGCATAAAAGTCTAAGTTATTATTTCATCTTATTCACTGTAATACTATATATATATATATATATATATATATATATATATATATATATAATATTATATATTATATATTTCAATTACTAGCTCGATTTGAAATGATCATTTGGGCTTTACTTAAAAGTCTAAGTTATTATTTCATCTTATTAATTTCAATACGTAAGTATTTATCAACTTACCTTGTGTAAAAACTAATTATAATATTTATATATTAATACTTGGCTTATAGCCGTGATTTTGAGCGGTGCTTCCTGTCTATATCTGACATAAGTCAGAAACTTGACAATTTCAGATATGATTGACAAAATGCTAAACGTAATTGAAAGTTAGGTTTATATATGGTACTTGTACACGATTTAGATTTGTAAATTTTCCAATTATAGCCATCGGCCTCGGTAGCGTAATTGGATAACGCACAGTTCCGGCAAAACTGAGATGCAGGTTCAAATCCTGTCCAAGGCCTTATATTTTCCTTCTTTCAATTACTAGCTCGATTTGAAATGATCATTTGGGCTTTACTTAAAAAGTCTAAGTTATTATTTCATCTTATTAATTTCAATACGTAAGTATTTATCAACTTACCTTGTGTAAAAACTAATTATAATATTTATATATTAATACTTGGCTTATAGCCGTGATTTTGAGCGGTGCTTCCTGTCTATATCTGACATAAGTCAGAAACTTGACAATTTCAGATATGATTGACAAAATGCTAAACGTAATTGAAAGTTAGGTTTATATATGGTACTTGTACACGATTTAGATTTGTAAATTTTCCAATTATAGCCATCGGCCTCGGTAGCGTAATTGGATAACGCACAGTTTCGGCAAAACTGAGATGCAGGTTCAAATCCTGTCCAAGGCCTTATATTTTCCTTCTTTCAATTACTAGCTCGATTTGAAATGATCATTTGGGCTTTATATATATATATATATATATATATATATATATTAATAGCGAGGAAGAATAATCCACATTTGGAATTTTTAATATATAACTGTATGTATAACTGTTTATATATATATATATATATATATATATATATATATATATATATAATATTTTGTGGGTTATAGGTTTATTGTATGTTGCAAATCGAAAATGTGCAGAATAAACAGTATTATCGCATAGGTTGATTCTAAAAATTGCTGATGTCCAATTATGTGCAAATTTTGGTATTAACAGGTTAAGCATGCAGAATGTATTGCACCCATCCAATGGTACTAAATGTGTTAATATTTGGTGAAACAGGCCTTGTATACTTTAGGGTTAAATAAGATTGTGTCAATATTGCCAAAAGAATTCGCCTGGGTACTGCAAAATATGTATGCGTTAATAGTGCGTAACCTTGCTTACGATGTGGTGATGTGCTAAAAGTACAAGTTAATAGATTGCCCTCAGGATTGTGAGACAGAGAAGCTAGTGTAATTAAGTTAAGGTATGTGTGTACTTAGGCTAATGTATGTCTATCTCTTCTCCATACATATAAATAGTCCATATAGAGGAAATCGCAATGTAGTTCTTATGAGAGTAATTTCCTCCACTTTTGCATTGGATTAAATGGGAGTAAATTTGTTTGCAAAAAATCTGTCTATTTGTACTACTGATGAATTCTGTACATTGGCTTTTATGTCATTATTTAAAATGACAAAACATTATTTCTCTAACTACAATTATTCTGTTTTTAGGTTTAGTTAAGTTTACATTCTTTATGATCAGTAAAAAAGCTATTACAAAGATTATGAGAGACCTTCAATGCCCGCCGTTTAGACCAAACCCAAAAAGGGCTGGACCGATTGAGGAAATTCTAATGGCCAAATGTGTAAAGATTACAAACTATCAAGTACAAAAAGTGACATTTTATTCCACAAATGATTTGAATTATTTTCAGACGTTGGTGTACTGGATAGCAACTATATGTATTCTATTAAATGGCGCTATATATGTAATAATTACACGGCTTAGTACTGACGATTATCGTGAATGGAAGTTTGGCTTTGGAAAGTTTACTCTGCTAGATGTAAGATACAGTCTAAATTACGCAATTGCCTCTTTGTACCAAATATTTTGCATCGTCTGCGGTGCTATTCACTTTTGTACGATTGATTTGTTAATGGCTTCAATTTTGTGTCACGTAACGTACGAGCTAAAAATACTTCAAGCAAATTTTAGATATTTAGTGGAAAACAACACTCATCAGTTGATACAGGTATGGCTAACAAGAGTTTACATTTATATAGATTTTTGTAGGGACACACCAATTGTAGTATCAACAATGCAAAACGTTTACAAAATTCTCTTCGCCGTACAATCAAATTTCATCATGCTATAATAAACATTTCTCAAGAAATTGAAAGAATTTTTAATGTACCACTACTGTTTACGTATCTGGGAACCTCAGGCCTTCTATGCTTTGAAGTATTTCACACTAGTAACGTATGCATCTACGTTTAATATACATAACTGTTACAACTACTTAATTGCAGTCATTGCCAAATGATCCTTTGTTTATGAAAAACGTTTTGCAACTGGTGTTTATTTCATTTCAGGTGTTAATAGTGTGCTACTGGGGCGATGAAATGATTGTCGCTAGTGTTGAAGTTGGAAACGCAGCTTATGAATCAAATTTTGTTGAATGTAACCAAAGATTTCAGAAAGCTCTGATTATGATCACTTTACGAAGTAGACGTCCACTCAAGTTAACCGCCGGCAAATTCACCGATGTTTGTTTAGAAGTTTTCACATGGGTAATATTTTGGTTTGTTTAGTTTTTCGTTTGCCATGTAGCGTAACCGTCACATAAAGGATTGAACAAGTGTTTTAAAAATGACATTGTGTTAGTTTGGAATGATGCAGGATAGTAAATTAACGATACCTATTTAAAAGCAAGTCTCATCGGTATTTCAAAAGTTTTGAATCATTACATATTTGAGGCAAAATATAAAGTGAGAAAGATAGAAAACAATGTCCCACAAACTAAAACTGCCAAATACTAAAACTAACAATATAGAATATAGGAGGGTAGAGGCAGTGGCGGCATTAGCAACGTAGGGGTCTTCAAACAAAGTACTTGGAAGGGACTTTCCTCAAATAAACATGCATGCTGATTTTGAATACTTCATTTATGCTATTCATGATTATATAATGATTGATCTATTCCTAGATTTTTAAGATACTGTATTATGATAATATTATAAAAATTGTAATATGTACTTAATTAAACTTATATAAACTATGCTATTAACTCCTATAACAATTTTATTGGGAACACTCTAGTTCAGCCACCAGAAACTTATTTCGTTTTGTTTCAGAAAAAAAAATAATTCGAAAAAACCATTTCATAATAATCTTTGACAGACAATTAATACTTTAATTTTGCCTACGTTTCTTCTTGCATTGAATTGTCATATGCAGAAAAGGGATATCTTCTGGTCAACTCGAGCTGTAACTTCTGAGGTGATCTATGTAACGTTGTCGTGGATATATAAATAATTACGTTATTAAAGTTTTATCAAAATGGAACGACAAAATAAACAAACAGAGCGCCACCAAGTCGCTACGTCCATTTCTGTACCTAAATAATTTGGCTTATACTTAATATAAAATCTCATATTCCGTACGGTATTTGAGGTTGTTTGTGTGTATTAGCGAATCTGGCAGCCTTTGTCAATTGAAACTGTTGCTTATTCATCATCCTGTAGAATTTGTGTTAAATATTCAATTATAAAATTTAAGGTACTTGGAATTTGCGATTATTATTAACATTAACAAAATTAAATATTGTGATTCCATCCTATTCTAGTAAGTTGCCCAGACGCCGACGAAGCAGCAACGCACGTATACCTACCATCGCCTTCGGACAATCAAAGGTGAGCAACGGAACGGTGACGTCCTGAGGGAGTTCTCCAGATATGCGGGGTGCCGAGGAATGGGTACACAATTGAAGTCGTCGGGGATGCACATCCGTCAGTCCTGTTTAGGCGAGCTACCTGACGATGGAGCGGCCTGTGGCGAGTAGCCATCCTGTCGGCCGAAAACCACAGGTCAGTGAACTCAAGATCCGGAATACTGTGTAGTTGGAGGACAACCAAGGGGAATATCCGGGAAACTGCTCACTGCACCAAAACAAGAGGAGCAGGTCTCCTGGAATCCAGTCCTACATATTTATTTATTTAAGAAGATCAACTTGTTAGAAACACCACAACAACTCATAGAAACAAAAACATCAACAAGTCAAAAAACTCGCTAGAGTTGTAAGGCACTTTTTAACGACGCTGAGAGCGTCGCGTCCAGCTACTGCGGCTATTCTAGTATCGTGAAAACCTAGGATTTTTTTTAACAAAGTTCGGAAATTAATTTTATTTTGGATATAGCAACAGCTGGTATTTACGTATTAAAGCCGTTTACCTCGAATAATATTATAAAAGCCTTAAAAATCTGGTATTTGGTGTCAAGATTCTAAGGTGTTTCCGAAAAGGTTAATTTTATGCGTTCCTTCAATAGGTTTGATTATCAAACTATTTGTTTTCAACAAGAAATTACAACGTTACAACGCGGTTTCTACAATGTCGATCGCGAACATACTCCAAAAATAGTAAATTCTTATGGTTTCATACGGAAAGTAGGCCACCGATGTTACACCTAACTCTACAAACTGCACGCCGTTTGCAGACAGTCTTAATTCTTTAGAAACGTATTCTGAAGCGTTTCAACCAAGAGGTTAGTGGGTTTATCATTATCAATTTTAGTATTTGACTAGTTAGAACGTAAGAACAAGTTTACAGACATTTGGATTATGCATCTCATATAAGCAAGATTAACACTAGAGACTGAAGAGGTTGCGTTTGTTAAAACGAATAAGAGCATTAATTTGTTGATGAAAATCCGTGCAATAATTACAGACGTTGTTTAACAGATAAAATAATACTAGAAATAAAATGCTATTTAAAAACGTTTCTTTATCATTGCGTTGGCGTGATGCCTATTTATTCTTCATGAATGCCGGTTGTTCCTGCTACTAGAGTACGCTTCTAAGGACACGTGATTCTTTCAACTTTCGGAATGATCCTATTCATGATAGAATCCCTACCATTATTTGCGAGAGAAAATTTGGACTGAAACATCCACTTGCAAGGACACGAAATATTTGTTTCGATTTGAACCTTTTTCTTTGATATAGGAACTGGCGTAGAAAAGTTATAGGGAACACTTCTGCTTTCATGGCGAAATTTTTTTATTTATATATGCAATTAAGGTGCAGGGCGTCATTCCAAACTGTAAAACTTGCTATTTTTCGTGCATTGTTTGATGGCCTGTTACGGTAATCTGTTCGGAGACAAGAGAAAGGTAAAGTGCAGTAACCAACGTATCCGTACACCGACTACCGCAAGAAAACTAAAGAGAAACGAAAGAATTAATGCTGTGTTAGCTTAAAGCGTCGTAGAGAGGGGTGGGTTACACAATAAGAAAAAATCGGAAACCTTAAGGATTGTTAAAACCATAATACAAAAAGAGTATTTAGAAACTCTGGATATAACTTTCAAATGTTTAACATCAAACCCTTTAGGAGGAAGATATTAATTTAATCAATACATTTCAACATGTTTTTAAAAATGTTTGTTTTCCATGCTTCACGTAAATCAACTAAACCAAAATTAAGTAATACTCAAAAATGTATTTAATTCATTAATATATTAATATAACAAATGTATATTTATATTGTGCCAAAGCTGTAAGAGCAATTTTAAATTATGCTTCTTCAATCCACAGATAGTCGTCGTCGTCTTTACTATCTACATTGATAATCAACGGTAGTGCTCCTTCATAATCAAATGCTACTACTCTATTCCACCAGAGTTGTATTTCTTTTTCTGTATGGCGGACTGTACTTGCCCACACAGGTGTTACAGTCGCAAGAGCTTCCTTTCATGTAGCTAGTGACTACTCAACTGAGGTACCATTGTATCCAACGCGATCCTATAATAACTTTTTTCTATACCCTAAATGTGTTCTATGGGTGTAAACAATAAACGTGTAACTTCGACAAAACTACCTGTCTAACCACCAAAAACCCTTAGTTACTCCCTCTACTACACTTATATATTATGACGCACGCAAGAGGCTGGAAATATTTTACACGATGATATTAAAAATTCAGTGGTATGGTGGAAGTCGGCGGCTCCGTGGCGTAGTGGTATGTATGTGACTACTACGCCCAAGGTCCCGGGTTCAAATCCTGACACGGTCCGCTTGAAAAATGTTAGGCAAGCATTTTTCACAAAAATACACCCTCGTTCGGATGAGCGGTAAAATGGAGGTCCCGTGTGTGAATGTTGTCACGCACGTTAAAGATCCCTAGCTTGCTTGGAACAGCAAGGGTTCGGCAAAATTCCAAATTTTCCAGGTAAAAAACTCGCTTCCTGGCCAATGTAGTACGTTCGGGTGGAGCATTGGAAAATCACATGTAAGGTATGGTGAAAGTTTCAAAACCGTATGACCGTAGTGTTCAGCCAATTGATCAGCTGCATATGTAACTTTAGGCTTATTCCTAGAAATGCAAACAATAAGAAAAAGGTTATGTAAAATAATATAACTTACTGTTTCACTACAGTTATTAATTCACATTCTAGCATTGTGTTCTCGTAATAAATATTATACTCCCGCAGCCATTTTTGAATATCAGCTTTTTTCCAGAAACCCGTTGGTGCCTTGTTGATTAGCGTACTATGGTGGCTAACATTGTCCATTACGATAGTCGATGGCTTGCTTAGATTAATTAAAAGCTGATATACAAACCAATGTAAAAAAGTTGTCTTGATTTATTTCGCGATGGTAGCCATCCTCCGTGGTTTTTGAAGCAAAGATGAGTTCGGCATTAGGAATGAATCCCTCTTCACACCCAGCGTGAAGAACTATATATCTAATAAAGGAACGCATACTTAGCAAAATCTTATATTTTTATAATTATTAGTATTACCGTTTACCACCAACAATAAGCTTTTTAACACTTCTAGAGTCAGAATCCTGCCACGGTTTTCCAGTATTGCAGTTTTTAAAAATCCAGTTTTTATCAACAAATACAAACTAACTAGCCCCTCTGTTTACCTTCAACATATTGTCTTAAAAATGTCACCCTTTTTGAAACGGCATTATGCACTTCTATCAATCCACGACGAGGATCATCCTTACTATACCTAAATCCAATATCCTTTAAATCGGTAACATGTTACGGGTTCTTTTTATCCCCTAATGTGACCAGTGACCTTTAAGGAAGGATTTCCTTAAAATGGTGGAATGCAAATATCTTCCGACTATGCTAGGGGTCTATTCCTTGGGCAGAGCTTACGAGGATTGGTCGTGGTTTTTTTACAAAGCATTATTTTTTTACTAGGGCTAGATTCTTAACAAAACAGGGGTTTAAATAGGGCGCCACCAAGTCATTAACTTTAAACACTGGGTTTTCCTAAGGGGGACTTGGGCGTCCTTAGAGAGGAATATCGTATTAACTGCTAACGCAGAAGCTGTAAAGAAAATTTAATTAAATTTACAAAAATGAGGACACAAAATGTATTCTCTTGTTACCTCATATAAAAAACAACAAAGATTAATCAGGCAACAATAAAATGAGCACAAATTTTATGCTTCAAATTCTGAAAAGGCTATGAAAGCTTCTTGTTAAATTGGGTTTACCACTTTATGCTATTTGATCTTATACGTTGTTACCCTATTTCTGAACGTACTAGTTCAAAATAAAACAATTAATTAAGAAAATTAAATGTTGCTTCTTTAATTAAAATTGTTCCTTTATAAAAAATGTAAATATAAAATTAATGTTTAAGAAAAGATAATACAAGTTCCATCTACTCATAAGGTAGGATTATATATTCAAAAAATATTAAAACTTTAAATGTTGCTTTCGTTACAAAAGTTTAACTTAATTTTATACCAGAAATATCAGATCTGTTTTTTCTGTTTACATATTTATAAAACTTTAACTCATTGTCTATTAATTCATCATTCAGAAATTGTAAGTGAAATCATGCATATATGAAACATAAATAAGAACTTTTTAGGTTTGTCTAACTTCATAAAATTTAGTAACTATGATTACACTGCACTCATATTGACAATAAAAATTTACTAAGGTCCTTCTTAATTTGTTAAACGGATAAATGATAATAGGTGGTTATAAAGATATCTTCCGAAACAGCCTCGTATCAAAGATCACCAAATGTAGACGTGATGTAAGAATAATTCTAATCTCTTACCTTGGTTGTTGTTTACATGTTGGCGTTACAGCATGTTAGGGCAGGTGTTAATACATACGTTTTTCAGAGAAACAAGTGACGTAAAATCCACATGTTCTACAGAACACGAACAGCTGCTTGATCCTTGGACCCGACCATACGAACTTCCATGCGTTTTTTTATACGCACAATCTGGACCAACCAAACTCCAATACCATACTTAGATGTTCTACAGTGTGTAAATCTTGACCAAAAACTTCAAAAGTACCATTTCAATTCATCATCGGACTTAATTTCCAAACCATAAAATTTCTACGTTTTCCAAACCATATAATTTCTACGTATTTCGTAGAACGTTTCCCTAAAATCCAAACTTATTGTTTTCTCGCATAACATTACATAAACTACAACTATCTATCGTACGGTTGAAGGACGTTTATCTTGGATCGATATTTTATCGCAAAGTTGACGTGAGTGAACTATAACTTGATACTCGCAGGTGCAAAAGTAGAATTTATATCCTCTTGGAATACAGCATACGGACTGCATTATTTTTATAAAACCAGATAAGGCGTGTTCATTCTAACAAATGAATATACGTCGGAGTCTTACAATTGATATACAAAACGACTTCTTAAAAGTTGAGAATTATAAAATAAATATCTAATTAAAGATTTTCTAACGAAGCGTTGAAAAACATGTATTATCGTAACTTTTACAAAATTATTAAAAGAATATTTTAAGTGCTATTTAAACAAATGTCCAAAGAATTATTAAATGAATTTATCAAAAGAATTATCCAAACGAAGTTATTTATTAAAAGTCATTTAAAGATGTCGTTAAAAAGACGTTATAAAAAAAGAAGAGCGCTACAACAAAATTATGCAGTTTGTCTAATAACTTATTTTTTTAACTCTTACCATTGTTAAAACCACAAAGCCTAGTGTTTAGCGCACTAGGGCTCTACTACCGCACAAGGCCAGACGCAAGTTACATGCCAGAACCCTTATTATTGCCATGATGGTTTTCTACGAGAGCTCTAGCTAATGTGAGTGCAGATGTGATATGCACGAAACTGGAAAGCTGCTTGGCTTTGATAATATTTAAACTAACATTTGGCGCCTGATGTTAGTAACCAAACTAGCATTTCTGTATAGCGGTTAGCACGCATAATACCAATACTGGTAGTTATTTATTTAAAAATGGTTTGCATGATATTAATGATTATACAAGAGTTTGTAAAACTAAAAATTCGTTGATGTTCTACAGTGGTCAAAAAAACTGCTACAACAGTAATGTGCTTCTCTGAAATACAAAAAATTATTCTCTTTTCAAGGGGTTTAAAAATGACTAATTGTTTTTATACATTTGGTAGATTACATTTCTAATTGCATCTTAGTAGAAACCATCTATATCAACAACATGTTTCTTGCGTGGACGTATTTTTTTCGGACCTGTTAGCGCTTCATCCTTATTGAACTTAGTCCCAATGCTGTTTACAGTGCCTATACTAGTATTTAATGCTGATGCGACTTGCTAAAACAAACAACTTTTAATGAAATTGTTTAGTTTACTTAACCTCATCAAATTTGAAATTATTCTAGTGGAATCAAACACATAAATATAGAAATTGCTTACGTTTCTTACAGAAGTGAGTGGTAGAAGAGGTCCATTTTTATCGTTCTTTTTCAAAATAGTCTATTAGTGAAGCTACAATTTCTTGAGCACGCGTATTCAACGGTTTAGGCATGGTGAAAACTTAATATATATAATTTATGTTTTCACAATTCAAATAATATATTTTAGTTCTGAAAAGAATTGTTTTATAAAATATCCAAGAACATAAAGGATGAAACAATAACCAGCAGGACAACAAAATGACAAGATGCCGAATGACAAATGCTTGAATTTACAAAAGAAATTGTCGGCAACACCGTACAAAACTACCAACCTTTGATTGACAATATTCCTCAAGCGTAATTCTAGATATTCATCTGCATACCGTTATCCACACTTTATTACTACTTTTGACTTCATCCTAAAGTTATTTTGAATGGACTATAACATATAAGAGCCTTAGTAATTCCAAAAATGTAAAACGATATTTTAAAATATGGTCTTCAAACAGACAATAAAATCTTTTCAAAGGTTTAAAAATTCCAGTTAATAAATTTATAAATGAGATACAAATGTGAAGAAGTTTTTACGGTTAGAACTTTTGTAACTTAAATTCCCAATCTTGGACGGCTGTATAAGCATATAGTCTGTAGCTTATTGCCACACGTTAGCAGGTTTGGTGGATCTGAAAAAATAATATGCAAAATATATTTATTTTTCGTAAAATTATTTTTGAGACAAATAAAAGTCAGGTAGCACAATTCAAAAGCGAGACCGAAAATCGATTTCTAATGCAACTATAAGTGCAAGTTAATTTTTTCCTAATGCATTATGTTTTTCAAATTGAAGTAAAAAAGTTTAAATACAAAGTTTCATTAATAAGCTACTTGTCTGTGTTAAAAGCTCTTTTACAAGGTTGTTTTGCAAATGTCAAATTTATAGTTCGTTTCTGGAGAGAATAACTTGGTATAGAATACGGTCATTTATTTTTTCATGTACGAGCTTTTTAGGGGGTGAAAAAAATTCCATTTGCATTGGCAGTGATTGTATATTTTCCAATACGGATGTTTATATTAAAACCTGCTCGAATTAAGGATCGCATACAGTTAAATACTTTGGCATAACAACTTTAGCATCATTAATGTTCAAGTTATCAGTTTATAAAAGACTTAACTCTCACTGCCCTGACCCTTTTAACTAGAATACTTGATGTTATAAAGCACTCTAGTATATTATAAAAAAATTTATGGATTAAGTAAAACTGAAAATACTAAAACGCGCTTAAATCCGCAATGTAACGACTTATGCATCAGCACTGTAGTATTTTCCTATTAAAGTTTTTCTAGATATAAACAATGCATCAACTGAATCCTTTTAAGTAATAGTGATGTAATTGTTATGGTAACAAACTTCTTTGTATAGTTGTTTATTAGATTCGGTATAAGCCTAATTACTCACAAATATAAAAAACCTTAATACACTGATATGCCGCAGCAAATATAAGTAATGATAAGCACAAATAATTTTCGCTGTACCAAACACACACTACAAGTAGACTATATTTATTACGAAATTTGATCAAATAATTTATCTACAGAGACACGTGACCTACATACACATTATATACATATTATTTCATGGTTTTTGCGAGATCATGCTTCGACTGAAACTCAAAACTTTGTCGGACCCTGCGTTTTATGTACGTAACAAACACAGATTCTAGAGACTTTTAAAAATTATCGGGTGATTTAAAAACTTTTGAGAATTTCTTGTTCTTCAATGCTTTATATTGGTTTTTTAAGTGCACCTTTGTAGCTGTCAATCAAACCATTGTTGTTTCAAGGGCTTTTGGATTCTAGACTTTTTGACGACATTATTACATTATACCAGTTATGCAGTTGCTTGCCGGGACCGTTGCAATTATATTGTTAAAACGTATTCTTATACTATCCTTGGGGTTGTGTTAAGTGTGCTTGCTCTATACCAGGAAAAAACATTCCATCTCTCTTTATCGACATCAAAATCTTTCAAAATGGTTGTAAAATTATATTTGGAACTCGAACCTTCTCCATTCCAATTCTTTAAATTTTGGGAATGGCATGTCATCGCTTATAGGGATGGATTCGGGCCGAGCCGGGCCGGGCTTTTAGATGCGGCCCGGCCCGGTTTAAAATAATTTGCTACGGCCCGGCCCGGCGGCCCGGCGGCCCGGCCCGAACCAAAACGCACCGGCCCGGCTTGAAGCCCGGCTTGAATTTCGGGCCGGGCTTCGGGCCGGGCCGGGCCGATTCGGGCCGGAATGTAACTAAAACCGTACGTGATGTATAGAACATCCAAATGGAACGTATCATTTGTTAATATATGTATTTTCAGTTGTATAAAAATACTTCTTTACTATTATTATGTTTTTCTACAAAAGTTGAATATATCAACCTTAATAAATTATAGTTTATAGTATCATTTTAACCTCGAAGAATCTCACAGGTATTTGGAGATGATGCACACTTGCACAGGCAATCCAAAATAGAAGGTGGTTTGCGTCAAACTTCAACCTTAAGTAACAAAATGCATTTTAGAATTCATGTACTACTACTAGTATATAGTAAAATATTTCAAGGAAAGTATTCAAAATTTGACTGAATATTGTTTCCTCATATTCTAAACAAAGAACGTTGTCAATTTCCATTTTACAGATTGCTGGTGTATAGGTCTGCATTTCGAGAATGTGCTAGCATCCGTTCAGAGAACTGATTATTCAAGTCTCTCGTATCAGGTAGACATTACTTTGTTGTCTATGAATATTTTTTTGTCGCATGCTTTACTGGAAATTTTAATTATTATGAAAAAAAAATGCCGCAACATAGAATATTATTGAGTATTTACATTTTAATTTTCTATATCCATTTGTTATTTAAAGCTATAAAAAGCTATTCGCATTGTATTCGGTATGGTTTTCAACAAAAGATACATCCAAATAATTAAATCTAATTAAGCTGGTTTTTTGTAGTCGGGCAGTTTTAAATATTTTTACATATACAGAGTGGTTTCGATTTATTCATAAATAATCTTTAGTGCGAGGCCACAATAATAAGTTAATTAATAAGTATAATACAATAAACCAGCTCAATTAACATACGTTGCAATACTCCTTCATATTAATTAAATATAACACGGACAATTTCTATTTCAAAGTTCTTGAAAAGTGGAAAGAAGTGAATATTACTTATCGAAAAAAAAAATCGAAATTCACAAATCGGTTTAAATCAAATCATTTTCGTTTTCGATTTATTTCCATTATGACACACTTACCAATATGTGTGTAACTGTACCTGGGTGATATATTAAGAAGAGCGTTAATTATAATTTTGTTTAAGAGGCACCTAAAGAAATCATTAAATGAAATTTTTTACTAAATCAATAAATTGTATATTTCGTTATATAAACTTCGGGCCGGCCCGAATAGCCCGAAAAGCCCGAAAAGCTTGAGCAGTCTGGCCCGGCCCGGCCCGGGCCCGACACGTGCTTGGCCCGGCCTGGGCCCGAAAAAAATTTTTGCCGGCCCGGCCCGAAGCCCGGCTTGATATTCGGGCCGGGCTTCGGGCCGGGCCGGGCCAAAGCCCGGGCCCGTGGCCATCCCTAATCGCTTATATGATCCTGATAAATGTCTCAGATTCGTGTCATCTTGCTTTTATAATACAATCACATTGGCATTATCCCGAAGACGATGCTTTAATGCGCCCACGTTTGTCTGAAAGAGATAAAACGAATCTACATTTTTATGTCGACCGTTTACCGGTATATCGTCGAAAATCATTATGGAATCTTCTTTAGCATCCTCAGGTACTATAACGTCATCGCAATTTCCAAACCCGTAATAGCTAATTTCTTCATTTAAAGGCGCAAATACATTTCAAAGCAGGTTATATTTTGGTTGGTAGACTTTTCCAAAACATGTAGACATTTTGGAAGCGAATCCATTCTTGTCTAAATTTAGAAGTATCAAGGCGTTAGTTTCTCCACTGCTCGATGGTCCTGCAAATATTGCTCTTAGTAAAATTCGGTATTGGTGTATCAACATCATGCTTCTCTGGGTTCACATCATTTGCACTAACTTTTCTGCGAATATCACTCTGTAACCTATTAGGACAATCGCATAGCGGCATATGGTTGTTCTAGGTACATTATACTTATACTAGCGGCACATAAACTAGTCAGATCAAGCAAAATTTCATTGACGGTGTTTGTCAAAGCTATCTTGGTGTATTGTTTATTGATTGTACGCAATATCTTCTTAGGCCTACTGTATTACAACTGACGTTAATTTGAAAAATATGCCGTATTTATACCACAAAAATTCTCACAATGGTTTAAGAATTCGCTACTTATATGATAGTACCAACTTACAGACAAGTAACGACATATTGGATCGACGTTTCGGTATGTCGGACCTGACCCCTCCGACAGGTCGGAGAGTTACTTGGAATACCACCTACGAAATATACATGATCGTATATAATTTAAAAAGAACAACACACATTATTCGAATTTATTGAAAAAAATCACAAAAACGTTTATTCTCGAATGTATCTATTAACACCTTCTGTAAATGGATTATATTGGATGACACTGTCATGTATGATTAAGCAATAGGTTATTAGCATGGATCAAAATTTTTAAAAGTTTCCAATTCGATACGAAGATCTACAGACTTTCACATTGATGTCGACAATCTACTACGAATACCGGCAAGTCTTTAAAGGGAAGGAACGGCATGAAACGTGCATAAGGTACGTATGCGGTCGTACAATCGTTCTGTGTAAAACCCAAATTCATTTGTCCTTGAGAATAACTTTGGGAATTTAAAAACACTTTCACGTTGGTCATACTTGTATGCGTAAATTTGGTAGCATCTTGGTCTTTTCTGACGTATTTACCATTTGAAAATGCAATCCACCCAGGCTATTCAGTCTCGTTCTACACTTTGACACGCCGAACCTGAGACTTTGCAGGTGCTAATGCAAGTAACTCGTGTAAGTCCCATTTTCTATATGCAGTACAATAAGTGATTTATGATTCAGCTATCCAAACAAGGCGCACGATGAGAATTGAAGAATCTCCCACGAAACACGTTGTCAGCGGACTAATAGCAGTTTGCGGCCGATGAGATTACATGTTCTGGAGCAATTTATTTGATTTTACACCTATATTTTCTCATGTAGTGATCCAATGAAATTTCAAATTTCAATAATATTGTATTAAAAAAAATTTAAGTTATTCCAATGTTTTACAAACAAGTGTACAAGTAGTATATGCTTTAATATTTATGAGTAAAATATTGTTTCATTTCCATCTAGTCTGCACTTTCTAAAAAAATATTTTATTTTAGACGTACACAAAATTTTGATCATTTAGACACTAGATTTATTAATATCTTATAGCAGACCTGGTATGAAATTTGGCAATCTGTTTATAAAGTTTAAATTTTCTATGAGCAAAGGTATTTTAAGCAAGCTATAAAATTTAATAGGATATCTTAATTCAATAAACACGAGCAATAAAATACTTTGCAACGCCAAATCAATAAAGTTCAGTTTATCTACATATAAGATCACATAAAAGACAGGTGACTACAAGATCTTTTGACCTTTTGACGTGCATAGCTAAAAAACTGTAACTTCACCAACAAAGTCGAAGAGCTTTAAATTTGATTTTTACTTAAATGATTTTGAAGTTCATAACAAAAAGAACAACTGCAAACTTTACCAGCAAAAATCCAAGGGTTCTGTATTTAGTTTTTGCTTAAATAGTTTTAGCACTTCATGATATCAAATTACTCAACTATAAACAACTTGTTTTACTATATGTTATGTGATAATCCACATCTTTCAATCATGATTCAGCACCCACACATTCATTACAAGTGGTTCCAGAAGCAAATATCCAATCGTACTTACTGCGGGCGTCGATAACTAAAATTATTTCAAACCCACATGAAATAGTATCTTGGTGAAAGTTTATTTAGAGTTAATACAACATCATTACCAGACAAAAATGAAATGTAATATAAATTGTAATATTTGACTTTCCTTCGAATTGCTCTGAAGCAGTAGGACGACAGGTAACGGAGCGTGATTGACAGTAAGGTGAAATGAAAAAGAAACATAAAAGTCACTTATCCAGCTGGAAAATTGCAGGTTCCGCTACAAGAATGCTTGTGGTTATTTTTGCAATATGAAAAGGATGGAAAGTATTAGAAATTTATACTAATACACATTAACTAGAAACTAAACTGAATTTAAAATTGAAATAATACGTCTGTAATAAAACGTAACTACACACCCACGGATACGACTTCATCATAAGAAGAACAAAAGCGATTCGTCATTACGAATGCCCACGGACAATTAAAAATGTTTATCACAATAGCTGTGGGCATCACTGGAAATACAATAAAAACTGTTTTTAATGTTTCTTGCATCAATACCTTGTATCTTTGTAATAAGGACGTCTATCTTAAAACCAGCTTAATGTTTCAATTAATTTTAGTTATGCATGTGCGTGTCGCAACCTCTAAACACTCTTTTTCAGTCTTGAACTGTTAAAAACTTGGCGAAGGTCTATAAGGGTAAGAAAAGAATAAATGGCTTAGCATTAGTAAAAATTAACTCGGATGTTAACTCTTCTATTGAGAGATCTTTAAATTGCGGCGACGCCATATAGAATTTGTACAAATTAAGTTTGTAGACACTCGTTTGTTTTAGTAAATTTTATTTTATTGCTTACTGTTGTAAATTAATTTTTATCTATAAATTTGTTCGTTCAATAAATATAATATTGTTTATTTTCCAAATCACTACACCTTTCAGAAAATTTTCAGAAAAATAATTATTTACGATACTAACTAGAACTAGTTTTGATAATTAGTCTTTTATAATTGCTATTAAGCTTACTTTGTATTGCAGGTTATTCGGACTTCTTATTCTACTTTTATGGTTCTTCACCGAAGCAATAAAAATTCTCACAACAAGGATGCCAAATTCTCAACTCTACAAACTTGACGCAAATGGAGTGTGATTTGCTGCATGAATCAATTACTTGCTTAACAAGTTTTTGTCATCAGCAAGCTTAGTATGCACAATTTAACATTAAAAAAAATTTTTTTCTTAATCTTTTAAAATACATACTGAGTTTATGGCTCTTCTATAAACCGTAAAGTAAAATAAGGACCTTTTTAGAAAATACATTGTGATTTAATCTAAATATATCTTCTTTAAAATTGTTGTTTTCTGTGTTTTTGTAGGCAATTGCAAATTATGGAGACGCATGAAGAAGTGATAGTTGTGGTTCTTGTGCGAGGGAGTGAAAGAAAAAACATTACATTGGGAAGAATTTATATTTTTAATATGGATTTTTTCAACCACGATACGTTCAACATAATATTTTTCAAATTGCCTATATATGAAATCTTCGCTTGCTTCCAAACATTCCTCAACAACATTTTTGAGTTCTTGATTAAGAGCAAATAGTTTTTTTCCTCGTATTTTAATAAAACTAGGTCTACGTATGTAATTCATTATAATTATTTTCACGACACCCTTTGTGTATTTCTGTTGAATTAGTCATGTTGATAGCCTGCGTTAGTTCTCTAATCCGTTTCAATACGTATGGCATCATTATCTGGTATGATTTCGTTATCAGATGACGATGAATAAACATTGAAACCCATAGTGAAAGAGCCAAGGTAGTTCTGTATTATCGCCCCTTGTTCTTCTTTCTGGTCTTGGGCACTTTCTTAGTGTTTCTTGGGTGTTCGATTTTGCTTCTTCATTCCTTTCGTTCCACATTCCTCTCCTTTTCCTTTGGCTGGTTTTGCTAACTGTCAGTCCTCACACTGATCTGGTTGAATTTTAGATACTCTTTCTGTGATAGGTGTTTCTCAGATCTTTTCGGAAAATACGACTTAGTCGTCTAGCACATCAAAATGGTTTGTAAAATGTCTTAGATACTGCACGCCGCGACTACCATGATTGGCATGCGGTTTAGTTTTTGTATCGCTGCTGGCGCTTTATTTTAGTAGATAAATAAAAAAAATAATTATGTAGGATACGTGATGCGTTAGAACTGCGGTTTTCACCAACATTGTACAAAACCGCGAAATCGAAGTATTCTTTACTATTTTGAATGAATCAACGTTCACATAAGTTGGAAGTTTGAAATTGATTAAATTCACAATTAAAACAGTTCCATATAGATTCCTAAATATTCAGCAAAGCGTAGACCTACACACTCAAAGACTGCAAATTTTATGTAGACTGACAAGGAACGCAAACTCTTGGTAGACAATAATTGCTTGATTATCAACCATTATGATTGCAAAATACATTTCAGTGTTTCACTACAGTTTGTTATAGTTAAGTGAAACGTTAAATTATTAAATTTGAAATTTCCAAGAAGTGGCGGGAATCCGGTATCAAGTTAAGGGTGCACCGAGTAACTACAATGGCGGGAAGTGAGTCATTATAGAAGCAAATTAACAGATATAAAAAATCGAATAAACTAGGTGCAATTTCAAGGTACGTTATCAATAACACTTACTTTATAGGCTTTTAACACTGTCAAAGTTATGGGCGCTAACTCGTCTAGTCTAATAATAATTCTGGGGATATTGAGTAATCCTTGGGGATTTTAATTACATTAATCTCATGGGAAAATGGAGTTTCTCTCAGAATCAGTCAATATGTTCAATTAAGAGAATAACAATCAGGGCGTCACTTAAATTTATTTCTAATAGAATATCATACTATTATTCCTGTAACCAGATGATATAAAATTTTTAAGGTTATGTAAATAAATTTCAACACAGGTTTCATAACAATACTTTTGAAAACAGGTACATATAAAATTTTAAAGTTATCTACATCTAATTCAATGCAAGTAGAAGAAACATATTGTTATAACAATTTAATCAAATCATCCACTTTGTTAACTTTAATTCCAATGGGCAGGTTTAGTAAATCTAATAAAGTAATCAATATAACTCACAATACGGGTGGACGTTTTACGCTTTTTAGGTCCAGTTAAATAGGTTTCATAAACACATACCACCACAAAACAAAAGAACAATTTATAAATCTCTACACCAACCTTACAATCGAGTGCTAATTTAATTAAAGTCATCAATTGCACCAGCTGGAATTCACATTGAAAAAGGATCATTCTTAATTTTTTACCATTGAGGTGCCATGCCTAATGAACACTACAATTCATAGATCAAAATTAATTTGTTTATTTAAGATTAACTTTCCTCTTTTGCATCCAATTTCTATTTAAACTAACGCCAATGCGTTACAAGTTATCAAACCTAATTTTTTATTAGAAAATTTTGAAGTGGTTTGGGCTGGTAAATCATACATCCAGCATCTGCAACTACAGGTATAAACTAAAATTACTTAAAAATGATTTATTTAGTAATATTTATAAGCTAGTATTTCTTTACCTACAACTATAATAGTGGTCTAAAACTATAGTATAAGAAATACTTCACCTACTTTACGAATTTAAGGTCTCTTTAGGTTTCTATAGATTGCTACCATGCACTGCAACCATGTTTACTCATACTTGCCTTTAACAATTGAAGTTCATAAATTCTGTAAGCAGATCACATTCTGAAATTGGAGTATTATAAGGTTTCTTTGCCAAATTTCATCACCGGCAGTTAAATCATTGCGTTTATAAACATTTATTTGGTCCATGTCAAAGTCTAGAATTTTAAAATTACTACAATAGTATCAACTTTTGCTTTTGAAAGATTAACCTTCAAACTGTTAATGGCACGTAAATCCAGTTGTAAAAAATAGCTTTCTTACAATATTGTGCCGTAGAAATAGTTCAATGCTTAGAAATTGGATTTATTAATCTCTGGTTTATGTTAACACTTAGATACAGCAAGTAATCTCAGAAACAACTCATTGCATAATATAAATTAATAAACGTTATTGATCGATTTTATTCTTTTTTACTTATCTGATAATAAATAACTAATGAGGAAATTACTTGCAATAATTGCGAAGCCTCGTACACAGAAAATTTAAGATGTTAAAATAATTTACATAATTATTTAACATCGGAAATTATTTTCCTGTTTGAAGTTAAGATAGGCTCCAGTAATTACATAACAATGCTACCATTACTTTTCTATCTTGCAACGTTCTTTGCAATTTGGAATTATGAAAATGAGTACTGAACTTAAATACCCCAAAGCCAATTATTTCAGAAAGGAAGTAATAGTATTGAAATTAGTTGGAGTATGTCTAGATGGCCAGGAGAACGCCATGTATAGAATTTATTCGTACTTATTTTTGGCGACAGTTTATTCGTATATAATTGCTTCAGCTGGTGATCTATTTAAACATGATTTTAATACAGTAGCTGATAATTTAATTTATGAAATTGGGATGATTTTGGGTAAGTGTGTGCACATACATTTTTTTGCAGAAGTGAAACAATCATGTGGATATAACACCAACATTTTTATAATAAATTTACCAAAACATTGGTGTGTGCGTGTGTGCGCGCGAGCGTGTGTGTGGTGCTTGAGTGCGCATGTGCTGGGCTGCGAACGTACGTACGTGAACGTGTGTGTGTGTGTGTGTGTGTGTGTGTGTGTGTGTGTGTGTGTGTGTGTGTGTGTGTGTGTGTGTGCTTTTTTGAAGAATATTTGTACGTAGTCTTTCTTATTCTATTTAAGTAACATCCTGTTGGACAACCAGAAATTATGAAGTTTGGCAAATATATTGTAAAAACAATTATTTGTCATAATATATTTAATTCTTATATTTATTATCTACTGCACGGAAGTAGATATCGAGTTTTTTTCAAGGACACAACGTAGCACATATCAGTTTATAAGTATGTAGTTTTATATGTTGGAATAAAAAAGAATATTGCATTAGTAGACGCGATTCAATAGTTTTCTAGGCCTACTTTCTCCACCGCTAACTCCTACGTTACAAACCTAAGTGTTATGCCCGCCATCTCTTTATTGTGTCATAATGTTTTTTGATTGTTAGAACTGCGGTTTTGTACATGAGAGAGTCATTCCTGATTACATCACAATTATTACATAAATGGCAAGTGGCCGCTTATAACTCGATTGATCTCTCACAACATATTTACTCTTTACAGCTAGTTGCCTATTGGTTTCGTAAAGTTAGGCATACATTTAGGTGGTAAAAATTACATATTGCTACACTTGTGCAATTGTTATACTGCGCAATTGTTATACTCGCGGTATGATTCCCACCATATTTATAACTGATACTGAACACGTTTTAAAAGTGATGCAACCGCTTTTTAAGTCAATTTGCAAGCACAATTTAAATCAAAACAAATTACTTACATGGCGGCATCTCGAAATTCGTCTCAGGGTCTCGCAATGTTTTTGCAGGTTGGGTTCAGTTACCCATGTTGAATTAAATTACGATCCGTTCTTCCTTTTACTGCACTCGTAGGGGAACAACAGGATTAGGCAACAGGTACTACAGGCAAAAGATAGAAGGAATCTACATCCCTAAAAAGAAAAAGCACACGACACAGATAGTTGTTGTTTCGTCGAATGCTCTTAACTTAATGGCGTCTTATAACACCACGCGCGCACTCCGCATCCTTTTGCGCAGATGTGGCTGTCAAAGACGACGGAAATTGACGTATTCATTTAAATATACGCGGAAATGTATTTACAAATTAAATCTAACGTAATGCATGCCAGTTGGCATGTAACAATATATACAGAATGCAAAATTCCAATACACAGAATACAATAAAACATGGAATCCTTGTTTAAATATAAAACAGTGTTACGTTTATTTTTTAACATAAACTAAATACTATATTTTCCTCTGGTTAAGTCATTACCCGCTCGAATAAATTCCATTTCTATTCTTAAATTTTCCAACAATACCCTATATAGTGTACCTGTTCAGAATAAGCTCTATTTAACATAATTTTAACTCGTACCTATTTTGCTTTTAAAATGAAAATTTATTCGATAAATTAAATAGTCAATACCTTGTTTTAGGTATCCGGTAATTTGTTAATTGCTTCCTCTTGTATTTCCTATTTAAAGACTTGTCAAAATAATGGATCCTACTATTATTTGATAGCATGTTTTCCAGTTTGCTAATCAGGCTTTGAAAACGCGAGGATTGCAGTTCGAACTCGTGTTATTTGAATCAATTTTTAATTTAAATATGCAGCTTGTGCTTTGAAATATTTTCTACATTACTCGTCCCAGTACTTCAAGAGCGATGCGCGTTTTTTTGTTCGACAAGTAGGAGGTATCTTGCGTGTATCGGTGAGTTCTTCCGCGCTTACTCATTTTAATCAGATTCTCTATTTAGCTCTTAGCTGGAGGCCAAACTGGTTTTTTCTTTATGTAGATCCAACTATTCTTTGCCACAGATCAACTGTCGTTGCCTGTAGATTGCTAGTGTCGTTATGGTAACAGGGTAAATATAACTCGACGACCGTGGCGTGCAAACTAAGTATTCCGATACATACTGGTATACAACTTGTTTTCTTTTGTGTATATCAAGGGCATATTCCTTATCGGCGGTTGGTGTAGTTACGTGATAAGAAACGTTACACTGTAGGAATATTGCTTGTTGCTGCGAATCGATATAATCGCTCTACAGGTGTGATATACCATTTTTAAAAATGTTTGACAAAAGCTCTCACACGTTAATTCTTTACTATTGATTAGTTTATTTTACAAAAGGTATTATGTGAAATTAATTTTAAAAATGCTTAACAAAAGCTCTCACATAATTATTTCCTACTGATTAGTTTAATTTTGTGTAAAATACGGGATGCGCACTTCGTATCTAATGTACTAAATTGTTCGTATTACATAATTGTTTGCTTTGAAATAGTAACGCTTAATTTATTTCTTTTGCTTGTTTGTACAGAATTCTTTATTTATTCTTATTGTTAATAGATAATTGTGGGCAACGTGCTTTTTTTTGTTTTTTTTTAGTATTTAGGTAAATCCCCCTACTCTCCGCGCTTGGTAGTTAGTCTGGTATTTACGTTTCTTCCGGCTACGTCTAGGTACGTAGCAACAGGTAGCGCCTAAAAAACAAAAGTTGAAAGTTACGTAATCAAAACTGACGCATTTGACATGGTATGTTCTACCAGAACTGTAAATCAGTTATTGTTTTTAAATGGAATGTCCCAATTTTTATGAAAGTTATGAATTTATACAAAACTGCAATATAGTTTTATTTAAGAGATCACGTGTATAGAGTTTGTAAGTTCTTTCAACGTTTTTCATAGTTTTCAGTGTGTAAAAAAAGCCCAGAACCTTTCATAGCTTTTAAAAATTTTTTATAATGCATACTCTGGGCTCGATGTTAGTGTCAAATTTTACTATCTTGAAAGTTTGGAAACTTCCATTTTTTAACTGACAACTAACTTTCCTCTTCACTATTGTATTATATGCTAAAAAGTAAAATAACTCTGTAATTATATTCCTATATTTAAAACGAACAGTTTCTTTTAGATAACTGAAAACGTCAAAATTTACGCGATTGCTAAAGAATTTTAAATTATCAGTGTAAGATTTTATTTTTACTAACTTAGTGTTGTCTCGAAATCATTTCCATTCTCGCCTTTAAGAATCTTGTATAATTGGTCGCCGTAATTACAGGGTGCTATTCAAATATAATTTGTAACGTCTGGTCTTTAATGGTACGCGACGACACCTGCTGATCTGTAAGATCAAGCATCAATTGCATATCGTTTATGTTCAGTAGCTTGCAAGATTTGGGATAATAAACATGAGGCCAGAGATAAGAATATCAAACGATTATCGCATAGATAGGTAGTTATAATTAAGATGTTTGGATAAGCTTACACGTTAAAACTTTTGTTTGCGATAATTATATTCAGTCATTGTAGTTAGAAAACAAAAAAAGGTTTTATATACTTTCAATCTTGGTAGAAATTTAGCTATTAATATCTTATGCCGTATTTTGTCTATTTACGCTTCTTATAATTTCCTTACGCTAAATTTTTATTTAAATTTGTAAAAACTTTTTAAAAATGTTTGCCTACATCAAGTATTTGTTTAGAAATTAAAGGGATGTTAATATTCTAATTGTAGCAATCCTGGTCACTTTAGAGTACTTTGGTGTACTACATCTATAATAGTTAATTTATTTATGTTTGTAATGAGATTAGGGATTGGCAGGAGAGAGACTTCAGGATGACTTCGGGGCCACTTATGTTTTTTATGTGCTTTTGGTACTTTATGAATAAATGTTTTAAGTGCCGCATTGTTAGTGTATTGTGTAGTTTCCGCCACATTTATCCCTACATAACAAACTTTAATGTTATTAGTATTTTAATAAACACGAGAATGTTACTTTTTTTGTGTACTATGTTAATAGAAAATTTTTGCTAAATTAATTAATCTCGTATAAAAAGGAGTCTATTACGTTGTAGTTGAGTCTAAATAAAAATAAAGTGTTGAACTCTAATAATTGGATATAAAACTATCTAAAATTAGTTTATTATAAAATAAGCTTAAATTTATTGATTTTGGTTTTATGATTGCAAACTGTCAATTAACACAGATCTGTTGTAAACACAGTATTAGTGTATGTTTTTGCTTTTAGTTGTATATTTAAAAATTATGAGAAATGTTACAAAAAATACTAAAAAAAATTAGATCTCTGATAACAAAGAATACTTATTTACAAGCCTTAATGAGATGTAGCATTACACAGGTAAAAAGTCCAAGAAATCTGTTACTGCCGAAGCCCAAGACATGTTCCTTTCCGTATTTTTTAACTTCCTCTACCTGCTGAATAACGGTTTGCAAAAAAGTCTTTATTAATATCTATGCAATTACGGATTCAAGAGGTAGACGTTTAGGTAATTTACTTCTAGAAGAAAAACAACCCACTGATAAACGTGGAAAATGGGTTTCTGGAAACTCCATTCCTGGAAATATAGTTCTCTAAATAAAAAACCACGTTAGAAGCTTCCCAACAAAAATTTCTTATTACGGTAGTAGTGAAAAATACTATTTAGATGAAAAAGTTACTGTAAAAATTATGTTTGAACTGTTTAGACAGAAATACCCAGCCACTAAAGTAAAGTATAAATTTTATTTAAAAATTTTTAAAGAAAGGGTTTCGCTTGGATTTGGACGACCGCAAGTTGACACATACTGCAAATGCGAAGACCTGAACATAAGATTAAAAGTTCCTCTTTAAATGATGCTGCTACAAGCACAGCTGCGGCAGAATTAATGATTCACAAGCGTAGAGCTGCTAACGTTCATAATAAACTTAAGAATTTAACCGAATTATGGGAAAATCCTACCAATTTTGACACAGCCGTTCTGATTGTATGCAAAACCTTCAGTTACCTGTTATACCAATGCAAGAAACGTCTTACTTAAGGCAGTTGACAATAAACGTCTGCGAAATAAATTATGTTCGAAAACAAGAAGCTATGTTCTACGTTTATCATGAAGATGTGGCAAAAAGAGACCCCAACGAGGTTGCTTCATTTGTTCTGAAATTTTAAAAATAACAAAATGCCACTTACTGTTAAGCATTTAAATATATTTTCTGATAGTTGTGGGGCTCAAAATCGAAATCACACTATAATAAGATTCCTTATGGTTTTGGTTTGAACCAAAAGATTTGAAACAATAAATCAGCATTTTCCACAAAGAGAACATTCTTTTTATCAAATCACTCCGATTTTGCTACTATGAAAAATATCATAAGAAGACACGATCGAATTTACTCAATAAAGGAATACACTGAAATGATCGTAAATTCATCAAGAAAATCAAAATGTTTTTGTTAAACTTGTTAACAATCAAGAAGTGGCCGATTTTAATCATGGTGGCCAAGATTCTATAAACGAAACACAATATCCATTGAATCACTCGGCAGAGTTCCTACAGACCAAAAACGATCTTTTCAAGTTACTCACTTTACGCATTTTAGATACCTTTGTACACGGATTTGTAAGTCATACATTTAGACTTGCCGCTTTTAATTTGGTGACTTTGCCTGAACATGCACAAAGTACTGCTTACCCAGCAAGTTTGTATTTATTTAAAAAAATTAGAAGATATCAAACAGTAGCTTATCTATTTTCGAGATGAACATAAAGATTCTTAATGCTGTTGTACTAAAATGGTCAAAAACAGAAAATTGATAATTTATTAATGCCTGAACAGCACAAAATATGTTTTTTTATTCGTAATTTCACTGTAAATAAAGATTTCTTAGAAAAATTGCAATTTTCTGGTTTGAATGTTGTTGTTTATTTTAGGAACAACACACGTTACCAAACTTTTTACAAGTATATCTACCTTTGTTACATGTAAATTATTAAACTTCTGTAATAATTCCGCTTATGAGCACGCCGTGTATAACTTTTAATGCTTAGAAGTTACAAATTTTGGATATACTCTAAAAGTGTATATATTTTTCTAAAATGACCGATCAATTGTAAAACAGACATTTACCCCATTTTAGTTAAAAACTATTATTCTTTAGATACGAGGGACACTATTTATGTATTGAAAACCGACAACACTGGTATTGCCGGGTGAAATTTGAAATTTCCATCGTAAAGTTTGACATTTTTGAAGTTATAGGTACTCAAAACGTTTTGACGTGCAAGCACTATTTGTGTTTTTTGCAGTGTTTAAAATTTCATCTCAGCCAATGGAATTAACTCACGAAAATTTTCGAGCTATGATTTATTATGACTTTCGATGTGGTTTAAGTCAAGAACAATGCACCAATCAACTGGATTCATCTTTTGCGATGTAGCGCCATCCACAGCCACTGTATATCGCTGCTACACCGAATTCAAGCGCGGACGTAGTTCGCTCACCGACAAAGTTAAAGAAGATCGTCCAAAATCGGTCGTTGTGCCTAAAAATATCGATGCTGTGCGAAAACTAATTGAAGAAGATAGTCATGTATACCAAGAAATCGAAAGATGTTTAAGCATTAGTACGACCAGCATACATAAGATTTTGTACGAACATTTGTGTGTTCGGAAGCTGTGTGCGCGTTGGATTCCACATTTGTTGACAGATGCTCAAAAAAATGCTCGTGTCGATTGGTGCCGCAAAATGATTTCGAAATACAACCGTGGTGCATCCAAAGCGGTGTACAACATCGTCACAGGTCACGAGTCGTAGATTTATGCGTATGAGCTAGAAAGAAAAGGCCAATCGGCAATTTGGATGTTTCAATGTGAAGCAAAACCTATAAAAGTTGTTTGTTCTCGAAACGTTAGGATGCAAATGGTGGCGTTTTTGTCACGATAACCGGTTCTGTGGCAACTGTGGCTCTCGAAAATCAAAAGACCGTTAATTCAGCGTGGTATACGACCATTTGTTTGCCTGAAATTTTCGGTAAATTGAGAGAAACCAACCCAAAACGACGAATCATTTTGCATCATGACAATGTGAGCTTACACACATCACATGCAACTAACGAGTTTTTGGCCCGAAGAAGCGGTTGAGGCCTTCAATACGTATGTTTTAGAAACTACCATCCTTTGACTGGACACGGTGGTAATTCAATCGCATGCAAAAGTGTATAGATATTAAAAGCGATTATTTTAGAAGGCAATAAAAGTATTTTTCATCAGATTCATTTGTTTATTCTTTCTATTCTCAATACATAAATAGTGTCCCTCGTAGTTGGAACTTGATAAGAGAACTGATAAAACATGTGGGTTATTGGTATCATACGTATACTTGAATAATTTATCATTTATTATGAGTTGTGAGTATTAATCACTGAAAAGTACCATCATCACACTGAGCACGCTGTATTGAGTTTTTGAAAAGGCTATAAATATTTGGAAAGCTCCAGGTATCGTTTGTAAAAATCTTTAAAGAAATTTTGTGTGACTCGCATGGATGTCATAAAACTACTTTTTTTTTGTTAGAGTTCAATCACAAAAATTCTGATAAAAACCCAAATAATTCTAAACCAAAGCACTGCAATTTGACGAAGATTTCAGAACTATTAGGGCATTCTATTTAACATAATGAAACTGGGATTCATTTCTTGTATAATCGGAAGTAGCAGAAATCTGAAAAAATTTTAGCTAGCTTACTGGCAAAATTCAGTAGTACACAAATTTTCAGAAAATGAGAGTTCCAGTATTTTCCTATAACGTATCGACTCAGCTCGTCGTAACGGACTCTGCAGAACGGCTTTTACGTCAGTAGTCAAAATCACGAAATAATATTTCTCTAATTAAAATTATTTTGTTTTTAGGTTTAATTAAAGTTACTTCCTTTATGATCAGCAAAAAAGCTATTACAAAAATTATGTGGGACCTTCAACACCCGCCATTTAGGCCAAACCCAAAAAGGGCTGGACAAATTGAAGAAATATTAATATCCAAATGCGTAAAGATAACAAACTATCAAGTATAAAAGATGGCTTCCTATTTCACTACTGATTAGGATTATTTTCAGACGTTAGTGTATTGGATAGCAACTATTTGTATTCTACTAAATGCCGTTATATATGTAATAATAACACGACTTCAAAATGACGATTATCGAAAATGGAAGTTTGGATTTGGAAAGTTTACTTTGATAGATGTCAGATATAGTCCAAATTACGAAATTGCCTCTTTGTACCAAATATTTTGTATAGTCTGCGGTGCTATCCACTTTTGTACGATTGATTTGTTAATGGCTTCAATTTTGTGTCACGTAACTTATGAGTTAAAAATGCTACAAGCAAATTTTAGACATTTAGTGGAGAATAGCATCCATCAGTTGCTACAGGTATGGCTAACAAGAGCTTACATTTGTATAGATTTTTGTAGGAACACACTAATTGCAGTAACAGCAATGCAAAACGTTTACAAAAATCTCTTCGCCGTACAATCAAATTTCATCATGCTATAATAAACATTGCTCAAGAAATTGAAAGAGTTTTTAATATACCACTAATGTTTACATATTTGGGAACCTTAGGCCACCTATGCTTTGAAGTATTTCACACTAGTAACGTATGCATCGACTTGTAGTACACATAACTACTAAAACTACCAATTGCAGTTATTGTCGAACGATCCTTTGTTTATCAAAAACGTTTTGCAGCTGGTGTTTATTTCATTTCAAGTGTTAATAGTGTGCTATTGGGGCGATGAAATGATTCTCGCTAGTGTTGAAGTTGGAAACGCAGCCTATGAATCAAATTTTGTTGAATGTAACCAAAAATTTCAAAAAGCTCTGATTATGATCACGTTACGAAGTAGACGTCCACTCAAGTTAACCGCTGGCAAATTCACCGATATTTGTCTAGAAGTTTTCACATGGGTAAATATTTTGATTTGTGTTTAGTTTCCGTTTGCCATTGGTACCAGAATCTAGCGTACCTGTCGTATAAAGAATTGAGTAAGTGTTTTAAAAATGCCATTGCGTTAGTTTTGATAGAAGATACTAAGTTTGTAATACCAAAAATTACGTATTAGCGTCTACTTAAAGGCTAAAATGTTTTCAAAGCAAATCTTATCGGCATTTCAAAACTTTTAGATCACTCAATATTGGAGGCAAAATATAAACTAAAAATAGAAAAAAACGCTCAAATATTAAAACCTTTTCACAGACAGAAATCGACCGGTTGTTACTTTCCAATTTTGCTTTTAAAATTTCCCTGGTTAGTTTAATACCCGTTCGAATAAATTCCGTTGCTACTGTTAAATCCTTTAACATAATTAATAATAAATACGCTCTCTAATAATTCCTCAACTTAAATCTAGTTGCTTTGAAACGAGAAGTTTATGCTACAATTAAATAGTTTATATCTTGTTTTAGGTACTCGTTATCTTGGTATACATTACGACCGCGTATAATTGCGTGTTTTCCAGTTTTAATCGCGCTTCGATAAGCGAGGATTTGCAGTTCGAATTCGTGTCATTTGAACTAATGTTGAATTTGATTCTTCAGCTTGTGCGTCGAAATATTTTCTACATTATCCGTCACCGTATTTCAAAAGCAATGCACGTTTGTTTTTTTCTGTTCAACGACTAGGAGGTGTCCTGCGTGTATTGGTGAGTTTCCCCGCGCGTACCCATTCTAATCAGATTCTCTTTTTAACTTTTTTTAGCTGGGGGCCAAATGGGTTCTTTCTTTGTGTAGGTCCACCTGTTCGTTGCCGTAGACCAGCTGTTTTTGTCTGTGGATCGCTGCTGTAGTTACGATGACAGGGTGAATGGATCTTGAATACCGCGACGTTTCTATGTTGACTCACCCCCCGACGGATTGCAAGTTAACTATCTGGATACCTACAGGTATGTAACTGGTTTTCTTTTGTGTCAATGGCATATTCCGTATCAGCGTTTGGTGTAGTTACGTGACAAATAACGTGACATTGTAGAACTATTGTTTGTGGCTACTAATCGCTTATCGCTCTACAGGTGTGATGTACCATTATTAAAAATGCTAGACAGACACACGCTCATTCTTTTATACTGATTGGTTTATTTTACAAGCGGTACTATGTACAACTTAAAAGATGTCTGACAAAAGTGTTCACACGTTAATTCTTTCCTACTAATTAGTTATTTTACAAAAAGTTTTGGGTGAAATTTTAAAACGCTTGATAAAAGCTCTCACATATTGATATACTACTGATTCATTTTATTTTGTGTTATACGAGATGCGCACTTCGTATCTAGATTCCTAAATTGTCCGTATAATATAGTTTGCTGTAAAATAGTAGCTCTGAATTTATTTCTTTCGCTTGTTTGTACAGAATCCTTTATTTATTTTTTATTTGTTAATAGATAATCGTGGTCGACGTGCTTTATTTGTTGTTTTTTTGGTATTTAGGTGAATCCTCCCACTCCCCGCGTTTGATAGTTAGTCTGGTATTTACTATTTTTTCTAGCTACGTCTAGGTACGTAGCAAGATTTCTAACCCTCGATGCTGTCCAAGTTATAATTAGCCAGATATGATTTTATACGATGTGAATATATGTACGAATGCGTTTTATACAATTAAAGAAGTTTAGTTTATATATCAAGTGGAAAAATTCAGAATATACTAACTTTCCATACATCAAGTACTACATTTGACATCCAAGAAATTTTCGTAACAACACTAATCCCTCAAGTTTATCTATGAAACCCCTCGTTTCTTCGGGTACAACAGCGGCTGCAATGCAACGTTCACCGGCCTCATTGAAATTTTTGCATATAGAACAATCCTTTTGACTTTGTATTTAATACTGCTCGTACGAACTTTTGCAGAATAGTTTGCACTGTTTTAAATAAGATATAATATTATTTTGCACGTTATGAAAATCTTCGAGAATTTGGGCCAAGTAATTATGGAACGTTTGGCTATATTCTACCGAAGAAGAAATTAAACTAGAAATATCTTATCAATGCAGGTTTATTTTACGTATCATCCACCACTCTCTTTGAATATATATTGAATACACGTGACATATGAAACAAAACATGACCAACAACTATTTACATATAATTTTTCACTCTAAATAATGTAGATTTAACTTAGTAGTTGATACTGTTGATTAGTTTAGGTTAGTATACGGTATATTTTCTTAAGCATAATCTTTTACTAATTTCATATTTATATTAATTTTTACGGAAGCATGCTGCATGCTCGTGGATTAAGTGTTCAGGGATTAGCTTTGAGCGCAGAATACGTAAAACAAATTACATTATCGCATGGGTGATGTGAAAAAGTTTACCTGACACATCTTTTAAGCTTTTAACATATTGCTGGAGGAGAGGTTTGAAAGCTCCTACCTATTTTTCTATTTCAGACCAATTCCATCCACCGATTTTGTTAATACTAAAGAACACCCACTAGTTCAAACGCGAAGTGCAACGACGTACGCAATTTTTAACAAAATAATCTTAAAACTTAAAAGAGTGTAATAAATTGCGTATGCTTGTATATTTAAGTTTTTAACTGTTTATTAAGCTGTACACTAATCTGAAAGTAGACTTTTTTCTTTTAAAATTAAAAGTTCATACGTTCGCACAGGTTTACTCACAAATAAGACATCAAAATACGTCACTACCGATTTTTTGGTATGCGGGATGGTCGTTCTAGTGTAAAAAACCCACCGGAAACAGAATCTCTATAAAAATCCTTTTAAAAAAGCCCAAACACAACTAGTTTATCTTTATAAGTAAAAAGTAGTACCAAGTAATGTAAAATTAAAAATATTGGAAAAAGAATCTCTGTAAAAATCATTTATAAAGAGCCCAACGGGTCAACTGTTATATCTGCATTTGTTTTGTTGCTTTTTAGTTGCGCGTAAAGTAACTCTACTGAGAACATTTCTATATATCTCAGGACCTAGAAAATTATGGCCTGTACTAATATGGAATTGTCAGTAATTAAAATACTGGTCAATAAATATTGTATTTTGCATGTCACATATAAATTCGGTTGTTTTCATCAAGCCACCCGAAGGTTCTAGAAATAAATAACCATTTCAGATTTAAATATCTATACGTTAATGTGAGAAGCACATAAATTAATTTATCATGTAACCCTGCCGAAAACTTTCTTTACTCTAAATAATTTAAATAAAACTTTATATGATTCTATAAAATGATTTAAGTAAAATTTCATACGATTAGATACATAGTTTAAATAGCAGATACAGATATGCTAGATTCTATGCGCGCCGGTAGCGTAAAGATAAAGTATGGGGCTACCATTCTCGAGATTCTAAATTCAAATCCCACGAGTAGCTTGCGTTTTCGTCTACTACAATTGTGCGATAAATTTAAATAGCATTAACAAAAGGGTCAAGTAATTAGACTCGAACCGTTCAGCGATTTCAATTGGATCTCCAAGACGTTCTTGCAATACGATTGACTGTCCAGAATAGTATGGTCTATTAGGACGGGCTCTATAGGTAAGGTATCGGGGGGATGTAATCGGAGATTTATTAAGTGCGTTTATGAGGGAAGGCAGAGGCTATTTGCACTAATCCTTATGAAAAAAAAAGTGGCAAAGGAAGTCATTGTACGTCAGAAGCCACATTCTTATCTCTTTCTGTGTTGGGGGTGTACATGTGCGATGATTGCAACTGTACCATAACTGCCATGAAGCGATGCGGTTTAAATGGTATTTATATATAGAAAGGGTTGAATAATTAGACTCGAGATGTCAGGTCTTCTTATTAGATCCCCGCAAAACATGTACGATATACATTGACAAAATGGCTCAACGATCCAGCGCAGTTAAATAGTTTTAATTGCCTAATTCACTAAATAAGCAATTAAATGTGCAATTAACTCCAGGTATATTAGGTGGTGGTAGTGGTGTTCCAAGGTCGTCGAAAAACACTTACTAAAACACACGACACTGGGCCGTAGAGAACCCATTACACTATTAAAAAGTTGGTGTAGTTATATTTCTTCTGGCAACAGAATAATCGGTTAATTATTCTTTAAAGAAAATGTTAATAGTAACGTTTACTTGTTAAGTCTGTAATAAATTTTCTGCTCTGTTGTACGAAAAAAGTTGGGTCTATTTCCAGCAAGATGGGGCATCTTGTCATACATCCGATCTGTCATTAGCTCCTATACATATCGATTTTATACAGGAAAAGATCATTAGCAAGAGTTTGTGACCGTCTAGCTCTCCCGACTTGTCACAAAGTAACCATTTCATGTGGGAATTTCTAAAGGCAAAAGTCTACTGAACCAATCCCAGAAAACTTGACGAATTAAAAATTAACATAAAGAAGAGAAGAGATTTAGAACATCCCTCACCGTATATTGAAAACTGTTTTTAATAACACGATTCGACTTGCACAACTTTGCTGGGATGTTGGTGGTGAACGTGTTGAACACAGGCTTTAAATTGATTTCTAAAACCTTATGTCAATTAAACTAAAATAATGGAATATACGCAGCATATTTATTGAAAACATAGTAAACAACTAACGGTATAGACACACTGACTTCGTTTATCGATATTTCTTACGGAATTATGGGGGCAGTTTTATGTACTCTTTCTGTATTTGATTAAACTACTGATATTAGAAAAATACAACAAAATACTATTAGTAGTAGGTTATCTGGATAAAGACAATAATGTGCGCTAAGATTTCTTGGGGTTTGTTGATTGTTATCAAAAAAATTATGACAAGTTTATTCAAGAGCCTACCTCAACAGGAGATATATTAGTCAATTGGTGCTTTTTAAAAAAAATTTGGTTTATCACTTGTGTCTGAATAGGAACCGATATGTGTAGTATAATGTTGTCGGATCAGAAAGTGGTAGCTAAAATTCAAAAATTTTTATTGAATAATATTGAATGGCTCTGTTATAGTCATTCACTATTAAGTCGAGTAATGCACAGGCTATATAAGGCAATAGGTACCATAAAAGAAATCATTTTTAAAGCTTCGTCAAAAAGGTACAGCCTTGAAGCATACTAACATATATAGGGTTACTACAAAAAAAATCATCGGGTTTGACAAAGCTATATTTCAGTTAGAATTACAACAAGAATAGTAAATTATATGTAGGTAGACAGAGAAAACATTAAAGTTTTAGCGCATTACAAATACTCAATATGCGTTCCTTGAGTCACACGACAGACGTCCACACAATAGTCCAGTTCAGCCCATTCACGTTGCAATATATCTGGATCAATACTGTTAATAGCATCGGTAATGCGTCTTCTGAGATAAGCCAGTGTTATAGACTACCTACAACACTGGCTGATCTCAGAAGACGCATTACCGTGGTACAAAACCGTGCCTTTAATGTACCCCCAAAAATAAAAATCGCACGGTGTAACATCAGGAAAATTGGGAGGCCACGCAAACAATGCCAAATCTTCTGTAGCACAACGGCCTATCCACCCATGAGGGAATTCTTCGTTTAGATACCTACGCACTTCATGATGCCAGTGAGGTAGAGCTCCATCTTGTTGGTATATGAAGTTGTTGGAATCAGCCGTCAGTTGTGGAAATAGCCACAGTTGCAAAATATCGAAGTACGACATACCGGTCACAGTTTTTTATGAAAGAAAAACGGTCCATACACTTTTGTGCTGGATACGGCACAAGAAATATTCACTTTTGAAAATCTTCTTCATGTTGGACAATTTCATGAGGATTTTCCGTACTCCATACCTGCATATTGTGAGGGTTCACCTTGTCACTTGCTTTGTCGCTGAACAAAAGACGGTTAGCAAAACCGTCATCCTCCATTACTTCCTGCACGTTACTACAAAACCGGGTTAGCTTGACACAGTCGTCTTGTCGTAACTTTTGCACCATCTTTATACGGTATGGTTTGAATCGCAAACGCTTCCGCAAAATTTTCCACGCAGTTTGTTGCGGAATGCCAAGTACACGGCCAGCCTGACTGGTGGATTGTTGTGACAAACGCAGAAAACATTGTCTAACCGCATTCAATGTTGCGTCTGACACTCGTGGTCTTCCGGTGCTTTTACGTTTATCAGGTACACATGTGGTCTTGAATTGTCGATACCATCGCAGCATGCTCTGATGACCTGGAGGATCAATTTCGTATTTCCGTCGGAATGCACGTTGCATTATAACAACCGATAAACATCGCGCGTATTCTAACACACAAATTGCTTTCTGCTGCATAGTCGCCATTTTGATTACTGCGGAAGTGAGGTGGACGTGCGCATAACAAGCTGCCTCCACAGGCGCGAGTTTTAAAAGTGGAGGTTGTCGCTGCCTATAGGCATGTCATTTCATATTTTCCGAATTATAGCTTTGTCAAACCCGATGAATCTTTTGTGGTAACTCTGTACTTGTTGCGACAACTTTGCGATGGGAGGTGAATCGAGCTGTAGACGCAATCATAGGTCCAAGACTTGATTTGAAAATAGTATTCATGCGATTCAGTTAATATGCCAGTGAAAAAATGGCAAATCTTCCTTAAAAGTTCAACGGTTAACAGACCCTCCAGTATAATGTCACTTTACTGCTTGGCAGATGTTGTAAGTCTAAGCAAAATATTACAAAGTAATTGGTTTGATCAAAATGTAGCACGTTCGTTACTAATTAACATGATGTCCGTGTTGAGTAGAAAACGGAGTTCACAGAACACTTTTTTAAATTACTTTTTAATAATGCGACACAAGTTCACAACAAATTGAACATACCTGTACTAATTCAAAGATTAAATGTCAGGCTAGTACAACGTGTTAATGTGCAAGTAAACATTCCTAAAGAATATTTTAGAATTTCCATATTTGTTCATTCGTAAGACAGGATTATAGAGGATTTAAATTTACGGTATGGTTCTGATTTTTTCCGAATGTAAGAAATAAACACTTTAATATCGATCATGCTCTTAATAATAATTGAAGAATAACTATTGGTTAATAATGAAACCATATCATAGTACTGTGCAAAATTTGGAAAGTTAATTTGGAAAGTTAATGAGTCAGAAAAGCGCAAATGATATTCTAGATAGTGCAGTTAGTATATTACATCTTTGTAATAAGGATGTTTATCTTAAAACAAACTCAATGTTTCATATTAATTTCAGCTATGCATGTAAGTCTAGTAACCTCTGAACGTTCGTTTTTCATTGCTGATCTATTAAAACTTGGCTAGGGTCTACAAGGTAAGAAAAGATTAGATGGCTTAGCATTTTTAAAAATGTATAGAGAAATTAAAGAGATATTGCAAACCCTATTAACGTCAGCCACTATTAACGTTTACCTTAATAAAGGCACAATAATGCCGCTACTAAATGTTGTATTGTTGCCAATGATTATACATCATTGCCTTTATTCTTAACCTAAAAAATTCAAATTGACAGTTGAGATAATGAAGATTTTCCTGAAACTTATTTATTGAACCTTGCCCTTATATATGAATTTTGAGTAATTATTGTATGTACTGAAGTTTATAAGTGGTTTCTTCACTCAACCATGTTTCAGACAAAAGTTGTAAACGATTTTTCAACGTATTTATATGTAACTGCTTTTGAAGGTGTTATTCTCGATTCTATTGTATAAGAATTTAATTTAACATATTTTCAATAGGCGTGCAGGCTAGAAATTGATGTAAAAACGCTACATCATCATGCTAACTAAATGCTTTGGGTTCTTGTTCAGTTTCGTTCATTTTTTATATTTCTCAAGCACCAAATGACACTAAAAACACAAGTTAGGCTGAATTGTAAATTAATCAGTTGCTATATAACCGCCAAAAAATACAATGATTATTGCCAAAATTATCCTGTTGTATTTAAGGCCTCTCTTATTAGTGAAATTAAACATCCATTAATAGCTCCAGCCACAAACCTTAAAAAATTCTGTCTGCACATGAACAGAACATTAAATGAAGTGAATCTTATTAGTGCCATTTACTCGGATGCTAACTCTTCTATTTTTAGATCCTTCAAATTGCGGGGGCGCCTTACCGTATTTGTATAATTAATTAAGTTTGTAGATACTCATATGTTTTAGTACATTTTATTTTTGTACATTGATCTTTCATTTTTAAATTTGTTCGTTCAATAAATATATTTTGTATATTCTAAAGCACTACAATTTTCAGAAAAATGATTATTTACACTACTAACTAGAACTAGTTTTGAAAAGTGGTCTTTTATTTGATAATGTCTATTAAGCTTACTTTGTATTGCAGGTTATTCGGACTTCTTATTCGGCTTTTATGGTTCTTCACCGAAGCAATTAAAGGTCCCACAACAAACATGCCGTAAGCTCAACTCTACAAAATTGACGCAAATAAAGTTTTTTTGCTCTATTATAATATCAAGTACTTGCTTATTAAGTTTTAGTTACCAGCTAGCTTAGAATGCAAAATTTAACTTTAAGAAACTTTTCCTTCTTTATCTTTTGAAATTCATACTGCTTTTATGCCTGTTCTAACAACTGCAAAGTAACATAAGATCTTTCTTTGAAAATATCGAATTTCGCTTTGTTATAAATATATCTTCTCCAAAATTGTTGTTTTCTATTTCATAGTATGCAATTGCTAATTACAGATGTATGGAGAACTGATAGTTTTGGTTCTTGTATAAGAGAGTAGGTACGTTGTATGTATAGCAGTAAAAAAAGAAATATTACGTTAGGAACAATTTATATTTTTACATGATTTTTTCAACCTTGCTACGTTCAATACAATATTTTTCAAATTGGCTCATACCTTCACAAAAAATATTTTTCTCTGCTTGTAAACATTCTTCAACAACACATTACGAGTGAAATAAACGTTATGTTTTAAATTTAGATTCGTCCTGAAAGGGCATGGGTCCCGTAATAATTTAAGGTCGCTTCGGCTTATTGCAGTGTTGCGGAAGTGGGTTCCTATGAAGGAAATAATAAAAATAATAGTAAAAAATAAAAATAATAAATAAAATGATACAATGGCTGAAATATAAACGAACTGCGTTATAATATTCACTTACCGTGAGGTTTTTCTACTGCCATAAATGAAGGAAGCCAAACCTCCTGTTTCAGTAGTCCTTAAGATATAACGTCTACACGAAAGACGGTTATTCCGAATGCTCTACTTTACTTCTGGTTTCCTAAATTCTATCACACTAAGCGTTTCCTTTTCCTAAATTCTCGTAAAAGCACTCATTAATTTTATCATAATTTAAACAATTTTTAAAGTAAAATATCTTTACTGGGGTGACTGTATATCCTTTTACAATGACCTAGATTTTATCCTAGTTCATAAATAAATGCAAATAAAATACAATCTATACTTAACCGTTGTTGGCATTAAATAATTGCAATATAATTACAAATATACTTAAAAAAAACCTAGTTTCCTAACTTCACCTTGCCAGGTATTACAAAAACGAATCCTCAAAAAAAAAACATTAAATTAAATCATCCATAATACTATCACTTCAACTTTTTCTTTTTCCCTATTAAATTACATGGTATTCTAAATCGCAATTTATAAAAATTATTTCAATACGAAACATAGAACACAGTTATATACCAACCTCTCCTTGTAACATTTTATTGCCCATTGAAAATACTAATGTTTTATGTTTTAATTAACACCAAATTCCATCAATAAAATTTACATCTAAAAATCCATACGTACATATTTCTTAATATTTGAAAACACTCCAAACCTTCTTGCACGATGACATTATGCTTAAATTTAAACACACAAACTTTATAATTATTAAAAGGTATGAACATAAAAGCTCACATATTACTCACTATTTTAATTCGTCCCCCAAACGGTTATGGATGTTTAGAAGCTATTAGTATTCTTGAATTTTCGTTCCCATCTAATACAACTCCCTTAACACAACATCGATTCCATATTAGTAGAGGGGTGAACTCTCAAAGTACTATCCCTTTTAACTGGTCGTAACGACATTGATTTTACAATATATACTTTGAAGCGTACCTTGCTCTGCAAGCATAACTTAAAAAAAAGTAAACTGCACCCCGTATTCTTTTCCTACATTACATCTTGAACTTGAAGCTATATTTCTTTTCAATCTTCAACTTTCCACTCCCTCTCCTTTCCACTCGCTCGTATTACAACATTTCGACCTTTTTCATTACTTGTTTACGAATAATTGATTAATTTTTTCCGTCGGGTGTCTACAATACGTAAATTGAAGTATACCCTGCTCGTCCAAGCATAAATTAAAGAAAACTGTACCCCGTGTTTTTCTCTACGGGAAGTCCCATTGATCTTGGACTTGAAGCTATGTTACTTTTCAACCTTCATATTTCCACTTTTTCTTCTTTCCACTCGCTCGTATTACAACATTTCAACCTTTTTTATTACTTGTCTACGAATAATTGATTATTTTTTCCGGTGGGTGTCTAGCGATTGTCATTTCTTCCACTATAAAAGTTCGTACTCACGATGTAATTTATTTTAGTCAATACTTACGTACAGGTTTATTGTAACGTTACTTTCTATGTGATTTTGTATTGTATTGTAATATATTATCATTTTAATGCCCTTGATATCTGACTATTGTCGATTACTATAAGTTGAAAACTTATTAGCTGTGTACACGAATTTTTCCAATAAAATGCAAAAACAGAAAGTTTTTTCTTGTTAAAATATAAAAAATTACAGCAGAGCGCTTTCGGCGTTAGTCATCTTTGGTGCCATGTCACTTGATTTTAAAAAATTATATTCCATCAAACTAATTTAATAAAAGTAGAACATTTAAACTATTAAACTAATACCACATAGGATAGGACTAGTTAACAAATTGAATGTTCCAATAAATATGGATTACATTTTAGTTTAATAGGTTAAATGTTCTATTTTTATTGAATTAGTAGATTGATAAAATACAATTTTTTAAAATAACTTGACATGGCACCTAAGATGGCTAACGCCAAAAGCGCTCCGCTGTAATTTTTTATATTTTAACTATTATATTAGTTTTACACGAAAATACTCTCTGTTTTTGGATTTTATTGTAAATTATCCTATTCACGGGAAATGCATACTTGGTATCTTGCAATATTAAGATATGTCTTTGTTTGTGGTTTTAAATTAAGCTATCGTTCTGGATTATTATTACCTTTGTTCCATAGTCTTTAAAGCTCATATCTGAAAAGAAACGGTTGAGTCTCATGCGCGGAAACTTCATTCCGTTTCACTCCCGGTTTAAACCCGGTTGCTTCGATCGGCCAACTCCTATTCTTGGACCAGCAATTGGAGACAACTAAGTTTTCGCCTGAATTTTACTGATTTCCTCCTACTTAACTAGCCGCTTATAAACATCGATGGTTCCGGGTTGGGACCATGTCATCCTATAAACTAAGGTCGACGTTTCGCCCACTTTTATAAGGACAAGAAAATAAAATAAAAATAAATAATAAATAGGTGTCGTGTGGCAAAGTAACTGTTACTTTACCACAAGACACCTTTTGATTTAAATGGGCTAGTAAGTCTGCTAGTTCAGAAGTAACTCTTTACACTCTTTACACTTTAACTTGTCTACTTAATACTATCATTCTCATTTTTCTTACTATTAGTTTTATTATTTATTTTCGTTTTATTTTCTTGTCCTGATAAAGTCACTTATAAAAGTGGACGAAACGTCGACCTTAGTTTATAACATGACACGGTCCCAACCCGGAACCATAAATATTTATAATGACTCCGGCCGTGAAAGCCTCCGACAATTCTGCCTTCTTGAAACCCACTAGAAGTCTGAGTCTTCTACATTCTTCTTTTACAGTGTAACAATTTTATTTTAGCAGTAAAAGAACCTATTCATTAAACGTACAATGAATATTGAAATACCTTTATTAACTAAAATAAAGATTCGAGTAACAATCAAATTTTTATAGTATTACTATATCTAGGATTAGTAGTCTATTTGTTTCGGAGTTCGGTGCAATTCCACAGCCACTGGCGCGCGCGTGAGAGGTTCGAGAACCCCACTTATGATCCTCCCACCATGCAAGAACGCAGCGAGGGCACTCGTCGATAGTTAAAGGCAGCGTGAAGATGCATTCAAAAAGAATGGCGAGTGACCTCCGGGTCGCCTTATTTTGGTGAAACACTTCCTGAGTAACGCGCAACAACAAGTCAGAAAATTCGTTTCACTGGTGCCGGCAACGTCAGGCCCTTTAGTTAGAAAAATCGTTTCACTAGCGCCCATGCGTGAGGCTAGCGGAGCCAACAATTAGAGAGAGAAAAAAAATCGTTACACTAGCGCCCAACGTGTGAGGCGTCGAAATTTGTTTGTTCAACGTTTGGGGCTTCGAAATTTGTTTGTTCATAGTTTGATTTACTTCGAAATTTGTTTGTTCATAATTTGATTTACCTCGAAATTTGTTTATTCAAAATTAATTTTACTTCGAGATTCGTTCGTTTAAAAATTATTTTTACTCTGAAACTTGTTTGTTCAAAAATAATTTTACTTTGAAATTGTCTGTTCAAAATTTATTTTTGCTTCCAAAATTTGTTTGTTCGGGATTGATTTAGCTTCGAATTTGTTTGTTCAAAAATTGTTTTACTTCGAAATTAGTTTGTTCGAAAAGTAATTTGCTTCGAAATTTGTTAGCTCAAAATTTATTTTGCTTTGAAATCTATTTGTCCAAAAATTATTTTGCGTCGAAATTTGTTTGCTTAAAGTTTATTTGACATTTAGATTTGTTTGTTTGCTTTTGATAAAGGATTGGTCGTAACGTTAATCCCAATACAGTCAAGTAATTAACTTGGTCAAATTTACTTTTTGGCTTTCATTCTGTTTTGACCCCTTAAATTTTTTTTGGTATTGTTTTGGCAAAAATAAATTTTACCAAAAACATTTTTTTGATTTTTACCTTTAGCAGTACGAATTTGTTTTGATCACTTTTGTAAGGTTCAGATCATTTAGATCTTTCAGTTTGATTCCATTAGGCTTTTGTAATCATGTCGGATATTCCGAATTGTTTGTCTGCTTAAAGAAGAACGGGAGTAGAGAGTGAGAAACCAGTTTTGAGGAAAATTTTAGGAAGACTGTCAGCTAAAGAAGCTGATAAGCCTGTTGTTTGATTTGTTTGAGTCAATAAAGAACATCTTTGTCGAAATTTGATGATAAGGCTAGAGATTCTATTTTGAAGGTACATTGGAGTGAGCTGTCGTTGTGTCGTTTGAGAATTGCTCTTTGTGCATAAGCACGTTTTTGATTTTGTTAGCAGATTTTGTTTAGATCGGCATTGCAACGCAATTTAGTCTAGGCGGAACTTGTCGTCGTGGTTGGTCGCTCAGCAGTATGTCAGTCCAGACGAGACTCAGGAAGAGTTGGTCGCTCGGCTTTACATAAGTCTAGACGAGACTCGAGGTGAGTTAGGCGCTCTAGAATTTTTTTTGCATCTTTTTTGATTTGATGTAAACTTTTGGTATTGTTAGTCTAGGTGAGACTCGTAGAGGGTTTGTCACTCTAGCATATTTAGGCGTTGTGAAGCATTGTAGTTGTTTCGACAGTTCAATTGGTAGTAGGGTGTGAGTGTACCTGAACACTGATTTTTTTTGTTAGCTATTGTCATGATTAGTTTTTTTTATTGATGACTCATAAGCAGGTAAATGACTTTTAGTTGTTGGTGATTGGTTCTCGAAATATTCGATTTTGCAACCTTTACGTAGTGCCACGGCACATTTGATCGAGAAATTTTTGGAGGAAAAAGTATTTCTTGTCTATGGAGTACCACAGTTTGTTATTTGTGATAATGGTCCACAATTAATCGGACGTATTTTTAAAGCTTTGTGTGCAAGGTACGAAATTCAAAAGATTTGGTATAATGCTGTTTATGCTCCCCAATGCAATTTTGTGGAAAGAATCAATAAGACAGTTGGTACAGCAATCCGTTCATACGTAGAAGAACATGATACGTGGGATATGGAGATATCAAAGATCCAATACGCGATCAACTCAGCAAAACATGAGTCCACCAACTATTCGCCAAATTTTTTAGTTTTTGGTCGTCAGGTACCTTTAAGTGGAAAAGCTTATAATGATAATTTTATACCGGGTGAAGATGTTGATGTCGTCTCCAGTAGTAGACCTTCTTATGTTTTGGATCGTCAACCTTTGTTTGATGTTTTGGAAATGTCCGTGAAAATTTGCATGTAGCTTACCAACGTTCGAGTAAACGCTACAATCTTAGGAGAAGAGACATTTCATTCCGAGTCGGAGAAAGTGTTTGGAGAGCTAATAAGGTCCTCTCGAGTGCTAGTGATAAATTTTCCGCTAAGTTAGCCCCTAAGTTCGTTATGAGTAAAGTTCGGAAAAAACATTCCAATGTAGTATATGAGTTAGAGAACGAAGATGGAACAAGAGCAGGGAAATGGCACGTAAAGGACTTGAAACCAGTTGAAGCGTCGTATCCAAAGGAAAATGATGATCCTGACGATTAATTCCGGTCCGATCATCTCTTTGATGTTAAGTAATGACGTAGTGGTTTGTTTTGTTTTGTTCCGATTTTTGATTTAGTGTCGTTTCACTAATTCTGAGTATTTTATTTGAGAAGTGAAATAAGTGGTTAGAGATTTTGTAAATTTTGTAGGTTTGAGGTGTGCCTTGGTGTGCACGCTGGTCATTTTGCTCGCGCGTTGCTCAGAGATGTGTTTAGAAGATGTCTTTAATAGATATCTTTACAATGTAGAAGTAGGTGGGCTATTTAATTGTTGGTCCTGATTTCTACATACCGAGGTAGAGAGAATATTAGATTATTCTTTCCCTTGTTCCTTTTGACCGTTCGAAGTTCTTTGATTTGATAAGGTCAAGGTTGGCTTGGTGAGTCTCACCATTTGGTCCATCACTAATGAGATCAGTTGTTTGTTGGAACTTAGTGATAGGATATTCAGTAGGGTGTAGGATATTACATCCCTGACTGGTTCAATTTTGTATTTTGAATTTGATAAGTAACCTTATGGTCAGGTTACCTTAGTTTTAATTATCTCTTTGTAATAAAGTGATAATATTTTGTATTTGAATTTGTTAAGTAACCTTATGGTCAGGTTACCTTAGTTTTGATTATCTCTTTGTAATAAAGTGATAATATTTTGTGTTTGAATTTGTTAAGTAACCTTATGGTTAGGTTACCTTCGTTTTGATTATCTCTTTGTAATAAAGTGATAATATTTTGTATTTTGAATTTGATAAGTAACCTTATGGTTAGGTTGCCTAAGTTTTGATTATCTCTTTGCAATAAAGTGATAATACTTTGTATTTGGATTAGATAAGTAACCTTTTGGTTAGGTCACTTTTGTTTTGATTATCACTTTGTGATGATGGTGTTTAAATATAGACCTATTAGTAGGGTCGTACTTTTGATTATCACCTTGTAGTGATGATGTTTTGAATAGTTATGCTGTCTTGATGAGGAAGCATTCCTTTTTTTTGTAGATAGAGCTGAATGAGCTCCTGGAAGTGAAGTTTTTTTTGAAATTAGAAATAAATTGTAAGTGTTTGGTTATAGGTAAGGAATATTAGCCTTGTTAGAAGTATGAATCTCAAGTCAGGAAATATGGTAAATTTGAATTTTTTTTGTCCCATGGAGTGTTTGACTTTCTAATTTGACCCCCTCCCAATTTTGATTATTACCGATTGTGACTCCCCGATTTTGTCTCCCGATGGACGTCAGGTACGCGTAGTTACCAACACACTCATTTGTAAATATTTGTCCCCCCCATTTGAATAAATTTATAAAATTGCATAGTTAGTTAGGAAGGTAGGAAAGGCTAGTATTGTTATAAAAAATTTTTTTTGTATTTGTTATATTTGAAGTTTTTCTAAAAAAAAAAAATTTTTTTTTTTTAGGAAAGGGGTAGTGTAACAATTTTATTTTAGCAGTAAAAGAACCTATTCATTAAACGTACAATGAATATTGAAATACCTTTATTAACTAAAATAAAGATTCGAGTGACAATCAAATTTTATAGTATTACTATATCTAGGATTAGTAGTCTATTTGTTTCGGAGTTCGGTGCAATTCCACAGCCACTGGCGCGCGCGTGAGAGGTTCGAGAACCCCACGTATGATCCTCCCACCATGCAAGAACGCAGCGAGGGCACTCGTCGATAGTTAAAGGCAGCGTGAAGATGCATTCAAAAGAATGGCGAGTGACCTCCGGGTCGCCTTATTTTGGTGAAACACTTCCTGAGTAACGCGCAACAACACGTCAGAAACTGCAACGATAAATTAGAAACCGCACGACCACTTTGAAATTACAATGTAGAAACCTTAACTTATGGACTACACAATGAAAGATTATATTTGTAAATAAAATTAGAAAACGGAAGATTACGCTATGAAGTAATGCTGCCTTGAACCAATGTGAAATCCGCTTCGCTCCTACATCTGTATTAAAGCATGGAAAACAAGCATATTTAGCTGCAGGCCCCGCACTGCGAAGTTGTTTCCATTGCAACCAAAGACGACAGCCGGTTTTGGGTTCGTAATAGAATTAAGAATTTCCTCAGTACTTCCTTCTGAAAGTACATTATTTCATTTTGTTTGTTGGATGTACAAAATTGTTATTCACTTTACCTGTGATTAGACTGGTTTTCCCCAGTATCGGGTTTGATTTCACTTAGTTCCGTAAATATGTGACTACACGTGGCTACAACGTAAATTAACAGCTGCTATTACGTCACCTGTTTGTTTGAACAATGCCGTCAACAATTGCACAATGGCTAACAGATGTTTAGCATTATAGTACTGCCACTTTTGATAAAATTAGAGAATATCTTGGTGATTCTTTTGACTTCAAACGATTATTAATTTTGTTAAATTAATGAGAAAATTTCGTATATTCATTTGTAAGTGACCTACACAGATCTGGTTGGGTTATAAAAACCTTAATATTGTTAGTTACACTAAACTGTAATATATTTGAGTAAGGATCAGTTGATAAACCTTACAACAATTTTGCAAGAATATCAAATATTTATTTTATTTAATTATAATGAAATTTTATTTACTGAAACAAAGAAAATTCTTTCTAGTAAATTAATAATCTACCTTTAAAGTTTTTATTCTGATCTGGTTTGATCAGACCTGATAAACAAAAGACAGCAAGAGTTAAATTTTATGATTCCATTATGTAGAAAATATTCTCTATGCATTTTAGGTATACTTGAGGGACGCAAATAGTGTTCCCATTTTTTTAGGTGACTTAACTATTATTCTTTCTTACAGGAGCAGTGTCTTATTCTGTTAAGACAAGTTTGTATGTCAGCGAAGGCGATCTTTTTTCTTTGGGTCTCCACGTCCGCCCTTAGAAATTTGCTATGCCATTAATATAAATCCATCTGGACTTGGTGGCGCCTGTTTGTTTTAGTTTGAGTGTGACCCCCACAGATTTCGACTTACCCCCATTGCTCATAGCTCTACCCAAGGAATAGACCCCTAGTTACGTCGGAAGACTTAGTTTTGCAGACACCTAACTTGAAGTATGGTGTTAATAAAGTAGTGTTTTAGTAAGTCAAGAGAAAAAACGCTTCAACAGTTCGTGGTGCTATCCCTATTCGTACTAAACCTACATTCACTCCGCAAACCAACCTTGTTTCTGTCACTACTCCTCCTATTACATCTACTTCTAATCGTCAGGCCACTTGCTTCAAATGCGACCAAACAAGATATTTCTTCTTCTTGCGTCGGTACACGAGTACTGCAATGCTTTGGCTGCGGCGTCAGGGACTCTCCTGACCCAACTATCTTTCACGCAGGCATTTGATAAACCGACAGCAGGGTGTTCGAATCAAATCAAAAGCCCTGTGTTTTCGTTAATCTTGGATTCTCCATTTATTGACTCAAGAATCAGTCCAGCTTCGTGCCAAATTTTATGTGTGCGAATGTTTGTGACGACGAGCGTCCTTATTTATTCATCAAAATTTTTGGCCTTCTTTTCACTGATCTTCCAGACTCAGGGGCTACCCGTATTATTCATGGCGGTCCCGGTTGGCACGGGCTGCAATCTCTCGGTCTACCTTTTTATCCTTTCTTTTCCTCATTTTGCAATCTGACGGAGAATTGTAAATGTATCGCTCCAGATTTCGTTTCCATTTCCATCACCCTTCAAAATTCTATTACTACCCTATTAGTCCTGGTCATCCCTGAAGTTTCCTGCCAACTTATCCTGGACATCGATTTTTGGAAATTAGTCTAATTTGTTCTCAACTTTCGAGATGGCGTATGGACACCTCCTTTCTTTTCATCACTATCCACTGTTGCTTTACTTATTTCTCTGGTTGCAATGGCTTTTTCGAAACAATGTTCTAGTCTACTTCTGCAGAGCCCATTAAATAGCGTTATTGCCCTCTTTCTCCTACATTGCTTAAAGTCGCTCAAAGGGATGCTTCGTCTGGGAGGGCCGATGCATCTAGCCGTGTCTGGTATATTTCCATCGTTTTGGCAAAGAAAAAAGATAAATCGTACAGATTTTGTGTCGATTTTTGGAAGGTCATCCAAGTAACCCAGAATGATGCCTAATCTCTTGCTTATATCCCCGCCATTTTGGACAGTCTTAGAGACGCTTATTTTTTTCCTTCCCTAGATATTTATTCCGCTTGCTGGCAAATCACCCTATTCCTGAGTCCAAATCTATTATTGCTTTTACTGTACCTCAGAAGGGCTTCTATTCGTTTTGCCATATGCCTTTCGGTTTTCATAGTTTTCGGGCCACCTTTCAACGTTTAATCGATCGGGTTATCGGTTCTGACATAGAACCGGTAACCAACACCAACGAATGCTTAACATGGTCCTTTTACGTCTTTTCCTACCCTTTTTTTTCTTACCCTTCGTCAAGATAAGTGTTTTCAGTCTTCTTGAACTCGGTTACGTCATTAACCGGTATACGGTATACGGTATACTTGTCGACCCTAAAGAAATTTCTGCTATCGTCAATATCCACGTCCCTTCTTCTGTTACCGAAGTCCGTCGTCAAAGAACTTAAACCTGCTCATCCTGACAATCATAATGTTCCCGATGCAATTTACATTTGGTCCAGCCTCGACCAAGTCCGAAGCGACCGATGCTAGTTGTTCCGCATCAGTCACTGGTTCTGTTGGTGAGTTTGTTTTTATAATTATCCTCTGAAGAATACTTACTATTTTGTGGTTCCACTCACAGTATTACACCGTTCCTTACCACAAAAAGAATTATACAGTTATAGAACGTTTTTATCACCGTTATATATTTAAACTTAATTATTGACTAAGATCCTTGCTGACAGTATGTTTGCAGTAATTAACATTTCTCTTCATTACTTAATTCACTCGGTGATAAAGCAGAACTTTGAAGAAAACATATCTGGTACTTGTTCTCATACCATTTTAAATTAAACTTTTGTAAATCAAGGCTTGTATTGAAACGTGTCTTCACGCGCTTAGCACTGCGGCAGTTGCTTTAATAAGTTATTATTTCTAAACTAGTTCTAAATCAAAATTATAACTCGGTAATACCGAGAGGAAGTAGATGAATTTTGCTATTTAGGTAGTATATTTACAAAGGATGGACGTAGCAAAAGGGATATAGTAGCTAGAATAGCTCAAGCTAGAAAAATGTTTTTAAAAAAGAAAGCCTTACTAATACCTAATAGTATTAGTCTAGATAATAGAAAAAGTTTCTTAAAGTCGTACGTCTGGAGAGTTCTATTATACGGTAGTGAAACTTGGACAATTACAGAGGTAGATAAGAAAAAGATAAAAGCTTTTGAAACTTGATGTTATAAGAAAATGTTAAAGATTAGTTGGACAGATAGAGTAACAAATGAGGAAGTTTATAGGAGGATTGGTGAGAAACCCTGTATGTGGAAACAATTAAAGGTCAGGAGTGATAGAATGATAGGGCACCAGTTAAGACATGAGGGACTATTTAATAACGTCTTAAATTATAGACTACCAAATAAAAATAAAGTAGGAAGACCTAGACAAGCTATATTAGTCAAATTATTAGAGATTTAGGTTGTGAAAGGTATGTAGACCTTTTTAGACTAGCTCAGAATAGAAAAGAATATAGAGGTGTGTCAAACCGATCTTAAATAAGTTCGAAAACAAAACAAAAAAATAAATAAAAATGAGTTAACTACATATCACCATGACATAACTCACAATTAGTTAGCTGTCTGGTATGTTGGCAACGATTCGTTGCTTAAGCCTTACCATAACATATAATTTAACACTTTTCGTTTTTTGGAGATGATAACCAGGTAATATTTCATTTCCTTATAAATGGGAATCATGTAAACATGTTGGAGTTCTTTAACAACCATCAGGTTGCTAATATCTATATAGAGCCAGGTAGATAAAAAAACATAGAAAGGTATAGGAAGACGTAGACCAAGCTATATTAGTCAAGTTATTAGAAATTTTGGTTGTGAAAGGTATGTAGAACTTTGTAAATTGGCACAGAATAGAAAAGAAGTTAGAGCTGCGTCAAACCGACCTTAAGTAAGTTCGAAAACAAAACAAAAAAAAATAAATAAAAATCAGTTAACTAAGTGTCACCATGGCATAACTCACAATAAGTTAGCGGTCTGGCATGTTGGTGGCGATTCGTTGCTTAAGCCTTACCATAACATATAATTTAACACTTTTCCTTTTTTGGAGGTGATAACCAGGTAATATTTCATTTCCTTATAAATAGGAATCATGTAAACATGTTGAAGTTCTTTAACAACCATCAGGTTGCTAATATCTATGTAGAACCAGGTTGATAAGAAAAAGATAGAAGAGTATAGGAAAACCTAGACCAAGCTATATTAGTCAAATTATTAGAAATTTTGGTTGTGAAAGGAATATAGAACTTTGTAAATTGATACAGAATAGAAAAGAAGTTAGAGCTGCGTTATACCGACCTTAAATAAGGTCGAAAACAAAATGACGATGATTTATAGTAGTAATTAAAATACTATATATCACTAGAACTTATATTAAAGCATTTATTGTTCCGTTGCGCGACAAGATAACGCTACCCTACATATAGAGGAGGGTACTAATACAGGATTATCAATTATTTGCATTTGCATTTACTGGAACTATATACAACTAGTGGTTAACTCGGAATATACCCATCTTTAGTGTTATTTCTTTTTTTCTTTAATTGTTTTTTAGTTGTTTTAGTTTACTCGATGGGGTAACGTCTTGTCCTTGTGAATCTATATTTACCAATCCTTCCTCTTACAGCAGGCCAAAGTGGGTTTAGGTATCTTTATGCTCCCTACCTCCTAATCTTTGACTTTGTTAGTGCGGCATTTCTTTCCTTTTTTATGCCATATAACTAGTGCGGGTATTCCTTTCCTTACTTTTACTGTTACAAATTGCCATTTCCGACAAAACAAATCAGTTGTGGTTTTCTCTTGCCTTCTGCCGATAGGAGAAAACGAACTTTCGATGTGGTATCAGGAATAAAGGAAATGGAGTTATATCAGTTAATCGCGGTGTACGAAATGCACGGGAATTCCTAGTACTATCTCTGTCTTCGACGGGCCAGTATACAATAAACGTGAATTAATATAAAACTTCTTGAGAACATATTTCTTCTAAGAATTTAATTTAATTTATATTGCCAGGATAGGGGCAGCAATATGTAGCTTACGGTATTAGCATCCAGTAGGGAAGAGTTAAAAACAGCTCTTAATAAAATGGATACAGTACTAACAAGGATACGGTATAAAAGTCAACAAAAATAAAAAGTTCTAGTGCGTAAAAGAGTAGATAATAAGGAAAAGCCAGAATACATATTGCAAACGAACATTTACAAAAGGTTAAGGATTTCTGGTAACTAGGTAGCCCAATACTGCAAGTTTGGAAAAGTGCAAAAGATAAGAAACAAAATTTAGCACAAGATCGTGTTGCACTTAACAAAAAAAGGTAACTACTATGTTCGATGACAACAACAAACATGGAAATAAAGAGAACACTGCTGGAAGCATGTATGGCACACCGCACTGTACGGCTGTGAAACGTGGAAAATAGGAGAAGCGGAAGGAAAGAGATGGAAGCTTTTAAAATGTGGCTCTACTGCTGTATGATGGAGATTTCATGTACAAACAAAGTTAGGAACAAAGTTCTAGAAATGCTAAGAGAAGAAAGAAATATGCAGAAAGCAGTAAAAATAGAAGAAATAGGATGATATGACACGTTCTAAGCAATGAGGGTATGCTACGGCATAATTTAGAAGTAGAGAAAGAAAAAAGAGAATGCAGAGGCAGACAGATTAGACTGATACACACAGATAGTGAAGGATGCAATCTGTGGGAATTTTAAGAAAATGTGTAGGTTAGCTAACTCAGAATAGGACACAGAGCTGAAAACCTACTGATGATGGTGGCCCTTGTAATCAGAATTGTAATAATTGCACTTTCATTATTTTTTCAAGATGCAACCGTTAAAAGTATCAATAGCTTTTAAAGTTTCAGATTTGTCGTCTACGTTTGAGAATGGTGCAAATATCAGCAATTTGCTTTTCTTCTTATTGCTTTAACAAACAGATAATTCTTTCTCCATTTAACCGAGCGTGTAAGTCTAACGGTTTTAAGATCTCAATGTATACAAAAAAAAACTCGCTATGTACATATTGATTTGTTAAGAAATTTCTGACTTCAACCTTTCGTCTTAAAATATATAAATTCTCAGCAATTACCAAGTATACTACTCCACAAATAAACATGTACTACCACCTTGTTTAATAAACTTCAAGGCTTAAATAGATGTAAATTGCTAGTCGTTGCGTCGGTAGATTTTAATGAAAACTGAAATTTGTTACTTGCCTTCAACCATAACATTACATATTTGTGAATGCAGTCATTCCTGTATACATTTATTTTAATATATGAAGATTGTTTTTTTAACTAAATTTTCAAGCATTAATTGTATATACATCCACAGAATTCAAATATGGTTTAATACGTTAAGTATAGTTTTAATTTCATATAAAGAACTTTTAAAATTTTGTAGCTGTTTAAAAACTTTAATTTCAATATAAAAATTTGCTATCCATAAAGCTTTGTTTGTGGAATCAGCTCGAGGGACTATTAAATATGACAGTTCAGGTTCAGTTTGTTAAAAAATTGATCGAATGAAGACTATCACTTTGGTTGTTATTGTTCTTTAGACCCTTTTGGACCGTTCATGTTTGTATCCGAGTTTAGTTAAACGACCTTAAAGTATTGAGCAATGCTTTAGGTGTTCTACCATGCATTGACGCAATGAACATCAAAGCTTAGGTGGCTTTTATTAAATTTGACAATCTTGTAAAACACGATTTTATTATCAAACACAGATCTTCAAAGTACATAACTTAAGTAATTTGTTTTCAAGTTGTCTCAAGATATATGAACTTGCTTGTTATTTTTCGGACGGTTTTATATTATTGTGAGCAAGCTCATTTAATTAATATAATTTTCAGTAATTACGCACATATAATAGAAGATAAAGTAGTTGGAGCTTCATAATCCCAAAAAGAACAAGCCTGGCAAATAATTGGGCAGAAATTCAGTGCTTCATCCACTTACAGCGCATGTAATAAATGCCACTTGTTTACCTAAAAATAAAAAAAAGTGAAACCCAGGACGTTTTAATTTCTACTTTAAATAAACAAATCGGAGATGCTGGCGATGCTCCTATCAAATTAGAGTAATATGATAATGAAGTTATACTCATTGTTAGAAAAGGCAACGAAGACCTATTGCCGATAACAATTTCGAAAGTAGAGCATAAAGACGATTTGAATAGTGAACAAATCCTTTAATATGGTTTACTAATTTCTTTTAAATACCACAAAAAAGATCAGTAGATGAAAATCGAGCAGCGATTGTATAGTCATTTACTCATATGATACATTATAATTTGAGTAAGGGCGGCTATGCCTGCGGCCACGTCCCCAATGCTCCACCCGAAGATACTACATTGAAACTCGTATGATATATTGCCGTGCATCCTCTTTATGAGCTCTAATATTGTGAACTTACCACTGCTCAAAAACCTTGTAATTCTAATTTATTTATCGCGATATGTTCTAGTTAGATACTCTCTGAAGATGCTCTCCATAAATGACACCACACGGCAGGATCCTCTCACTGCTTATTCAGGGATACTCACCACGGCTGCTCATCTACTCTACAATTCAGTACTACCCTTCTATGTAAAAATTAAAAAAATAATTCGACTAACCAAAAGTACATCCTATTTTATACTGACACAGTAAAAGTGAAAACCACAAAAATCTCAAAATTTATATAACTGATCAACATCAAATATTTAATTCTCCTCCTCACTATTAAATATCATTATTTTAATACGACAAAGCTTTCAGATTTGACTATATCCATATGCTCATTTTAAAGTAGAAGGACCTATACCAGAATCTTACTTTACTTTCCCCTGATCTACTTTGAGCTCAGTATAAACCTTTCTTTATATGCGTGCAAAATCTTAGCACTGAAAATTCCTAAGAAAAGGCCCATTTACCTCTTACATATGCAAAATATTCACAATTATTTTATGTACACCTACTTACATTTTTAAATCCTTCAATCGCAAAGGCAAATAGTTTAATTTCATGTTCATAACAATACGCCCCACAATCACTTATAGTTTAAACCACAAATAAACACCACAACAACAGTTTTAAAAAAATCATTACCTGGAATGTTTTTCATCCAGCTCACTACCATTAAGCTACCTCTAACGATTCTCTCCTTTATCGACTGCTCGTGCCAGAATCACTCCACATTGCTGCATGCCATCAAGAACAGCAATTATTCCTCGAACTCGCTTGGCATCCACATTACAATACTCATACACCCTCTGGACTACCGCTACAGATCCATAAACATTCTTTTCCATCAACCAATGTGCAACAAGCACCATCAACCAAATTATAAAGAAGTCACTACGTACAATTCATCCTGCTTCATTTCTTAAATCTATCTTATACGCTTCACTCCGATTTTAGACATTGCACCAACTTGTGCTTTAATCACTTGTAATATAAAATGACGGACTACACTAGTCGCGTACTGTAGTCTGAAACCAGGATGAACATGTTCAGCAGAATCAAAAACTAAGAGAGCCAATGCCACCTCCAGCACGTTTACATAACCCAAAACTCCCTTCCAAGTTGCAACTATCCTTCACAAACATTCTACGAATACCTCACCCCAATTCTAACCAATACATTTTTTCCTATAAAATTTCTCCAATGTCTGACGCTATTCTTAAAATTACCGTGCACAACAACACAACCGTGATTCTTCTCTGCAAATTTCAACCGCCCCTTTTCCAACCGTCTTCGAAAACCTAGAATATTGTTTCACAAACAAGTGTTTTATTCCGAAAAGCTCGTTAAAATTTTCAACTGTCCTGGTTTTCTCTAAAAGCTTTACTTCTGCTATTACCCCCAAACAACTCAAAATACGCCTCTCATATGCGCGTACACACTATTATCTCACTTCTACTCGAATCATAACATGTTCCAGCCTTTATTTCATACCCTACGTAACTTTCCTATGCCATTTCTACTTTTCTGATATCCTTGTCTAAACCACGTTTTCTATCTCTTTTGCCTTGTTACTCTATAACCACCTTATTCATAGTTGTTCACCCTACTTTTTCAGGTACTTTGAAAATCTGCAAACACGCTGCATCTTTATCCCGCTTATTGCCTTTAAAAATGTCTTCGTGTTACAGACGTTTAAAAGTCAGTACAACTGACGATATTATATCTTCCCTCTGCTTCTAACACATGCGAAATATCTTCTTTGCTTGATTTTATCGATCGCTTTATACATGCAACCGTCCGTTCTCTCCTATAGACCTGTTTTTAGTTAACGATTTTTTTGTAGAAATATATTCTCAACGTTTAAAAGCTTTACCGAAATCGTGTTATTTGTTTGAACGTTCCCTCTCTGAAATTTATAACCGTTGTAGTTTGTTTTCGTATATTAAACCTTGACAACTTATATAAATGTTTAAGCCTTATACTACCAAAAGAAATTCACCTTCCTCGCGTAATTGATCATTTTTTACTTTGCGTTCAACATGAAAGGCTTTTATTATAACACACTTATATACCTATTTCTAACCTTGCCCTTAATCTTATTAGTAATTAATTATTAATCTAGTTCTAAATTGAAAAAAAGTTAAATCTATATTATTTTACATTGTCCGTTTCCTATTTAACTATATTAAAACGTTTTAAATTCAAAATTAGTTTTTATATATAGAGTACTTACAAATAAATAATTGCTTGCTTGTACAATGATTTAAGCCTAGAAATCCACAGTACAATTCCCCTATTCAGATGCAAAGAATAACTAATACTTTTGTTTTATTTTCATTCAAACATGAAGTATTTCTATGTATTTTTCCGACTACCTATCCGTATTTAATACCTATACCTTATCCTATACTTGATATCTACATGCAAAGATCATTTACCTATAACTATCTATTTAACCTATCTCTACTTGAATTTGACTCTATTGTTAATCCTCAGTGTCATCCTCGTTACATATTTAATAAAATGGGCCCTTCTATTCTCTTCTATTCCTATTACTATCTTCATAACTACTTCACGAAAAATTAAACTATCATTGACGTACTGACTCTCTAATTGTTCATCTGTCCCTACACTTGCCTGTTTGGTCTTAATTAATTCTGCACTTGGCGTAGACAAACCATACAGTACTACCTTGAAATTATAAACTTTCCCTCAACGGAAAATCCCGTATACCTTCTAGAATTTTTGTGTGATGGAATTAACCAGAAAGAATTCCTTAAGTCTAATTTACTAAAAATAAATTTCCCACTTAGCCTCGTTAAAAGTGTGTCCATGGAAGGTGGACAATGAAATTGTGGTTTTGTCCGCTGATTAATCTTCCCTGCATCTAAACATAAACGAATATTATTATCTTTTTTCCTCACCACAACCAACGGATTTAGAAAATGCGTGTTTAATAACTCAATTATGCCATCTTTCAACATGTTAGTAAACTCTTGATTCACTTGTTCTCTATATGCAGCAGGTATTGGATAAATTTGTACATTAAACGGTTCAGAATTATCTACTTCCAAAACATGTTCATAACCTAACGCTGCGCTCGCCTCCACACCTACTAATTCAGACTGTTTATTCAACAAAGCTTTTACCTCGTCCAACCTTTCCTCTGGACATTTAATTGTGTCGATCTCTTTAGCCTCTCCTTTATCTAATCCTATAACATTAATACTCAAACCCATGTGACCTTATAACTTGCTTTCCAGGGCAATATCCTGTCCCTAATTTTAACTATCTTTCTATTCATATCTATTATTAACCCCAACTTCATCATACAATCGACACCTAAAATACTCTTAAACTTTAGTCCAGGCACACTAACAAACTCCTGCTCAAAGCCTACTATACCTATCTCTACTCTCAGCACCACGACACTATTCACCACAGCAAATCTCTTTTTATTCGGAGTTACCAAATGACTCCTTTTGATTGGCATAATCCTATCACACACCTTTTCCTTAATTTCGCTGACGAATTCTTCCGATATCAAACTCTCCTTTGCTCCGGAATCAAGCAACGATCCTATAGTATGATCTAAAAGTTTTATATCTATTATTGGCAAACAAAAATTTTCCCTTATTTCTGGTTCAACCTCTTCACCGATTTTTTAAAATTCTCGCGGATGTTCGTATTTATACACATGTAACTCTAGAGCAGCTATTGAGAAGTCATTTACTCATATGATACATTATAATTTGAGTAAGGGCGGGTATGCTTGCGGCCACGTCCCCAATGCTCCACCCGAAGGTACTATATTGAAACTCATATGATACAGCAGAGATTATGTATATATATATATATATATATATATATATATATATATTGCTGTGATAAGGGGCTGATATTAGAGGGATCGAGTTTGTCGAAGGTGATGAGGACGCGATGGGTATCAGAATTTATACGGACGGTTCACGTATGGACGATGGGCAAGCAGGCGCGGCGTTTGTCGTGTATAAGCAGGAAAGGGAGGTGTTTCGGTTTCAAACCAAACTCGCGAACTGGTGCACTATCTTCCAGTGTGAATTGGTAGCCATACGAGAGGCTATCGATTACGTAATAAACCATACGGGCAGAGACGAGTATTATATAATCAGTGATAGTAAATCGGCGCTAACGGCTTTAACAAACATGAACACCTCGACAGATCTCCAAGCGGACGTCTGGAGGATAGCGCGTACGGCGCTAGAGTTTCGACGTTTAAAGTTCTGTTGGGTCAGGTCGCACAATGGTAACGTAGGAAACGATAGGGCTGACGAATTAGCTAAAGAGGCCGCGACGGGCGACTTTCGAATATCACATTCGTCGATACCGAGGTCTTTAATCAAAAGAAAGCTGCGCGAAAAATCAATTCGACAATGGGAAGAGAGGTGGAACAACGCTGCCACGGGCAGGTTGACCCACAAATTCATACCGAGCATAGAAGCCAGAGGTAAGATCGAGGTTAAGCTCGATCACAAAATGGTGCAGTTGATAACAGGGCACGGCGCCCTGAAGGCGTATTTACAAAGGTTCGGTCTAACCAACAACGACTGCTGCGAATGCGGCGAGTGCGCGGAAAGCGCAGAGCACGTGCTCTTCGACTGCCCGCTTGAGGCGGGAAATCGAGGGTTGGCTGATAGCAAACTAGCTATCCTAGGTCTGGCATGGCCAAAGAGCCTAGAGGAAGTCGGGAAGTGGTTAACCAGAAGGCGTTCTGGACAGCCTTAAAGAATTCGCGGGAAGGGTCGCGAGATTAGACAATCAATGACGACCGGGTGTAAAATTTCGGTGGGGTTGGTGGGTGGATTGAAAAATTTTTTTTTGACTTGGCGTGTGTAAGGATACTATCATAACCAAAACCTGATATTAAATATATTAAAAAAAAAAAAAAAAAGATAATTATACCAAAATGTCCAATATGCACGAGAAACCCCACTCCATTAATACAATCACTGCCTATCTTCATAATTATGTGCGGAAAATCGGGAATAAATAATACCAAATAAACAATAACAAATAAATCATAAACCCTCATTAAATTAAATCAATAAAGTAAACAAGGATAATAAAACAGAGCGCAACCGCGCATCCCCAGGACTTGAAAGTGAAGTGATAGTGATAGTGATTGTGATCCCCAAGAACATTTAGTGCATACCCACCAGGACTTTAGCAGTGCACCCGTCCCACCTTTAGAAGTAAGTTACAGACGACCAGATCTTCAGATGCTGGAGAATTTTATTATCGAGGTAAGACTTAAATTGTGGCGGCTGTACTCGCACAAGCATTGATTTACATTAATTAGTAGTTTTGAAATAATTTAAGAAGCACGTTTGGTGTGTAAAGGCGCTAGCCGACATAATGCTTGTGCGAGTGCACCTGATAAATAGGGTGATGCTTTCGCTATTTTGTGCACTGCTATATGCTTAACGCTTATTAAACATTTATTTATATATTTACATAATTATATTTATTTATATTTTATATTTACACTTTATATTTATTTATATATAGCATGTATTATGTGGCTTATTTGTTTTGTTTGACGTTCTGTCGCTATTTTGGTTGCAGTATATATTTGGGAAGGACGAGCAGAATTGCGAAGATTGTAATCATAATGTAAATCAGTTAGGAACGATAGGAAAGCTAGGGATGGATTTAAATTAGTTAGCTAGATTTGGATAGTTTTAAGACGACCCTTCAGGTCGCACTGGTAAGCAGAACCGGCGTCTGCTATCCGGTATTACGGATCCCTCCCCCTCTCATTTTTGCTTGTTGATAGGGTACACTCGAAAGTCAGCGCTAGGGATACCATTATTTACAACCCTGTTTTTAGTTTTTGTTTTGTTTTTGTTCCAGTTTTTGTCAGATTTTTAGGTTTGTTAGATTGTTAGAGTTTGTTAGGTTTGTTAGATTTTTAGGTTTGTTAGATTTTTATTTAGTTTTTATTTAGGGTGAAATCAACTATGAAGTAAGAATAAATTAGGAGCACGACCATTTTTCGCGTTTAAACCCAATGTAGTACCTCCGGGTGGAGCATTGGGGACGTGGCCGCAAGTATAGCGGCCCTAATTCAAATTATAATGTGATAAGGGGTTGCTTAAGGGTGCATGTTATAGTAAAGGTCGTTCGGGAATGAATAATTAGAATAGGCAGCAGAAAACCACACTTATTTAAGGAGATAATTAAGAAATAGACATAGTTTGTAGATAGTAAGTAGTCAACACCTTGTATATAAAGTAGAGATAGTTTTGGGCGACGTGGGAAAACATAGGAAGACGCATGGTTGGCGTAGGAATGAGAAGTACATGTATTGAAGTAGATAGTAAATATTAAATACCCTGTAGATAAAGTTTAGTTAATTTAGGTAAAACAAATAAGGATATTTTCAGTGGAAGCACGCGTAATAAATGATAAAGTGTAATTAGACACGCATTAAGAAGAAGAGTTCTAGACGATTAAATTAATATGGATATAGAAATAAAGTTTCAGGTAGTTAATATAAATGCGTACAAAGATATAACCATTTGATAAGAGAAATGATTAAAAATTGCGTGAATCGCATGTAAACATGGAAATTTAAAATCGGGTTGCATCAGTTGTTTATAGAAAGGCAAGTAATCTATCAAAATACAGCATGTTGATAATAATAGACAGATGTGGGCAGGTGGTGATTATGAGGAATCGCAGAGCATTGCATCAGAAACTGCTCAATATGTAGTTATTTGATTGGCCAGAGACAAGCGACGAGTTCTAGACCAAACCCACGGATGGAGAGGGAGTTCGAGATTATATTAGCAAGCACCTTGATAGGAAAGTCAGTTGTGAACTCAATGAAGGCCGAAGTGCATTGCCATTAAACAAAGTGATACGTAATAAGTATAAAAGTGAAAAATAATATGAGTGCTAATATGAAGATAATTACCGTTTAAACGTAAGTACGTTTTTAATGAATTTATTGTAAACTAAGACATAAAAATAATAGGGTTTCGAGGTCTGAGGGAAATAGACTAGGATTATGATGTTAAAAAAAATTACAGTAATACAATTTAAATGTCAAGGGGACAAGAAGAATAATACAATCTTGAAGTACAGGGGTGAAACAAACTACAATTTTAAGTCCGGGGCAAGAATGATAAATTTGAAGAATTGAAATAAATTGGGTATATAATTTAATGGTGCTGGTCTATAGCGTAATAATTTGAATGGAATACAGAATTGGGAAGATCATTTTATTGGAAGCGTCGATGTGGAAAAGATAAAACCAGGTCAGATTTTCAGTTATAAGACACTTGTTTTTCTATATGAATTTTTATTTTATTTTTATATTGAATTTGTTAAATAAGATATGCTTGTAAAAAGTCAACAAAAGAGGTTGCATACGTATTGAATGAGTAATAAAAAAAACAGGTTTAGAATATTCTACATTTGTTGGTAAAGATCATAAATTTTCTTTGGTGACTGGGTTTTGAGTAAATGATTGTTAATAAATGAGATTTATAAAATTAACTGATTGAAAAGTGTATTTCGAATAATTTCAAAAGCTGTATATAACATATTGGTTTCATTATATAAAATCTAAATTTACTGAATTTTATAATTGCAAATAAATGCTAGCCGAGGTCATAAGATTTAAATAGTACAAAAGGCGGAGCCACCAGTTGAACAGGAAAGTGATAACTCGAAAGGAGGTAACGTATCGAATTTTGCCATTGGTAGATAGAGTTGTTTACAGATAAAGTCCAGTTGATAGCAATATTAAGAAAACAGCTGGAGGAGGAAATAATTACACTTAATCGTGAATATTAAAATGGTGGTCCAATAATTTAGAGTACGTAGAAAATAAATAATGCAGCTCAAAGTCGGGGCATGATAATTCATCGAATAGCATAGCAAATAAAGATGGCGCCCAACGTGGGGCATGAATTAAACCACAATAAAATAACCTGAGATTAAGAAGCGTGAATTAAATTAAAAATAAATTTTAAAATACAATTGCGAGATTCAAATAAATTAATTAAACTAAACCGGGGATTTGAAAAGTTTCAATTAAAGGAAAAATAGAGAAATTTGTACAGTATTTAAAGTTAGGTAGATTTATTTAGTATTTAAAAGTTTAGAGTAAAAATAGTAATTTCAAAATGGAGAAAGGATCTCAAGAAAACATAACGTTGGAGAGAAATTTGAGTGAAGAAAGGCGAACTTCACAAGAAACCAAAATGTTGGATATTTTAATGGCATTAAATGATAAAATGGACAGGAGTGAACAGGCCATAAATACAGTTACAACAAAAATGGAGGAATACAGCGAGAAATTAGAAAGTGAAATCAAGATTCTTAGTGATGGACTGAAAGAAACAAACCACAATGTCGCGGAGATTAAAGCACAGTTGAATGTAAAAATTGGAAGAGTTTCTGAGGAAATAGACGGCTTATGGGATCATATTTCTTTAATCAAAACGAAACAAGAAGGGTACGAAAGTGAGGCCTACAATAAAATTACGAATTTAAATATTAAATTAAATAAAATTGAAGAAAATTGCAAAACGGAGTTTAGATCAATAAATCAAGAAATAAATAATTTAAAAGGTAATCCGATAAATTTTAATAGAGAATCAAATAGGTTAATTCAAACGAATCTTTCAATGGAACAGTTTACGAAATTTTACGGGGACGGAAAATTGAATCCTAAGATATTTCTGAAAAATTTTAAAATGTTGATACAGGGATCTACAGATGAATTATGGAAATTAAATTTAATTAGGGCAATATTAAGAGGGAATGCTGAAAGATGGTACAATTTAGTTGAGAGTGAAATAGAAACGTTTGAACAGTTTGAAAGCAAATTTTTACGTCAATTCTGGAATGACAATCAGCAAAATCGAATTCGAAGTGACTTAATTATCGGAAGATACGATTCGGCGAAAGGAATAACGCGAGAATCATATGCGATTGAGAAATTTACTGTAGCGAAGCAATTGGATCCTCCTTTAGAAGATAAAATTATTATAAGGTATTTAGCAAGTCATTTTAACGCTGAAGTAAAGCGATACATAACGACGCAAAATATAGTGGATAGAGATACGTTTATTGATTATTTGCAGAGATATGATAATTTGGAAAATGATTATGAAAGGGAAAATAATTTTAGGGACGACGCACGAATTTTATAAGGAATACGGAGACTCGGAATAATTATAGAAGGAACAGTTACAATTATGATCGCGGAAGAAATTTTAATAGGGGGAACTATGGAAACTTTAATAATGATTTTAGGCAAAACAGGAATAATGGTCAGATACCAAGGCAACGAATGGAAAGAACGAATCATGAGGGAAATAATAGAGGAATAAATAGGCAGGAAAATGATGATCGACGGACGCAAGCTAGAAATATTAATAGTATGGAAATAAGAAATACGAATTGCACAGATACAGGAATAATGAGTCAGGCAGGACCTTCGACGCGAAATCAGGATTTTTGAGTACGGACGAACCAAGGAAAATTCTACGAATTAACGGATACAGAAATCAGCGCGAGTTTATTAAATATGAAATGGATAATGAATTAGGAAGATTTGAAAGAAACTTATTACCAATAATTAATTTAAAGGTGAAAGATAGAATAGTTAAAGTGTTAATTGATACTGGAGCAGAAGCATCACTTGTTGCGGAAGAGTTTGTTAAACGAGAAAAATTGGGGGATAAAGCGATAGATATAGCGAGGTGTAATTTAGTGGCACCAAATAATAAGAGATTTAGTGTAATAAATGAAATGGTAATTCTGCGATGTGAAATGGGGGATAAAATATGGGAAAATGAGTTTATGGTAGTACCTGGACTGAAGATAGATGTTATATTTGGGATGAATATGATAGATAAGTTGGGGTTGAAGATAAATGCGGAATGCAAAGAGATTGAGTGTAATGGGAAATATATTAAATGGTATGAAGAGGGGAATATAGTAATAGAAGACGACTGCGTAAATATTAATCAGTTTAGTGATGAGATAAATAATGGGGGTAATGAAAAGGGAGATATTAAGTGTCCAGATGATTTGAGAAATAGGGTGAATATATTATTGAATAAGCATTCAGAATTAATTGGGTCGAAGTCGAGAATTGACAAGGGTTATGTGCACAAGTTAGAAATAATAAATAAGGAACCGTTTAACAGTAAAATATATCATATTCCAGTAGTATATGGAAATAGAGTGAAAGAAAAAATTGAGGAAATGTTACGTGAAGGTATTATAGAGAGCTCCAGTACAAATTTTGTGAATTTATTAGTAGTCGTCGTAAATAAAAGGGATAACAGTATTAAGTTAGGTATAGATACAAGTAAAATTAATAAGCGAACGAAGCCGCAATATAATTGTCCACCAAAGATAGATAGAATATTAGGGAAAATAGGTAATAGGAAAATTTATAGTAGATTATATTTAAAAAGTTCATTTTGGTTGATTCCATTAGCGCGAGAATCAAGGAAATATACGGGTTTTTCTGTAGAAGGAAGAATATATCAATTTAGGGTGGTCCCGTTGGGTTTGTCCTCGAGTACGGCTGCATTGGTGAAGGTGATGTAGAATATTTTGGGACCCTATGAGGAATTTTGTATCCACTACGTGGATAACGTGTTAATATTTAGTGATAGTGTGGAACAACACTTTGTTCATTTAGAAAGAATATTATTAGAATTAAATATAGCAGGTTTAAGGTTAAATTTAAAGAAGTGCGAATTCTTTCAAGATAAGGTTAAATTTCTGGGATATCAAATCAGCACGGAGGGCATATTTATAGATGAAAATATGATTGAGAAATATAGATTAAAAGGACCCAGATTTAAGAGTGATAAGGGGGAAGTTAGAAATAAATTTAATTGACCCATGCAAAGAAAGATGAATAGATAGAAGGAAATGTAAAATAAATTATGAATGGGTATACATAGAAAAATAGAATAGGATTTGAATATAAGAATAGGTATAGGTATAAATAGTATAGTATAATAGGACATAGGCATGAGATAGATAAAATGTAAATATGAGTTTAATAAAGAAAAAGTTGGATTTCAGAATGGAAATAAAAATATAATAATTTCATACCAATGTGAGTTTAAGTTCACGTTGGGCGCCAAAAAGGACATTGTTATAAAATTTTATATTTTAATTTGGGGGAATTATGCTGTGATAAGGGGTTGCTTAAGGGTGCATGTTATAGTAAAGGTCGTTCGGGAATGAATAATTAGAATAGGCAGCAGAAAACCACACTTATTTAAGGAGATAATTAAGAAATAGACATAGTTTGTAGATAGTAAGTAGTCAACACCCTGTATATAAAGTAGAGATAGTTTTGGGCGACGCGGGAAAACATAGGAAGACGCATGGTTGGCGTAGGAATGAGAAGTACATGTATTGAAGTAGATAGTAAATATTAAATACCCTGTAGATAAAGTTTAGTTAATTTAGGTAAAACAAATAAGGACATTTTCAGTGGAAGCACGCGTAATAAATGATAAAGTGTAATTAGACACGCATTAAGAAGAAGAGTTCTAGACGATTAAATTAATATGGATATAGAAATAAAGTTTCAGGTAGTTAATATAAATGCGTACAAAGATATAACCATTTGATAAGAGAAATGATTAAAAATTGCGTGAATCGCATGTAAACATAGAAATTTAAAATCGGGTTGCATCAGTTGTTTATAGAAAGGCAAGATATCTATCAAAATACAGCATGTTGATAATAATAGACAGATGTGGGCAGGTGGTGATTATGAGAAATCGCAGAGCATTGCATCAGAAACTGCTCAATATGTAATTATTTGATTGGTCAGAGACAAGCGACGAGTTCTAGACCAAACCCACGGATGGAGAGGGAGTTCGAGATTATATTAGCAAGCACCTTGATAGGAAAGTCAATTTTGAACTCAATGAAGGCCGAAGTGCATTGCCATTAAACAAAGTGATACGTAATAAGTATAAAAGTGAAAAATAATATGAGTGCTAATATGAAGATAATTACCGTTTAAACGTAAGTACGTTTTTAATGAATTTATTGTAAACTAAGACATAAAAATAATAGGGTTTCGAGGTCTGAGGGAAATAGACTAGGATTATGATGTTAAAAAAAATTACAGTAATACAATTTAAATGTCAAGGGGACAAGAAGAATAATACAATCTTGAAGTACAGGGGTGAAACAAACTACAATTTTAAGTCCGGGGCAAGAATGATAAATTTGAAGAATTGAAATAAATTGGGTATATAATTTAATGGTGCTGGTCTATAGCGTAATAATTTGAATGGAATACAGAATTGGGGAAGATCATTTTTATTGGAAGCGTCGATGTGGAAAAGATAAAACCAGGTCAGATTTTCAGTTATAAGACACTTGTTTTTCTATATGAATTTTTATTTTATTTTTATATTGAATTTCCTAAATAAGATATGCTTGTAAAAAGTCAACAAAAGAGGTTGCATACGTATTGAATGAGTAATAAAAAAAACAGGTTTAGAATATTCTACATTTGTTGGTAAAGATCATAAATTTTCTTTGGTGACTTTGGGTTTTGAGTAAATGATTGTTAATAAATGAGATTTATAAAATTAACTGATTGAAAAGTGTATTTCGAATAATTTCAAAAGCTGTATATAACATATTGGTTTCATTATATAAAATCTAAATTTACTGAATTTTATAATTGCAAATAAATGCTAGCCGAGGTCATAAGATTTAAATAGTACAAAAGGCGGAGCCACCAGTTGAACAGGAAAGTGATAACTCGAAAGGAGGTAACGTATCGAATTTTGCCATTGGTAGATAGAGTTGTTTACAGATAAAGTCCAGTTGATAGCAATATTAAGAAAACAGCTGGAGGAGGAAATAATTACACTTAATCGTGAATATTAAAATGGTGGTCCAATAATTTAGAGTACGTAGAAAATAAATAATGCAGCTCAAAGTCGGGGCATGATAATTCATCGAATAGCATAGCAATATATTGCCGTGCATCCTCTTTTTGAGCCCTAATATTGTGAACTTACCACTGCTCAAGACCTTGTAAAACTTCTCTAATCATCACCTAAATAAATTTTAATTCCAAATTATTTATCACGATATGTTCTAGTTAGTCCCCCTCTAAAGATGCTCTCCATAAATGACACCACACGCCTAGCTCTTCTCACTGCTTCTTCAGGGATACTCACCACGGCTGCTCATCTGCTCTACAATTCACTACTACCCTTCTATTTAATAAAAATAAAAAAAATAATCCGACTAACCAAAAGTACATCCTATTTTTTCTGACACAATAAAAATGAAAACCACAAAAATCTCAAAATTTACATAACTGATCAACATTAAATATTTAATTCTTCTCCTCACTATTAAATATCATTATTTTAATACAACAAAGCTTTCCAGATTTGACTATATTCATATGCTCATTTTAAAGTAGAAAGGCCTATACCAGAACCTTACTTTACTTTCCCCTGATCTACTTTGAGCTCAGTATAAACCTTTCTGTATATGCGTGCCAAATCATAGATAGCACTGAAAATTCCTAACAAAAGACCCGTTACATATGCAAAATATTCACAATTATATTGTGTACACCTATTTACATTTTTAAATGCTTTCATCGCAAAGGCAAATAGTTTAATTTCATGTTCATAACAATACATTCCAAAATCACTGACAGTTTAAACCACAAATAAACACCACAACAGTTTTTAAAAAAATCATTACCTGGAATGTTTTTCATCCAGCTCACTACCACGAAGCCACCTTTAACGATGCTCTCCTTTATCGACTGCTCGTGCGAGGATCACTCCACATTGCTGCATGCCATCAGGAACAGCAATTATTCCTTGAACTCGTTTGGCATTTAAATTACAATACTCATAGACCCTCTGGACTGCCGCTACAGATCCATAACCATTCTCTTCATTCAACCAATGTGCAACAAGCACCATCAACCAAATTATAAAGAAGTCACTACTTACAATTCATGCTGCTTCAATTCACAAATCAATCTTATACGCTTCACTCCGATTTTAGACGTTGCACCAACTTGTGCTTTAAGACCTTGTAATATAAAATGACGGACTGCACTAGTCGCGTACTGTAGTCTGAAGCCAGGATAAAAATGTTCAGCAGAATCAAAAACTAAGAGAGCCAATGCCTCCACCAGCACGTTTATATAACCCAAAACTCCCTTCCGAGTTGCACGTATTCCTCACAAACATTCTTCAAAAATTTCACGTGAACTCTAACCGATACATTTTTCCCCGTAAAATTTCTCCAACGGCTGACGCTATTCTTAAAATTACCGTGCACAACAACACAACCGTCGTTCTTTTCTGCAAATTTCGACCGCCGTGCTACACAAGTTTATTCTGAGCGTAAGTTGAAACTCGATTTTGTTTCTATTTTTATGTGATTTTATACTGCAAAGATTTTTATTTTTCTTCATCTTATTATTAGAAAGATTTGTTTGAGCTAGAAAGTCTTTTAAAGTTATAGTGACTGAAATACTCGAGGTAATGGATTCTTGACGGTAGGTTTGAGATTCTGTGTCTTTTGTGTTGAAAAATAAGAGATATAATCTAGACGTAAAGGAATTTGAGGAAGATCTCACCAATTGCTACAGATAAAATAATATGCAAAACTTAGTTGCTATAACAATACACCTTTAGGTAGCTTCAGACAGAAAAGAAAAACAATAAATTGTAGATCTTTTATATTTAGAAAAGGTAGCTAAGGTAACACAAATCCCTTTAATATGTGGAAAGTTATAAATTATGACAGATTAATCGAATAAACAGGCAGTCCCCATTTTGAATTAATATAGAAATGAAGCAAGTGAATTCATTATATTCTTTATACCATATTGATTTTCAAAGAAAATATTTACCATTATTATTTTTAAATTCGAAAAAGGCTAAATTCCAGATAGTACTATTCCTAATTAGATACATAACTGGCGAACGTAAATTTAGGCGCCAATTGTTACAATTTAGACAAAGGTATAAATGATCGAGTTACCAGAACTTGCCACAAAAAGGGCTTACTATATGGAGGCGAATTTTACAAATCACAAGATGTTAAATTTATCATTGTAAATTGCGAACCATTAATTACAGCATTGATATCAAACTGGAGTACTACCGATACTGTTAGTCTACGTATACCGGGTCGTAGATTTTAAACCCTCTTCAACGGTAAATATATTGACAAGTTTGTTGGTATTGCCTATAACATTCAAAGGGACATGTAACAAATACGATGGAAGGAAAGGAAGGGATTCGACAGGTAAACTTTGCTAGGATATTTATAAACACTTCTCAATAGTTTTCAAGTTAAGATGGTAACGTTTCGAATCCCCTCATGGATGCGATTCCAACACTTCGTTGCACACCGTCTTTACTACACTACGCATTCTGATTGGTTAGGACAACGAGGTATATCTATTGCAAACCGTGTGAAACGTCTTCACCACAAGGGTACATGGTAATAACGGGCTTTATCCTTTAAACATTGTTGGAGAACTCACACCACATAAATACATAATAGTAAAGCTATTTCAAAAAATTCCGAGTATAATTTACACGACCTATTTTCTAACTAGATTACTATGTGTAATTACCCTAAATTAGTTATACCAAAAGTCTCGTACAACAAGTTATTACTGAAATAATTTGTGAAGCAATTTGAAGCGTAACAATAAATGTTGATTCGGTAACTTTTGAACTTTGTCAGAAAATATTAAACTTAGTGTTTATTATTTCAGTAATATTCATAAAAATAGTAATATTTAAAACAAAAGTTTTAACTAAAACGCTAAAGAACATAGAAATTAAATTATTAATGCTGTGGTTATTGTAAAATCAAACTTGACTTCGTTAAAAATTGTAAGAAATATTGATTCAGAAATAACTAACCAAATTGAAAGCAATTTTTAAAGTTGGCATAAATCCCGAGAAGAATTGATGAACACCCTAAAACTGGTATTCACTGCACTTTAAGAGAATTTAGTTGCTTAGAGTTTTAGACATTTTAATGTAAACTATTAAGACCTTGGAACTAATTTTTCAAGTGTGAAATTCTCCATTAAGAACAGTTGTTTTTTAAAAATCTGACCTAAGTGTTGAAAATGTTTACCATTTGTAGTGATATGCCAAATGCACATGCATCATAATCTAAACTGAAATTTTATTTCATGCTTGTGTGTGAAGTTATTGATAAATGTAGAGGCATATATTTTCTTAAGTCAGCCAAAGGGATATAACAATTCGTGATTACTATTAGATACACCACTTGATCTAATGAGACAAAATTATGTACACTAAAATATATGCAAAAAATGAAAACAGATGGAAAACAGGTGATGATCGTTCGTGCGACTAGATTTCACTAAACGCAATAGCTGATTTTTAGAGTAAGAAGCTGAAAATAAAAGAATGCTACGAAGGCGTAGAAGGGACACATATAAATCAAATTCTAAAATAATTATTTCCGCGTTACGTAACACGGAATTAATTATTAATAATTATTTTCGCGTTACATAACACGGAATTAATTATAAAATGTCGTTTTTTTCTGGGTTAGGAACTGGGCGAGCGGCTAGAACCAACTTGTTCAGTTTGATTTCAGCGTCGTACCTGTATGTATCGGGTTTGGTTTGTAATATCTGCATTTGTAGTTCGGTAAGAAGCAGTTCGGCCGCATCAGGTTGTTTTTGTTCGCACCTATTGTGTGTTGTTATGGAGCAGTGGAGCAAAGATTGCGGGAATTTTTATTGAGTCGTGAGGTAGTAACTGAAAGCGGTTTAAATGAAATGATAAATGAGAAGATATGCGACTTTTATTTGAGTTGAATGATTTTTACATTTAACGTTTTAAAGATTGATATAGAAGCCATTATTAACATGACATATGACTAACTTCAAAAGTACATTCTTAAAACCGGGGACCAGATAGCTGTAATGAACTACTGTCGACGACACCACCTTGTTATACCCAATCGTTCAACTAAAACATTGAGTTTAATCGAGAGATTAAAACGGGGCGGGGCAATACAGACGACGAATTAGTGTTGCCTAAAGGACACGAGGTATCTGTAATCACTAAAAAAACCACGCCTGGACGATCTTTTCAGAATTTTAGAAAAATTATATTAGACTGGATGGTAAATGGGAAACATCCGCGAAATACGTGGAGGAGGTACTCGTAGTATGACTGTTAAAAAAGATATAAGTAAGCAGGAAATGCTAAAATATGCTCTCGATCTATTTTTCCCAACGGATTGGCAACTTTTGGAAAACTCGAAAATTTCACGTATGAGCTTCTTGATTTTAAAGAACATGCGATTTCTGAACAACTGACTGTTGGAGAAATGTATAACATTTCAAAATTGAGTACGCTACAATTCGATCTTGCTACGAACAGTCTTGAAACTTTGGATGGAAATCGTAAATCAAACCAGTGCAATTCTGGTCATGATGATTCGTCAATAAAAAAAAAAGGCGTAGTAATACTGCTATCAGAGACTCTACATGCAGAAATACCAATTATAATAATAGATGTTCAGAAGAAACCGTTAAGGAGAATCTCAATAAAATTTTAACATTTTCTTCAGCTGATTCTTCACAATGCACCACTGAAAGTGAGAGCCCCATATTGAGTTGTGACTGGTTAGAGTTAATGCGATCCAACACAAGTGAGAAAGAATGCACCGACAACTTGTCACACACCTATGAAGTATTGAAAGTTTGTATTTCTTTTATAATTAAAAATATATTTCAGTTTTAAAAATATTTCAGAATCAAGATAATCTTGACATTTAGACCTTTTTGTCCGAAATGGAACGCGCCATAACAAATAGGGGACAAGTGAAGGGGCGGTAGATCAAGGTGGACCAACTCGCGAAATGTTCAGATTAGTATTGCACTATATACAAAATAGCCAAATGTTTTTGCGAGAGGGAGAAAAATATATTACATTAGATGGAGAAGCGTTACAAAACCAGGAGTATTTTGAAGCTGGTCGTTTGATTGCATTATCTGTAATACATAGCGGGCCCGGACCGCACTTTTTCTCCACAAGCTTATTTCAGTTATTACTCTCAGGTTTCTCCCACGAATATATTACACAAGATAATATTGATTACGATATCAAGGAAAACTGGTAAAAGTCCATTCATTTGAGGAATTTGAATTACTTCAAAAGTATGTGGAAGAAGAACCAATTTTTTCTATTGCCGGATGGCCAATTTTAACAAAAATTGAGGATAATGACACGATGTTTGCAGTTGATTATCATAATATGCGTTCGTTCTTTCGATTAAAGTAGTCACATTTAACAATATTTAAGAGTGCACTTTTTTAGATGTGGTTAAATTTTATGCTTACCATCGCATTAGACCGGCTCTAACGCAACTGAATAATGGTTTGAAAAAAGGAAATTTATTGCAACTTATGAAAAGCAATTCACATTTACTTAAAAGTATAATGTGCGATGACAAAGTTCGCGTTACTGCAAATACATTAGAGAAGTTATACACTGTTGCTTACTCTGAGACTGGTTCATCTAATCGTAGGCTGGAAAACAAATCCATTACTTTTTGGCGAGAGTTTTTGCTATCCTGTGAAGGTGAGTTATTTTAATTTATTGAACAACTACAAGTATTTTACAGATGGAGAATGCGACATATCTTTGCAGGATATTTTAGTGTTTTCAACAGGAGCCGATTGTGTGCCACCACTAGGATTTGAACCTAAACCGACAATAACGTTTCAGAAAGATACTCTTGTGTGTGTTCCAAATTTGAACTACTGGGTCGAGATCGTCCTGGAAACAATCTAGAATACTGACTACGTTTAAATCAATTTAAATAAATATTTAAGAATAAAGGAAACAATATTGAAATGATAAGCGCTTTTTCGCGACTGAATATACCGGTCACTTTTGGTTTATATATCAATTCGTTTTTGCTCGGTTTGGTCACCAAAAAACCGGACGTTTCTCTCCGGAATTGCCATATTGAAATCAATAGTGGATCAAGCTTTAAGTATTCATAAGAAATAATAACACGCACATAATACTGTTATTTCCAAACATTTACATTATTTGTAACCTATTTGAAATCTCCTTATCATCTTCCTTTAATATATATATGTACATAATTGGAAGTACTTTTTGGTGGTAATCAATCAGTGATTAATGAAAAAAAATTAGAACCTATAAAAAGACAGGAATTGGGTTTGATAAAGTATTTGACTTGAAATCATTGCTTTAAAATTGAATGTTTGACATTGGCCATATAACTACAAATTATTTTCGCGATTCAAACTACCGGTTTAAATTTAATTAGAGTAGGAATACAAAAATCATCATTTATTAGACCAACAATGATCAAACTTGTTACTGCGGTCGTAAATATTCAGTTGCAAAGAATAGCTTTATATCTGATGGAACTGAAATGCGTAAAGTTGGCCGCACTTTTTTTGAATGTTATAAAAATTTTTGTGCTATAATTAGGCGCCATTTTTCGCCGTTGAAACTAAATTGTGCGCCCTCGTAGCATTCAAGTTGTTTTAAAAATAATTTTTTTCGGCCACGTTCACGCAACCGCACTTTTTCGTTTTTTTCAAAAAAATTTGTGCCACAACTAGGCGCTATCTTGCGCCGTTAAAACACAATTTTGCACCCATCTAGCAAACAAGTAATATTTAAAAAATTATTGCTCCGGCCAAGTTCACGCAGCCGCACTTTTTCGGAATTTAAAAAAAATTTTTGTACAATAATTAGGCGCCCATTAAGCACCGTTGACACAAAATTTTGCGCTTTCATTGCAAACAAGTTATTTAGAAAATTTAGATATACCTGTATAATCTTTAAAAAGAAAAATCGAATGAGTGGCTTGTCAAGATGGGAACCATTGAATTAACCTTCCTCATCTTATATTTCGAATAAATTGATCCAAAAATGCGCATTTTGTTTTTGTAATTGTTACCACCAACTCTCTATGCGCTGATTATAAGTACTTTTTCCATACATGAACGATGGTTTTTGAATTTGTGCCGTACCAAATAGTTGATGTAAGGCTGTTTGAATGGTCTCAATAGTACCATTTTCTGTGCCCATGTCGCTTCGTATTGTGTGTGGACATCCTCGAAAACATCTTACAGCACGTACATTGTTTTTGGGTCACTAAAAGTGCGGTAGGCTTGTAACCAGACTATGTAGCGAGAATAACCGTCAATTGCGCCATTAATGCAGATTCCATACCGTTTCAATTTGTGGTATGAATCCATGTGCCAAACGCAGTTGGGCCCTTGTGTGAAATAGCGCCTTCTCCGTAAACGTTTACGTTTTCTAATTTCTACTCCTTCTCGATCAAGGGCACCTAGAATATTTCTTACTCTGTTTTGAGTAACTACCAGACCATGCTGAATATATTTTAAGTGCATCCATCTGTAGCCATAAAGCTGTCCAGACGTTTGTAGTTGATCTTTAATAAAGTAGTGCACATCTGCCAAAGGAGAAAAATATTTTCGCCGATACAACATAAGTTTGCGTAGTATGCCTTTAAGCGTTCTGGGATGTAAGTTGTAATTGTGAACAGCTCCCATCACTCCAATAACCTCCTTCTCTGATAAACCCAGTGAATAATAATACACTATGAGACTGTAGTATTGGTTGTCCATTTTTAGCATTAGCAGAGCAAATGACCACAAGCGACCAAACTACCGCAAATACTACCCGTCAACAAATTATTTACTTATTTCCTACTACATGACAGAGAAATAATTAATTCCCTGTTATATATCGTGGAAATAATTATTTAATTATTAATTCCGTTTTATGTAATGCGAAAATAATTATTTAATAATTATTTCCGTGTTATGTAACGCGGAATTAATTATTAATAATTAATTCCGTGTTATGTAACGCGAAAATAATTATTTAATAATTAATTCCGTGTTATGTAACACGGAAATAATTATTTAATAATTAATTCCGTGTTATGTAACACGGAAATAATTATTTAATACTTAATTCCGCTTTACCTAAAGCGAAAATAATTATTAATAATTAATTCCCTGTTATGTAACGCGGAAATAATTATTTAATAATTAATTTCGTGTTATGTAACACGGAAATAATTATTTAATACTTAATTCCGCTTTACGTAAAGCGAAAATAATTATTAATAATTAATTCCCTGTTATGTAACGCGGAAATAATTATTTAATAATTAAGTCCGTGTTATGTAACGCGGAATTAATTATTAATAATTAATTCTGTGTTATGTAACGCGAAAATAATTATTTAATAATTAATTCCGCGTTACATAAAGCGAAAATAATTATTAATACTTAATTCCCTGTTATGTAACGCGGAAATAATTATTTAATAATTAATTCCGTGTTATGTAACACAGAAATAATTATTTAATAATTAATTCCGCTTTACGTAAAGCGAACATAATTATTAATAATTAATTCCCTGTTATGTAACGCCAAAATAATTATTTAATAATTAATTCCGTGTTATGTAACGCGGAATTAATTATTAATAATTAATTCCGTGTTATGTAACGCAAAAATAATTATTTAATAATTAATTCCGCCTTATGTAAAGCTAAAATAATTATTAATAATTAATTCCCTGTTATGTAACGCGGAAATAATTATTTTAGAATTTGATTTATATATGTCCGTTCTACGCCTTTGTAGAATGAGATTTACTTAAATAAATTGTTTAATGAATGATACTTTTAAACAAGCCTTTGAAAGCCTAAAAATTATTAAATAAAATTCCGTTTCTTTTTATAGAAGGCGAATCTAATACTTTGAGAATCGACCATTTCAAATTCATTTCTCTATTAGAAAGCGTTCTTCAGCTCGTTGCCGGGCAACGGTTTATTGCAGTTGTTCATTCAAACTTCCGTTAATTGGATTCGACAGTGAAATGTGTTAAACTAGAATGCTACATAAATGAGTTTCATTAATTAAAATCGTTTTATAAAATACTTTAAGCTAAATTGGCTTATGTTCATATTGCGTGTTATTACTTAATGAATTGCTGCTACTGCCGATGGTAATTTTTCAAATGTATTTTAATTTCAAGTTGTCGTGTACAAAAAAATCTTTTTCACATTATTACAACGTGCGTATAGGGAGATGTAGCGGTTCACATGTTAGGGAATACCCTCTTTATCTATCATTGATACGGGAAATATTTTTTATGCAAATGACTTTCGGAAGCGGAATTCAAAATGACGCGATCACTGGGGACTCAGAATACGCGTTATGTTAGTAGGCATCTGTCAGTTACACACTACAATCATATTACTGTAAGTTTCCTTGATTTTCAATCCTAGGGCGTTGCAATTGTCGTGAAACTACAATAGGTGTTAAGAATTTATATGTCATCAATGTGGCTATAAATAGGCACGTATGATAAGTGAGAAATGCTTGTAGAGTATAATGATGAATTTTATATATAGTAATATATAGTAATCAACTGAAGCGACAAACACAACTTGGAGGAACGACAACAAAGAAAACAGTTTTATTTACACGATAAAGGTATCACTTGTAATTCTAGATGAGATAAAACTATGAAATCAATTTACAAGGTAGGCTGTTACCTTGCACCCTCGTAGCTCTCCACATCTGGATTCAAAAGGAAGCTCTGGCGACGTATCTTAAATTTTGTGATATGGGTGATGAGTAGAGCAGGAGGAGGTAGTAGGGTATGCTAAAGTCGCTGCCATAGCAGAAAAGTAACTTCCGATTTCTGCTATCAAAGTGAAGGAATTGTGGATAGATTAAGACTACAGGGACAATTCACTCTCACAATCTTTTCGAGAAAAAAGTGAGAACAAAATGAGGTAACATTCCCAGTAGATAGGCCAAGGGAATACGAGCACAAAAAGTTCAATTTTTACATGTTTTTTCTTATAGAAAAATTTAAGGTTTATTTTGCAAATTTTTTTACCCTTCCAGGTCATTCGTTGGTAGTGGACAACATATCTTTCTTTTGAATTTAATGTAGCCATTAACTTGGTGCCTTGAGTTTTCGATACAGGTGGTCTTCTGGTCAATATATTCTGGACAAAAAGGGATGCTTTTATGTAGAGCATGTATTTGTTCGGGGTACTCCAAATCCACCTCAGCTTTAGGAGCATCATCAAGAACTGATGTCACGTCGATGTTAGTGTCGGTCCATTTAAATCCCTCAAAGGGTAGGGGCTGATTCATGGTCCATCCATATTTGACATCGTAGTACATAAGGTATACGTCAGGTTTGATTGTATCATATGTAGGTAAATACTTTTGATTGCAGTAGCACGTCGTTCTGAACACACCTGACTCAGACCTTCTCGTATGCTCTTCTCTATAAACAAGAGCTGTCAACAACTCGAGCTCCTGCCCTGTATGTTTTAACATTGTCTGCCATGTGTAAGCTGATAGCGTGTAAGAATGGACGGGGCCAAGCCCATATGTCGTTTGACAGCTTGTCCGGAATTGCTCAAAAACTTCAGCCAATAACATCACATTGGTCTTGAGATATAAATCGGAATATTGACCCAAGTTCTGAATATTAAACGCCTTCCACACTTTCTGAGCATGCGCGCACAGTTTCTTCGTAATTCCTTTACCTTCCAGCTTATTGTAAAAGTCCTGATGGCTAGGTAATGATGTGTAAATGAGTTTTTCAAAAAATCAACGAAATCGTATGGATGGACACCTTTTCGCGTCAATAGTTTAAACTGCTCGTCACTTAAATATGTAAATTCACTTTTTAGTAGAGGATATGTGTTTAGATATGACCCCCGTGTTTCTAAAGATGAGCTCATAAAGCGGAAACTGTCGATAAATTTATAGTTGACCAAGTTCTGAGGTATGTATTTTGTGAAATATATATATTTTTCTTCGGTCATCGGCAGCATTTCCACACGAACATCCAAATCTACAGCGATGCTTTTGATTAGGAAATGGTTGTCATAACCGCTCAGATTATGAAAAACCACAGGTATTGTATGTGAATCTTGGTACATAATATTACAACCTTCTTGCGCAGGTCCTCTGCAGTTGTTGGTGGGCACTAAATAATCATGATTGCGAACTTTTTTATCTTTTAAACCAAACGGTTTTTCGCAAATATGACAATGAGTTGCTGTTTCGAAATCAGCTTGTTGTTCCAATGACAATGGAGCTATATCGTAGGGACACATAAATATAGTTTCCATTGTAAAAATAATAACTCTCTAAAACAGCTAGGTGCCCTTACACATCGGCAATTTTAATGCACCATCCCCTTAAAGCACATAAATCGCCTAAACTATTCAAATATACGTCCCCAAAGATCGATCGTGCCCCCATGATCAACCCTTAATTATGCATAGAAAGTTCCCCAAGCCTATTAATGGCTATCTTTCTATGAAATTAAACTAGAACAATAAATCTATAGCTATTAAATTTACATATAAATTTTATTTTTAATTAAGAATACCCCTATTCTTAAATAAATTTATAAAATGTGATTTAAGCTTAAATTTATAATAGATATTTAATACTAATAAATTATTTTACACATATACATGTTTGTAATGCTTTATTAATAAACTTTTACTTTAATAATCCTAAAAACCAAGACATTCTCAATTTTTAAGCTCCCATTGTAAAAATAATAACTCTCTAAAACAGCTAGGTGCCCTTACACATCGGCAATTTTAATGCACCATCCCCTTAAAGCACATAAATCGCCTAAACTATTCAAATATACATCCCCAAAGATCGATCGTGCCCCCATGATCAACCCTTAATTATGCATAGAAAGTTCCCCAAGCCTATTAATGGCTATCTTTCTATGAAATTAAACTAGAACAATAAATCTATAGCTATTAAATTTACATATAAATTTTATTTTAATTAAGAATACCCTATTCTTAAATAAATTTATAAATTGTGATTTAAGCTTAAATCACATTTTATAAACTAAAATTTATATCAAATTTTTAAAATTTTAAAGAATTCATATTAATTAAACTTGTAAAAATATAAATGAATAGAAAACTCAATAAATTCCAAAATTAATTTTAATTTTAAAATTTTATATACCCAAAATTTTCAAAATTTAAATTTTAATATAAAATGGAAATTTCATATTATTCAATTTTTAAATATGAAATTTATGAAAATTTAATTAAATTTTCATTCGTTCAATTGTTAATTTACTTTTAATAGCTTAAATTCATAATAATACCTTAATTGTCTATATTAAAAAGTTAAAAGCCCATTAAATTTTATTTTATAGTAATTGATTTGTGTGTACAACGCTTAAATTTATAACAAATAAATATTTAATACTAATGAATAATTTGTTCACGAAATGTGTACACATTTGTTATGCTTTATTAATAAGGTTTTACTTTAAAATTCTGAAAAACAGGGTATTTTTTTTTTTTTTTTTTATTAGTTAATTTATTCTATATAAATGTTTAATGAATAAAGTATTATTATATTAATGCTTAATACCCATTAACTATTTATACAGATGCTATATCATTTATTGTTAATATAATTATTATTAATATATATTTTATATTAATTAATAATTGATTTATAAATATATAATATATATATATATATATAAAGAGTATATTTAAATATCACAATATTTATTAATAAGATATATAAATCTATCCTTTCTCTTTTTTCTGAGGATTTATATAACGACTATATATGAATAGTTCTACATACATACTTATTTCTCCTACTATATTAAGACCTTTTTTTATTATCTAATATTTTAATATATATATAATATATTATATATTTATATATAGTTATGATAAAATTATTCTTATAGATTAATAAATACTTATTAAATAATAATTGGTATATATTTTTAAGATTATGGAGATATAATAAGTAAAATTTTATATAGTAAGGGTAAATTAAAATCTTTTTTTAACATGGGATTTTGAGGTCAAAAAAAAAAAACGAAAAAATCGCAAAAACGAAAAAAAAAAAAATTTTAAAGAAAACAAATACCAATTCAATATTTTTAACTATTTTTATTAACTATGACTTTTTCCATGATCATAAAAATTTTTTATAAAATTTCCATTACCATAGAACCTTTATTAACATTATATTAATATTCATAATCGCCACATAAAATTAGTTTATTTTTATAATAAACAAATTTTATCAATATTAAATTAATTTTCCAATGATTTTTAAAAGACCTCTTTTAGTGGTATTTCAAGTTTAAATATTACAAAAATTCTCTTTCCAGGATACCACTTTTATTATAGAGCCTCTATTTTCAAGACAAAATTAATCAGAGCCCTATCACTAAAATTAATTTATTTTCCTTTTCATAAATTTATCATTAAATTTATATTAATTTCTAATGATTATAAAAGAGATTCATTTATTCAATTTGTCTACAGTAAAATATTAAAAGTGACCTGCCCGAAAAGGAGTATTTTGATAGAATAAAGCATGTAGAAAATCCTACGATCACTATGCTTAATAAATCAATTTATCGCCTAAAATCTCAAAAATTTTCATACATCGTATAATAAAGCATAAAATTAAATAAAATGGTAAGCTAAATTAAGCTTTTGGACTCATACCCCAAATATAAAGAAATTTTCCTTTTTAATTAAAAAACTATTTAAAATAACATTTATAATCACGCTTATTACAAGATCCATGATCTCGATCTCCAGAAATAATTGGCTAGGTATGTGAATCGGCCTAGAAATTAACCTTCTATCAATTATTCCGATTTTACAAAACCTATAAATAAAATATCAACCGAATCTTCAATTAAATATTTTATTACACAAGCATTAGCCTCGTCTATTTTAATCATAACTATAATACTAATAATAATAAAAACCGGATTAGCTACTAATACAGAAAATTCACTATTAAATCTATCCATAATTTCAGCGCTTCTAATAAAAATAGGAATAGCCCCGTTCCATTTTTGATTCACTGAAATTATAGAAGGATTAACATGAATAAATTGCTTAATCATAATAACATGGCAAAAATTAACCCCCATAGTTTTTGTTATGTACAACACGGTTTTTCCAGTATTTATAGAAATTATTATTATTTCAGGAACCATTATTAGAAGAATCATAAGATTAAATCAAACAAGAATGCGAAAATTATTAACCTATTCATCAATTAACCATATGAGATGAATACTAAGAAGAATAATACTTGCACAAACTATTTGATTATATTATTTTTCAATTTATTCATTAATAACAATTAATATCTCATGAATACTAATAAAAAATAAGATTTCCTATATTAACCAGCTCAGATCAAATAACCTATCCCCTAAAATAAAAATACTATTCTCATTAAATTTCCTTAATTTAAGAGGATTACCGCCATTTTTAGGATTCTTACCTAAATGAATCACAATCGAGCTTTTGGTAGATAAAAATATAGAATATATAACAATTACAATATTAATTTTCACAACCTTAATAATTTCCATTTATCTAAAAATAATGCTCTCCTCACTTTTAATAGAAAAATCATTTAAAAACTGAAAATCAATACCAACAAAAATAAAATCATTCATATTCAGAAAATTCAACATTATTAGCCTATTAACCTTACCATTAATAACGATCTCATTCAATTTAGCTTAATCCGAAAGGATTTAAGTTAAACCAAACTATCAGCCTTCAAAGTTGAAAACAATTATTTTTAAGCCTTGAAAATAATTTACCATTAAATTTGCAATTTAATATCATAATTGACTACAAAACCTATTGAAAGAAATCATTTCATAAATAAATTTACAATTCACCGCCTACAATTCAGCCATATCAATGAAATGGCTTTTTTCCACTAATCATAAAGATATTGGAACCCTGTATTTTATTTTTGGCGCATGGGCTGGAATATTGGGAACATCCCTCAGACTATTAATTCGTATAGAATTAAGAACTCCTAGAACATTAATTGGTAACGATCAAATATATAATGTTATTGTAACTGCCCATGCATTAATCATAATTTTTTTCATAGTAATACCCGTAATAATTGGAGGTTTTGGTAATTGATTAGTCCCTCTAATATTAGGAGCACCAGATATAGCATTTCCTCGAATAAATAATTTAAGGTTCTGATTACTCCCCCCTTCATTAACCTTATTAATTACGAGAAGCTTAATCGAAAGAGGAGCTGGAACTGGATGAACAATTTATCCACCCTTATCATCCAATATTACCCACAGAAGAAGAACTGTTGATCTGGCCATTTTCAGAATTCATTTAGCAGGAGCTTCATCAATTCTAGGGGCTATTAACTTTATTTCCACAATTATTAATATAAAACCCAAGAGAATAACCTTTAATCAAATGCCTCTTTTCGTTTGAGCCTAGGAATCACAGCAATATTTTATTGCTATCGCTCCCAGTCTTAGCTGGAGCCATTACAATACTATTAACAGACCGAAATATCAATACATCCTTCTTTGACCCCGCTGGAGGCGGTGATCCAATCCTTTTTCAACATTTATTTTGATTTTTTGGACACCCAGAAGTATACGTATTAATTTTACCTGGATTTGGTTTAATTTCTCACATTATTATACATGAAAGAGGAAAAAACGAAACATTTGGACATACAGGAATAATTTATGCTATAGCAACAATTGGTATTCTAGGATTTATTGTTTGAGCTCATCACATATTCACAATCGGATTAGATATTGACACTCGAGCCTACTTCACATCTGCTACAATAATCATTGCAGTTCCCACAGGAATTAAGATTTTCAGATGAATAGCAACAATTCATGGAAGACGATTATATTACTCCCCTCAAATAATATGAGCATTAGGATTTATTTTCCTTTTCACAGTAGGAGGTATTACTGGAGTAATTCTAGCTAATTCATCTCTAGATATCATTTTACATGATACTTATTATGTAGTAGCACACTTTCACTACGTTTTATCAATAGGAGCAGTTTTTGCCATTATAGGAGGAATTGTACATTGATTTCCATTATTTTTAGGAATTACTATAAACAATAAACTTTTAAAAATCCAATTTTTAACTATATTTACAGGAGTAAATATAACATTCTTTCCCCAACACTTTTTAGGGTTAAGAGGAATACCACGACGATACTCTGATTACCCAGATGCATACATACCATGAAATATGCTTTCCTCAATAGGATCCTTAATTTCTCTTATAAGAGTAACCTTATTTATTTACATTTTATGAGAAAGATTAATAACTAAAAAAAAAACAATCATAAAGACTCATATAAAAACATCAATAGAATGATTACAAAACTTCCACCCTCAGAACACACATATAACGAATTATCAATTTTAGTGAAATTCTAATGTGGCAGACTAGTGCGGTAAACTTAAGATTTTCTTATAAAATATAATTTCTTTAGAATGGCTACTTGAGCAAATTGGTCATTAATAGATGCAAACTCTCCATCTATAGAACAATTAATTTTCTTTCACGATTACAGAATAGCAATCCTAATCGCCATTATTTCTATAGTAGCATCAATAACACTAACAATAGCCTTAAGAAAATATAAATATAAGAAATTATTAAATGGTCAACTAATTGAATCAATCTGAACAATTATTCCAGCCATTACATTAGTATTCATCTCAATTCCATCATTAACCCTAATATATCTATTTGATGAAACTAACTCACCTATCATATCAGTAAAAACATTGGGAAATCAATGATATTGAAAATATGAATTCTCAGATTTCATTAAAAAAGAACTAAACGCATATCTAGAAAACAATAAAAAATTCAGCTTCCGCTTATTAGATGTAGATAATCAATTAATTTTACCACTAAAATCAAAAATCCGTATAATATTTACATCTCTTGATGTAATTCATTCGTGAACAATCCAATCACTAAGAGCAAAAATAGATGCCACCCCCGGACGATTAAACCAATTATTGTTCATAATTAATTACCCGGGAATTTACTTTGGACAATGCTCAGAAATTTGTGGCATAAATCATAGATTCATGCCAACATCTATTGAAAGAGTAATACCAAAATTTTTTATTAAGTGGCTGAAAACTTCATCATTAGATGACTGAAAGTAAGTACAGGTCTCTTAAATCTTCAAATAGTAATTAACATCTACTTCTAATGGAAAATTTAGTTAAATCTATAACATTAGTCAGTCAAGCTAAAATTATTTAAACAATAATTTTCTATTCCTCAAATGGCTCCCTCGATGTGATTAAATATTCTAATTATTAGATCAACAATAATTATATTAACAAATTCAATAATTTATTTTCAATACACAATAAATCTTAATAGTAAAAATCTACCAAAACACAATATTAATTGAAAATGATAAACCTTTTTTCTTCATTCGATCCAACCACATCAAATAATTATTCAATAAATTGAATAATCCTATTAACTATTATAATTTCAATACCATGTATTTTCTGGGCAATCCCCTCACGTATAAATTACTTATGAAATACCTTAACAAATAAATTAAACAAAGAACTTAAAATAAACATAAAAACCAGCAAGACTTCAACACTTCTTTTTATCTCTTTATTTATATTTATCATTGTAAATAATATAATAAGATTATTCCCCTACATTTTTCCAAGAACAAGAATCATTTCAACTAACCTTTCCCTAGCCCTTCCCATATGAATAAGAATTGTAATATTCGGCTGAATAAACAACACAAAACATATATTAGCCCACTTAATTCCCCTAGGAACGCCACCATTATTAATATCATTTATAGTCTGCATCGAAACAATTAGAAACCTTATTCGGCCTGGCACTCTAACCATCCGATTAACTGCCAATCTTATTGCAGGCCACCTAATAATAAATCTACTAGGAAATTCATTACTAAACTATTCAATTTTAACTGTCTGATTAACTATTTCAATTCAAATAATATTAATAATACTGGAATTAGCAGTCTCAATTATTCAAGCATATGTGTTTACAACTCTCATCACCCTATATTTTAGAGAAATTAATTAATGATAAAAAATCATCCATTTCATATGGTTGAAATTAGCCCTTGACCAATTCTTACCGCTTTAGCCTCCATATCCACAGCAGTAGGTATTATCATAATAATACACTTAAACAATATTAATTTGTTAATATTAAGAATAATAATTATAATAACAAACTTATATCAATGATGACGAGATGTTACTCGAGAAAGAACATTTCAAGGAATACATACTTCAAAGTCTTAATAAACATAAAATGAGGAATAATTCTATTTATTATTTCAGAAATTATATTTTTCTCATCTTTTTTTTGAAGATACTTCCACAGAAGACTATCCCCTAATATCGAAATTGCAATAATATGACCACCCAAAAACATTATTACATTTAATCCTCTAGAAATTCCCCTATTAAATACTCTAGTATTAATCTCATCAGGAATCTCTATAACCTGAGCTCACCATAGTTTAATAGAAAACAATTTTAAACAAACAATAAATAGATTAATCATTACGATCTCATTAGGAATCTATTTTACAATATTACAAGGATTTGAATATATACAATCAACTTTTTCAATTTCAGATTCCATTTATGGATCGACATTTTTCATTGCAACAGGATTCCACGGAATTCACGTAATCATTGGAACTACGTTTTTACTTGTTAATTTAAAACGTATTTATATAAATTACGTTTCATCCTTTCATCACTTCAGATTCGAAGCTGCAGCATGATACTGACATTTCGTAGATGTAGTATGACTATTTTTATACATCTCTTTATACTGATGAGGAAAATATTTATATAGTATAAATATTATCTTTAACTTCCAATTAAAAGATTTAATCAAATTAATATAAATAATATATCTAATATTAACTATCGTAATACTAATAATAATAATTTCAACATTATTAACCATAATTTCACTAAATCTAGCAAAAAAAACATTTAATGATCGAGAAAAAACATCCCCATTTGAATGTGGATTCGACCCAAAAACCTCTGCACGATTACCTTTTAGACTTCATTTCTTTCTAATTGCAATAATTTTTTTAATTTTCGACGTTGAAATTACAATAATATTACCATTAATAATAATAATAAAAATTTCTAAATTATCAACTCTAATCATACTAATAATCACATTCGTCATCCTCCTATTAATTGGACTATACCATGAATGAAACCAAGGAGCATTAAACTGAACAATTTAGGATAAATTAACTAATTTGCAAATAGTTTCAATATTTGATTAACATCGAATTATCTTAATATAAAAAAAAAAAACACCCTGTTTTTCAGAATTTTAAAGTAAAACCTTATTAATAAAGCATAACAAATGTGTACACATTTCGTGAACAAATTATTCATTAGTATTAAATATTTATTTGTTATAAATTTAAGCGTTGTACACACAAATCAATTACTATAAAATAAAATTTAATGGGCTTTTAACTTTTTAATATAGACAATTAAGGTATTATTATGAATTTAAGCGATTAAAAGTAAATTAACAATTGAACAAATAGTTAATAAAATTTAGTAAAAACAAAGTCCACCATTCCAATATATAAATTTTACAAATCAAAACCCCTAGGAATTTATTTAAATAGTTAATAAAATTTAGTAAAATAAATAGTTAAAAATATTTACTCTTATTTGCAAATATTTTCGACATTAACTTTAAGCTTTATAAAAATATAAAATTGAATAAGAAACGAAAAATCGTATTTAATTTCGACCTAAACTTTTGGATCAACATCCCTTATTCAGATTTGATTTAATTAAAACCAAAAAGAGGTATGTTACTGTTAATAACAAAATTGAAATATTTCTAATTAAAGAAATAAAAATTTAAAGCTTCTAACTTTAATCAAGAGCATCAGTTCATATTTCTATTTAAGTAGGTTAAAAAAACCATTACATTTTCATTGCAAAAATATACAATTTTCTTAAATATTTTAAAGATTAAATCTTCCTTAATGTCTTCAGCATTAAACTCTTATAAGCTATTAAAATAAAGAATTAATAAGCAAATTCAAACTAAAAATAAAGTTAAAAAAATCTTTAAATTATTATTATAAAAGCTTTGAATTACTCAACTTTCATTTTTTAAAGAATTATATAAATTTTGTCTACCTAAATATTCACACCAACCGTGATCCATCAATTTGAAAAAATTTCCTCTCAATAATAACAATCTATAATTAAATCTAACAGTTAAAAATCCTAAATTCCACATAGATCTCATAAAAAAGGAAATCTTATAATACTTTAAAGTCTTTGAATAATTTGCTAATCCAAATCAAGATATTAAAGCACCTATCATAAAACCAAATAATATAAAAACGAAAACTATAATTTTTAAATTTAAAGGTAAACACACAAAATAAGGAGTAGGCAATATTAACCAAGAAATTATTCTCCCACTTAAAATTACAAAAATAATAATTCCCCCCATACCCCGCAACATTTCATTATCAGAATCAATAATAGAAAAATAACAAGCCCCGTTAAAAGGTTTAACTAAGGTATAATAAACTAATCGAAATGAATATATAACAGTCAAACCAATAGAAAAATAAAAAATCATATAAATATAAATATTTAAAAATTTTATAGACATAAACTCTAAAATTAAGTCCTTAGAATAAAATCCTGATAAAAACGGAAGTCCACATAAAGCCAAATTACAAATAATAAAAAAACAACTAGTTAGAGGAATTTTATGAATTATTGACCCCATATATCGAATATCTTGACAATCTCTTATGTTATGAATTATTGCCCACAATAAATAACAGCGCCTTAAATAAAGCATGCATTAATAAATGAAAAAAAGCTAATGTTTCCTCCCCTATTGCTAAAATTCTTATTATTAACCCTAATTGACTTAAAGTTGAAAGAGCAATAATTTTTTTTAAATCAAATTCAAAATTAGCAACCAACCCAGACATAAATATAGTTAAACTTGAAATAAACAATAATACTATCATAAAATCATTTCCCAATAAATTATTAAATCGAATCAATAAATAAACTCCAGCTGTTACTAAAGTTGAAGAATGAACAAGTGCTGATACAGGAGTTGGAGCCGCTATAGCCGACGGTAATCACGCTGAAAATGGAATCTGAGCTCTTTTTGTTAAAGCTGCTAAAATAACTAAAAATATTACTACTCGAGAACATAAATTATTAAAATCCATATAAAAAATAAAATTTCATCTTCCAAAATTTATTATTCAAGCAATAGAAACTAACAATATTACATCCCCAACACGATTTCTTAAAGCAGTAATTATCCCCGAATTAAAAGATTTTAAATTCTGATAATAAATTACTAAACAATAAGAAACTAATCCCAGACCGTCCCATCCAAGCAAAATTCTAATTAAATTAGGACTAATAATAACAAATATTATAGAAATTACAAATAAAAAAATCAATAAAATAAAACGACTAATATACAAACCTTAGCTATATACCTATAACTATAAAAAACCACTATAGAAGAAATAAATAAAACAAAGCTTATAAATAACAATCTTACCCAATCCAGCAAAACTGAAAAAACTAATATTCTAGAATTAATATTTAAGATTTCATATTCCAATATATACACAATCAAACATTATAAACCAAGTTCTTAACAAAAACAGTAAAACACCTCCTAATCAAAAAAAAATGCGTAAATGAAACAAATCGAAATTATTTAAGATAAATTATATCATAGATCCCACAAATCTATATTTTATTTAAACTACTTAAATATATAAACATATCGCACGCTAACACTATAAAAATTAGAGGCACGGCATGTAAAAACATTAACATAAATTCCGGAATTCTAATAATCTCCAAAGAATAAAGCCCTCTATAATATTGACCATGTTGTGAAAAAGAATACAAATATAACGAATAAGAAGCACTAAAACGAAATAACCATTAAAAATAAAATAGAAAAATAACTTCAAGAAACAATTCTTCTAATTAACAGAACTTCTCCTAAAAAATTTAATGAAGGTGGAGCTGCTATATTAAAACAACAAAATATAAATCAAAACAAAGACAATCTAGGAAATAAATTCATAAACCCTTATTTAAAAATAAACTACGCTACCTACCCGGCTATAAGAAATATTTGATAAACAAAAAAGACCTGAAGAACATAATCCATGAGCAATCATTATCATTAAAGCACCATATATTCCATACAAATTCATAGTTATAATACCAGCTAAAACTAAAGACATATGTGACACTGAAGAATAAGCAATTAAAGACTTAATATCTCTTTGTCGTAAACACATTAAAGCAATATAAGCTCCCCCAATCAAACTCAAAAAAATAACATAAAAATTAACAAACCTAATCTTTAAAAATATTACCATAACTCGCATTAATCCATAGCCACCTAATTTTAATATAATACCAGCTAAAATTATCGAACCAGCAATTGGAGCTTCAACATGTGCCTTTGGTAATCACAAATGAACTAAAAACATGGGCATTTTCACAAAAAATACCATATTAATACAAAAATATATTAAATATGAATTAATATCAACAAAATTATTATAATCAAGAGAATAAAACATATAATAAATATATATAATAGCTAATAATATAGGTAAAGAAACTAATATTATATATATAAATAAATACATCCCCTTGAACACGTTCAGGTTGGTACCCTCACCCAAAATTAAAATAAAAGTATGAATCATTATAAATTCAAAGAACATATAAAACACAAATAAATTATAAGTAAAAAAGCAACAAACAAAGAAAATCTTAATATTAACAGAATAATTAAAACAAATCTCTAATCGTCTCTGTTGCTATAATTATTAAAATGAAATTCATAACATTAAAATAATTATAAAAAGAAACATAATCACAACCCATAACAAATCCAATTCTATAAAACCTAAAATAAACATTTAAATTTAACCAAAAATACAATCAAAATTAAATATGATAAAATTATAAATAAGTAATTTCGGCATAAAGGAATCATAAAATCAAAACAAAATAAATTTTATCATAAAATATTTAAAACTTGAAAATAATCATTTCCGTAAGAACGAACCATAACCACCAACAAAGAAAGACCTAAAGATCTTTCACAAACCATTATTGAAATGAAAACTAACGTAAAATAATATTCATCTAAATTCACAACAAATACGTGAAACAACAAAAATAAGGCAGATAACACTATAAATTCAAGTCTTAATAACATTAGCATAAAATGCTTACACTTTAGGGCAAAATTAATTGCCCCAATAATATAAGAATATAAACAAATGTAAAAAGACGAAATCATCATAGTTTTAATAATTTAAATAAAAATATTGATTTTGTAAATCAAACTTAGAAATTCTTTAAAACTTCAGAGAAACAAATTATTCTTAATATCCAAAATTAACGTTTTTTTTAAACTATCTCTGAAATTACATTGATACTCAACATATTAATTATTATTTCATCTATATTTCTATTCACAAATCACCCACTATCAATAGGACTCATATTAATAATGCAAACTTTATTAATTTCTATAATAATAGGAAGAATATCAATAAAATTTTGATATTCCTTCATTATTTTCATCATTATAGTCGGAGGAATACTAGTTCTATTTTTTATATAACAAGAATTTCTTCTAACAAAAAATTTAAACTTTCATGAATTATAGCTCTAACTTTTTTTGCATTAATAATTATCACAATTTTTATCAACAATAATATTCCACAAACCCTCAATATTCCGTTCAATTTAACAGTAAGAAAATTTTATAATCACTATTCAAGAAGCTTAATAATTATATTAATAATATACTTTCTAATTACATTAATTGCAGTAGTAAAATTAAAAACAAACTTTGGCCCATTACGACAAAAATAATGAAAATAATAAAAAATAACTCTATATTAAAACTAATTAACAATGCCCTAATTGATTTGCCCACCCCATCTAATATTTCAATATGATGAAATTTCGGCTCCATATTAGGTCTATGCTTAACATTACAAATTATTACAGGATTATTTCTAAGAATACATTTCTGCCCAAATACAATAATAGCATTTGAAAGAATTTCTCATATTTATCGTAACGTAAATTATGGGTGATTAATTCGAATCATTCACGCTAACGGAGCTTCAATATTTTTTATTTGTCTTTATTTACACGTTGCCCGCGGACTTTATTATGGATCTTACTTATTAAAACAAACTTGAACAATTGGGGTAATAATTATTTTAATCACCATAGGAACAGCATTTTTCGGATACGTTTTACCATGAAGACAAATATCATTTTGAGGGGCTACAGTTATTACAAATCTCGTTTCAACTATCCCTTATCTAGGAATATCTATAGTTCAATGATTATGAGGGGGATTTTCAGTAGAAAATCCAACTCTAAATCGATTTTTCTCCTTTCATTTTATATTACCATTCATGATTATTGCTATAGTATTAATTCATCTAATGCTCCTTCATCAAACAGGATCTAATAATCCTTTAGGAACCAACAGAAATATAGATAAAATCCCGTTTCATCCTTATTTTACTATTAAAGACATATTATGAATTATAATAATATTCTCATTAATCATATTAATCTCGCTTATTAAACCCTTCTTATTAAGAGATCCAGACAATTTTGTTGAAGCAAATCCTATAATAACACCATCTCACATTAAACCAGAATGATATTTTTTATTTGCTTACGCAATCTTACGATCAATCCCTAATAAATTAGGGGGAGTAATAGCCCTAGTTATATCAATTTGCATTATATTCATTATACCAATAATAAACAAATCAATACAAAGAAACAAATTTTATCCCCCCAATAAATTATTATTTTGAATATTTGTTTCCAACAATCATACTAACATGAATCGGGCTCAAAAGTTGAAATCCCATTCATTATAATAAGGAAATTCTTACAATTTCATATTTTATATTTTTTCCGCTGAATTTATTACTATACAAACTTTGAGATAAAATATTAAAATTTTAGCTAATGAACTTGACATAAGTATATATTTTGAAAATATAAAAAAGGCCCATACCTATTAGCTTAAAAATTTTTAAAATAAAATTATTCAGCCTTATAATTGTTACTCATTTATTCTACTAAATTTCATTAACTCTTCCTAAAAGCTCGTAAAAATATTTACAACAGGTAAATATTCTCAACAACTTATTCTACTAAATTTCATTAACTCTTCCTAAAAGCTCGTAAAAATATTTACAACAGGTAAATATTTTCTATTTATTCTACTAAATTTCATTAACTAATTTAAATAAAAATAAATATTCTCATTCCATAAAATAACAATAATAAATTTAATGAAACTGGTAAAAACCTCTTTCAACATATATATATAAGTTTATCATAACGAAAACGAGGTAACGTTCCACGCACTCAAATAAATAAAACATAACAAAACAACCTTAATAAAAATAAAAATTATAAATATCACCCCTAAAACATTAAAGCAAAAAATCTTATCAACATAATTATTGAATACTCAGCTATAAAAATTAATGCAAAATTCCACCTCTGTACTCAACATTAAACCCAGATACCAATTCAGACTCCCCTGCAAAATCAAACGGCCTTCGGTTAGTTTCAGCCAACAAAGAAACAAATATAATTAACCCAAGAGGAAACCCCAAAATCAAAAATCACAAATAATACTGAAATACAATAAAATAATATATATTAAATCTACAAATTAAAAATAAAAAAGACAATAAAATTAAATACATTCTTACTTCATAAGAAATAACTTGTCAACTCTACGAAGAGATCCTAACATTGAATAATTAGAATTTGACGATCATCCAGCTATTATAACAAAATATACCCCAACTCTGGAACAACACAAAAAAACAATAATCCCAATGAAAATGAATAAATATTGAAAAAAAAGGTATACTTATTCATATAACTAAAGACAAAGTAAATATTAATAAAGGACAAATTAAAAATACAATAAAATTAGATATAAAAGGAAAAATCAATTCCTTGGTAAATAGTTTAATAGCATCTCTAAAAGGTTGAACCAACCCTAAATATCCCACTTTATTGGGCCCTTTTCGCAATTGAATATATCCTAAAACTTTTCGTTCTAATAAAGTAAAAAAAGCAATACCAACAAAAAAATAACACAAAAACTAATAAGCATCTAACAAAAGGAAACTATCCAATATAACCAAGTATTATTTGTATTTACTTACTTAAAATGATTCTAAATCAATCACACTAATCTGCCAAAATAATAATTAATTTTAATATATATTTGGTCCTCTCGTACTAAAATATATTAAATTTTAAAGATAGAATCCAACCTGGCTCACACCGGTTTAAACTCAGATCATGTAAAATTTCAAAGGTCGAACAGACCTAATTTTTAAGCTACTGCGCCAAAATAAATTTTAATCCAACATCGAGGTCGCAAACTTCCCTTACAATAAGAACTTTAAAGGAAAATTACGCTGTTATCCCTAAGGTAATTCGTTTTATTTTTAAAATCATTAAAATTTCAAATTAATTATCATCAATATAAAATTTAAAGAATTAATTTAATCTTCAAGTCACCCCAAATAAACATTAACATAAGTTACTAAAATAATATAATGTAAAATTCTATAGGGTCTTCTCTTTTAAAATTATTTAAGCTTTTAACTTAAAAATAAAATTTAAAATCAATTTAAAAAGAGACAGAAATCATCTTGTCCAATCATTCATTCCAGTTCCCAATTAAGAAACTAATGATTATGCTACCTTAGCACAGTTAAAATACTGCGGCAATTTAATTAATCATTGAGCAGATTAAACCTTAAATCAAAATCAAAAAGACATGTTTTTATTAAACAGGCAGAAAATTTATTGCCGAATTCCTTGTTTTAAACTCACAAACCCAACACATATATAATAAAATTTACTAATTCAATCATTTTTACAAAATTAATAAAATTTAAAATTTAATTTAAATAAAAAAATTAAAACAATTAAAAATAATATTTACAACAATCGAAAATATAAATTTATCTTAAAGATTAACAATATTAGTTATACAAAAATTACAAAAACCTAAATTTTTAATTTATTTATATAAAAGATTATCCCAATATATATATAATATTTAAAAGTTTTAAATAGAAATTAATTCAAAATCAATTAAACAATAAAATTAAATTTTTTTCTTTAAAAACCAGATATATTAAAACACGAATAACATTTAATCTCTAATTAATTATTATAAATTCTAATTTAACAGAAAAATAAATAACAAATTAAATCTTTTTAAATCGGGACAAATTTTTACAAATCTAATATTTAATAAACCCTGATACAAAAGGTACGTTAAATTAAAACTTCTTTCTCAATTTTTTTTGATATTTAAAAATTCATTCACATTACTAATAATCTATAATAAATAAAACCTTATTCAAAATCAATAATAAACAAAAAACTAATTTTAGAACAACAACAATAATAATTAAATACAACTCAAATAACATTATAAAATGAACTTTTTAATGTAAATAAAATACTTTATATTAAGATATTACTTGTTTTCCAGATACACCTTCCGGTACATCTACTTTGTTACGACTTATTTCTAACGAAAGCGACGGGCAATATGTACACATTTTAAAACTAAATCAAAAAATAATAAAATTTAATTTACACTCAAATCCAATTTAATCAACATTAATAAACATTAAAACCAATTCTAATAAATTTGTAACCCATTTCACACTTTCTACAAACTGCATCTTGATCTGACATTAAATAAAAATAATTAAAAATATTAAAATTCAATTAAAATACTCACAAACAACGATATACAAGCCAACAAAAGTAAAATAATCGTGTACTGTCAATCACGGAACAGGTTCCTCTGAATAGATTAAAATGCCGCCACATTTTTTTACTTTCAATTAATCATAACTTAATAATAAGAAAATAAAAATTCCTTTACAATAATAGGGTATCTAATCCTAGTTTATTAAAAATCTCGCAGAATAACACAAACACACATATAAATAAAATAATTATTAAATTCCACCTATTAAAATTATTATTAATTTATTAAAATCCTGTTTTTCAATCACTAAGAAGTTTTAATTGTCCTGATCGTATAACCGCAATTGCTGGCACAAACTTTATTAGAACTATATATATATCCAAATTAAGAATTCCCAAATACATAATTCTATCTACTACGAATTCTTTTATAAAAAATAATTGTATATAAAAAAAATAAATACTAAAACTAAAAATCAAAATTAAATTTTACAAATATAACCTATCCCGTAACATTTACCTATAAAATTAAATAGAAATTTAAAATAATTCTCAATTTTTAAGCTCCCATTGTAAAAATAATAACTCTCTAAAACAGCTAGGTGCCCTTACACATCGGCAATTTTAATGCACCATCCCCTTAAAGCACATAAATCGCCTAAACTATTCAAATATACGTCCCCAAAGATCGATCGTGCCCCCATGATCAACCCTTAATTATGCATAGAAAGTTCCCCAAGCCTATTAATGGCTATCTTTCTATGAAATTAAACTAGAACAATAAATCTATAGCTATTAAATTTACATATAAATTTTATTTTTAATTAAGAATACCCCTATTCTTAAATAAATTTATAAAATGTGATTTAAGCTTAAATTTATAATAGATATTTAATACTAATAAATTATTTTACACATATACATGTTTGTAATGCTTTATTAATAAACTTTTACTTTAATAATCCTAAAAACCAAGACATTCTCAATTTTTAAGCTCCCATTGTAAAAATAATAACTCTCTAAAACAGCTAGGTGCCCTTACACATCGGCAATTTTAATGCACCATCCCCTTAAAGCACATAAATCGCCTAAACTATTCAAATATACGTCCCCAAAGATCGATCGTGCCCCCATGATCAACCCTTAATTATGCATAGAAAGTTCCCCAAGCCTATTAATGGCTATCTTTCTATGAAATTAAACTAGAACAATAAATCTATAGCTATTAAATTTACATATAAATTTTATTTTTAATTAAGAATACCCCTATTCTTAAATAAATTTATAAAATGTGATTTAAGCTTAAATTTATAATAGATATTTAATACTAATAAATTATTTTACACATATACATGTTTGTAATGCTTTATTAATAAACTTTTACTTTAATAATCCTAAAAACCAAGACATTCTCAATTTTTAAGCTCCCATTGTAAAAATAATAACTCTCTAAAACAGCTAGGTGCCCTTACACATCGGCAATTTTAATGCACCATCCCCTTAAAGCACATAAATCGCCTAAACTATTCAAATATACATCCCCAAAGATCGATCGTGCCCCCATGATCAACCCTTAATTATGCATAGAAAGTTCCCCAAGCCTATTAATGGCTATCTTTCTATGAAATTAAACTAGAACAATAAATCTATAGCTATTAAATTTACATATAAATTTTATTTTTAATTAAGAATACCCCTATTCTTAAATAAATTTATAAAATGTGATTTAAGCTTAAATCACATTTTATAAACTAAAATTTATATCAAATTTTTAAAATTTTAAAGAATTCATATTAATTAAACTTGTAAAAATATAAATGAATAGAAAAACTCAATAAATTCCAAAATTAATTCTTAATTTTAAAATTTTATATACCCAAAATTTTCAAAAATTTAAATTTTAATATAAAATGGAAATTTCATATTATTCAATTTTTAAATATGAAATTTATGAAAATTTAATTAAATTTTCATTCGTTCAATTGTTAATTTACTTTTAATAGCTTAAATTCATAATAATACCTTAATTGTCTATATTAAAAAGTTAAAAGCCCATTAAATTTTATTTTATAGTAATTGATTTGTGTGTACAACGCTTAAATTTATAACAAATAAATATTTAATACTAATGAATAATTTGTTCACGAAATGTGTACACATTTGTTATGCTTTATTAATAAGGTTTTACTTTAAAATTCTGAAAAACAGGGTATTTTTTTTTTTTTTTTTTATTAGTTAATTTATTCTATATAAATGTTTAATGAATAAAGTATTATTATATTAATGCTTAATACCCATTAACTATTTATACAGATGCTATATCATTTATTGTTAATATAATTATTATTAATATATATTTTATATTAATTAATAATTGATTTATAAATATATAATATATATATATATATATAAAGAGTATATTTAAATATCACAATATTTATTAATAAGATATATAAATCTATCCTTTCTCTTTTTCTGAGGATTATATATGACTATATATGAATAGTTTCTACATACTTATTTCTCCTACTATATTAAGACCTTTTTTTATTATCTAATATTTTAATATATATATAATATATTATATATTTATATATAGTTATGATAAAATTATTCTTATAGATTAATAAATACTTATTAAATAATAATTGGTATATATTTTTAAGATTATGGAGATATAATAAGTAAAATTTTATATAGTAAGGGTAAATTAAAATCTTTTTTTAAAACATGGGGATTTTGAGGTCAAAAAAAAAAACGCAAAAAATCGCAAAAAAACGAAAAAAAAAAATTATTTTAAAAGAAAACAAATACCAATTCAATATTTTTTAACTATTTTTTATTAACTATGACTTTTTCCCATGATCATAAAAAATTTTTTTATAAAATTTCCATTATCATAGAACCTTTATTAACATTATATTAATATTCATAACCGCGCCACATAAAATTAGTTTATTTTTATAATAAACAAATTTTATCAATATTAAATTAATTTTCCAATGATTTTTAAAAAGACCTCTTTTAGTGGTATTTCAAGTTTAAATATTACAAAAATTCTCTTTCCAGGAAACCACTTTTATTATAGAGCCTCTATTTTCAAGACAAAATTAATCAGAGCCCTATCACTCAAAATTAATTTATTTTCCTTTTCACAGATTTATCATTAAATTTATATTAATTTCTAATGATTATAAAAAGAGATTCATTTATTCAATTTGTCTACAGTAAAATATTAAAAAGTGACCTGCCCGAAAAAGGAGTATTTTGATAGAATAAAGCATGTAGAAAATCCTACGATCACTATGCTTAATAAATCAATTTATCACCTAAAATCTCAAAAATTTTCATACATCGTATAATAAAGCATAAAATTAAATAAAAAGGTAAGCTAAATTAAGCTTTTGGACTCATACCCCAAATATAAAGAAATTTTCCTTTTTAATTAAAAAACTATTTAAAATAACATTTATAATCACGCTTATTACAATTGTCGAAGCTCCATAGTAAACCACTTTATACAATCTTCGCCGCGATATGACCGATAAAACGATGATGAGTCATAATAATCACACTTTACATAATATCCAACACTATATGGCACAAGTTCTTGATAGTCTTTCTCGTCTGCAGTAGGTTTCAATATACATTCTAGATCTGCATATACAATAAATGGCACTTCTACTTTATTCTTGGAGTTCTGAAAACGAAATATCTTATATTCTTATGTAGGCAATCGCGGTAGACATGCATATTTTGTCTTGCAATCTATCACACGATTTCTTAATTTATCACTTGTACTAAACTAATGAAGGCAACGATCGCAAATATGTTTCTTTCCTTGATGAGAACTAAGTTGAGGAGACACCAGTCGACTTAAGTCCTTCATCCACAGATGGTGTGAGTTGTATGTTTCAATTCCATCGAAGTATTTAAGACAATTCATATCTTCGCCATAATACTGATTGTGGATCATAAGAGGTTCACATGTTTATCCAATCTAATTTCTGATATCGATATTGGAACAGTAGTAAGCTTGTGTTTCTTTAACTTTAAGGTGTAAACGTTAATTGATATATCATTTTGTGACCCAAAGTTCTTGATCTGGTTTAGAGTCATCGGAAACGGGATGCCTTTTAGATTTAAAACTGAAGAATAATGTGGATAGTTGGACACTTTTTGATGTTCTTGTTCGACAGGATACAGCGCTGCCATTACGGACCACATGAAGCAAGCTTGGTCGTCATTTATTACGTTGATACATGTCTGCTTTTGTTTAATCTCGAGGGGCAACTCAATATACGAAGATTCTCGCAGGGGGTTATACTTGTTAATGTCGACTCCCAAGTTAAGTATGCTCTTCAAACTTCATCTCGTATACCGCTCTTGAAACTCCTCCAACTCCAACATTATTGGTTCTGCAATATTCTCCTTAAACCATCGGTCTAAATTGGTGTCCCGAAAAATGACGGCATTAGACGTCGTAAAATATTTATGCTCTTGTTTAAGCTTGGAGCCAGTTACAATTTCAAACTTTTTGCAAAATACTGTATTAACTTTAATAGCTTTATTAACTTTAATAGAATTCTGGATCCTCCTTTTAAAGAGACTTTTACAGTCTTGTAAAAAGGTATCCATATCTTTATGCTTAAGATTACTAAATACTCCTGTGCGTATGCGTTTTTTGAAAGCCGAGATAGAGTCCTCCCAATGTATTCGGTTTGATGCCGTTTCCTTCTTGTTGTATACCCCGCTCCTTTCTTTTGGGCTACTTTAAATTGCGACCGCATAGTCTTGATATATCCCAATGAAGCCAATAGGTTTTGCTCTTCCCCAACGGATTTTGGTTTTTCAATCGCCTTGTTTAAACGTGGAATTCCAATTCTACACTCACGTAGGCCTTCCACAATCACACTATTATCACATGATTGCCTTGCTAATCCAAGTAGAGCAGCAACGTGCTGCACCAAATCACCGAAAAAAGATATGTTGCTCATTCAACGTTCTACAATAGAATGACAAAATTAGGGCACGCTTGTTATCGTTCGGGTGGGAGGCGTCTTAAAGCAAGTAGGCTAGGCTTGATTATTTGTTTAATAAGTATAACAACCAAAATAATTATAAGTTCATAAATACATAAAATAAAGTGAATTGGTTAAAATTGAATAAATTTTAATTGTTGAAGTAGTTTGAAAGTCTTCGATAATCTTCGGAACTCTTCGGAAGGCTTGGTGCTTGCTTTTGAAATCAAAACAAACTTAAACACTTATAAAACGAATGTCTATATAGCTTGAAGGCGATGAAAGCGGCTTCGGTGGTCGTCGGAACTCTTCGGACGGTTTCGTGTTGTTACAAAGAGTTATGGTTTGAAATTAGAAACTACTAATTTGCAATATTTACAAGTATAGAGGGTTCAGAAGTCTTTGACTGTCTTTGGAACTCTTCGGAGGGTTTCGTTTCTTCCTTTTGGCACAACTTAAGTTACAAAGAGTTATGATTTGAAATTAAAAATTATTACTTTACAATATTTACAAGAATAGAGGGTTCAGAAGTCTTCGGTTGTCTTCGAAACTCTTCGGGAGGTTTCGTTTCTTCTTTTTGGCACAATCTTAAGTCACAAAAAGTTATGATTTGAAATTAAAAACTACTATTTTACAATATTTACAAGTATGGAGGATACTGAAGTCTTCGCTTGTCTTCGGAACCATTCGGAAGGCTTCGGGCCTGATGAGTGAAGTCCACTAAATTACTTGAATGGTGATGATTAGAAAGTATTGACAGGTTTGGGCCGCCCAGACGTCTTCGGTGGTCTTCAGTACCCTTCGGCAGACGTCGTGGACGTGGTGCCCTAGGCCTCGTAGAATACGTCTTTGTAAAACTCTACGGAGATAAACTTGGCAAATACAGTCGACGACATTACCATAATCCACTTCTCGGGACGTACTGGCTGTAAAAGTGGTCTGAATGTGCATCTTCGGCGACGGTGGCAGAAGCGATAGAAGCCTTGGGTGCGATTGGATGGAACGGATCGCATGTCTAAGGGCGTTCAGTGCTTGTTTTCGACTTGCCTGGTGTACAGAACGAATCTTACCACCCATATGTAGGTTGTATAGTTATATCAATCAACTATTATGACGGCTCCAGGTACGGCGGCGGACAGCGTAACGTTTGGAGGTACGCAGGCTATGGTAAGCGCTGTGTTTCGAAGTATAGTAGGCTATGGAGAGCGCTGCTTGGAAGGTTTTGCAGGCTATGGGGAGCACTGCAAGAGAGAGGATTCCTAGGCTATAGTGAGCACTACGAATGTCTTCTGCAGAATTTGAAATATATTTATACACTTCCATTTCATATTCTTCCTGTGTTGAAAAACGTTAATGAGGTTTTTAACCAATGAAATGCGTTTTTTGAGTTTTTGATTGTAAAAGAATCTCTAAAATTAGTTTAACCAACGAAAGTATAGATTTTTGGGTAGCACAAAAACTTAGTTGGAATTTTTCGAGATTCTTTAGTTTCTTCTAATTTCCAGCTCGTGTACTCTGATATAGTCAACTGCAAATTCTCAGTCTGTTCAGTGCTCTGCGTGTGGTGATATGGTCAACACGCTTCCGTATTTATAGTAAACTTCCCACTCCAATTCTTATATTAAATTCAAAGTCATCAAATAAATATGAGTAATTAAATAAACTAAATTGTGATTAATTAAACAAAGTGTGGAAGGCATTTAATATTCAGAACTTAGGTTAATATTCCGATTTATATCTCAAGACCGATGTAATGTTATTGGCTGAAGTTTTTGAGCAATTCTGGACAAGCTGTCATACGACATATGTGCTTGACCCCGCCCATTCATACACGCTACCAAGTTACTCATGGCAGGCAATCTTAAAACATACAGGACAGGAGCTCGAGTTGTTGACAGCTCTTGTTTATAGAGAAGAGCATACGAGGAGGTCTAAGTCAGGTGTGTTCAGAACGATGTGCTACTGCAAACACTAAATATTTACCTACATATTATTCATCTAAGCCTGACGTATACCTTATGTACTACGATGTCAAATATGGATGGGCCATGAGTCAGCCCCTACCCTATAGAGGATTTGAATGGACCAACTCTAACGTCGACGTGACATCAGTTCCTGATGATGCTCCTGAAGGCTATATTTTGGAGGTGGATTTGGAGTACCTCGAACATTCCCTTTTGTCCAGAACATATTGACCCAAAGACAGGAAGATCACCTGAACACCACGATGATGTGCAGGGGAACGAGGAAGCTAATAGGTTAGCTAAGCAGGGGTCAGAAATCTTTTATTTAGGGCATCAACAACAAAATCGGTAGTATCTGAACTAAAATTTTAGGCAAAAAGACGAGTGAAAGAAAAGAGAGGACTGTAGATATTGAAAGATTATGATTGTCGGGCCGGACGAGTCAAGAACGGCATTACTACTGAATAAAGGTAGGAAAACACTTAATCTTTTGATGGGATTCTTCACTGGCCATTACAGGTTACGGACATACCTGATCCTGCTGGATATCGAAGCACTCTGTTCCCAATCTGTGAAAGTTAGGAGGAAACTGCTCCGCATTACATAGGAGAGTGCGATGGGTATATGAGGTTAAAACATAGGGTCCAGGACTCATGCAGCGTAGAAGAAAAGAAGTTGATCTCACTTACCTGGCCTACAAATTGCTCGTAATCATTAGAGAAGCTGGCAGGTTTGCAACGAGAGGACAAAATATGGCTGAAATAGAGAAACCTTTACGTGAGAATTAGGGAGGGAGGTTATAGGGATTACTAAAAGGAACCGAAGGGCCTATTTGCTAGAATACTTTAGTCCTTGCTAATTTTCCACCACTACTTCCCTCCTTTCTATCCTAAGTGGACAAACAATAAAGCTACATACATCAAAGCAAATTTGGATAGCGGTTGGAGTAACAAAATTTTAGCTACAGTTAGGTCATCGCAAGAAGACTGGGTTTAATAATGCCGCCACGAGCACAATAAAACGTAACATACCTTAAACTCCCCAATAAGCGCAACCACGTTGATAACCAAATTAAGAAGTCGTTGTATACCGCAACTGAGTTTCGCTGATACCAGTGACACCTATATTTAGCTTAGTTAGATTCTTAAGATTTGAACATACTGTACAGCAAAACAACATACAACACAATAAGCAACTGTTAATAATTTCTTTACGCTATAATATACCATAATACAAATAAAACGGGGATATACATTGGACTAGGCCCTTGATAAATTCAACAAATAACAGGCGAAGAGGCTCCAACAAAAATTAATTCTAAAGAGGGCGATTTTTAAAGACCGTTTGAAATGGCAACGTTGATGTCAAAAAGGCTGGATGGTACACAGCGGTTTCACTACTATGTAGCAGGAGGTCGAGTAAAGATCGGTGTTGTTTCAGGTCAGGAGGGTTCCAAGTGTCAGGGAACGTCGGCGTCGGGCAAGGCATCGTGCATTGCTGCAGCTACTAGGGTTATGCCTACGTTTGCCGGTATGGTCGACATAAAACCAAGAGAGAAGGAGGACGCCATGTCAATCTTGAAGAAGAAAGTTGATCCCGGTTGTGATGCGTTTGTTGTGGCCGGAGCTCGAAGGATACGCAGAGGGGGCGTCGTTGTTGAGTGTGCTAGTGGTGAAGATGCGAGGAAGCTGCGGTCCAAGGTCGGAGGGAACTGAAAGGAACTAGTAACAAAGACCATTGATAAAAAGCGTTTACGGATCGTCCCCCCAGGGGTCAAAACGGTGGTGAAAGCAGAAGAGCTCATTTCGGCGATTTGAAGCTGGAAGACCTGAGGGAGAAGTTTTGGTTTGGCCGAAAGGGCCCTAGTGGTCCTTTTTCCTACGTCCTCCTCGAAGTGACCACTAAACTTCAAAGGCGCATATCAGCTGATGTTATAGACCTCAGGTGGAGAAGAGTGTCGGTCCGAAACCACTTCTAAATGACTCAGTGTTACCGGTTCTACGAGTGCAGAGAGAAGGTATAGTGGTGCCGAAGTTGGATATGAAATCAAGTATTGCCGGAAAGCAGTTTCCTGGTGTGTAATTTGCGCTAGGACAAACGACAGAACAAGGGGTGGCGTGAAGGTAGATACGCGCCACGACGTTAAGTCGAGCAGATGCCCTTTGATTCTACGTCTGAAGAACACAGTCACACGCAACATCGATTATGGATTGTAAAAACCAAATAATATCTGAAAGAAGATAGATGATTAAATTCTCGCAATTAAATCTCGGTAAAGGCAAAGAAGCCACAAATAACTTCCTAAAGTTATTCAACAAGAACTAGATCAACATTGGGCTTATACAGGAACCGCACCTGTATAACCATAAAATAGCGGGTTTTGGGAGGGGGTTACCGTATCAAACACAGATGGCGAACGACCGCGCCGTGAAATAATTATAAATAATGGGTGCGTAGGAATAACACTAAATAATTTATCATACGAGTTTTTAACGACGGTCGAAATATAAATAGGTTTAAATACATTATACGTAGTAAACGCGTATCTTCCGTCAGTTGACTACCGGCAGGGAAATCCCCAAATCGAGAACATTATTCGCATAATTGATAGAAGTGAAAAACTAATCGTCGGGGGAGACTTCAATGTCAAGTCGCTATTATGGCGTAACCCAATAAAAGATGATAGAGGCTTGCAGATTGCTGATCCTTTGGCGGAATGGTATCTTAACGTGTTCAATAATAACGATTCACCTACGTTTAAAGGGCATAGAGGCATCAGTTTTATAAATGTTACTGTAGCTTCGCACGTGATGTTGGAGATTATTTGTAATTGGGAACTTACGTCCGACGAGGTAGCGCTCAGTGAGCGTAAATTAATAATGTGGGATGATGATGTCTAGACAAGCATAAACAAACAAATAACTATCTTCTCAGGGTTCTGCATTAAAAATGCAATTTGGGAGCGGTTTAAATAAAAATTCAACCAAAGCTTCCCCGTCCTCGAGAATAAACTATTAAACTGCTGAGAGGTCTCCCGGATAGAAACCCTTGCGCAAAAATTAAACGGCACGACGGTAGACACGTCGTCGTACTTCATGCCACGAAGGAAAACATTTAAAGACAGCGTACCCTGGTAGACGCGGAAGCTAACCACCAAGCGGGCAGAAACGCGTTTTCACTGTCAAAGCGCCTCTGAAGAAGTAAGAAATATCGGAAAATCGAGCATAACCAAAGCAGCCGGAAACATAAAACATTAATTGAAAAAATAAGAACGCATAAATTCAAAGAATTATGTACGCGAAACTCTGAGAAGAAACCATGGGAAAAGCATACCGCGTAATAATAAATAAACAATAAGAAATCGCGTTCGGTAATATAAGGAAAACATATGAGGAGTATACAAAGTGTTTTAAATCAACGACGGAATATTTGCTAGAGAAATCTTTCCTATAGGAAATCCAGAGGAGGATGATTGATTACTCGGTTTGGTATGTCTGGGAGCTGAAGAGGCGCAAGAGACGGGTGCCAATAAGGCAATCCTGCGTCATAAGGTCGTAAGAGCTCTTAGGAGGATGAACCCTAAGAAGGAACCGGCGAATGATGGAATCAATTCAGACGCAGCTCTGGAGGCTTGTCTGTTGGTCTCGCATGTCTTTGCGCGGTTGTTTAATCTTTGTTTGGAGAATGGCGTATTTCCACATTACTGGAGGGTTTATAATGTGAAGTTTATTCCTAAACCGAAGATAGCGGATGTGTCATACCCGGGTAGTTATTGTCCAAATAGTTTGTTACCGGTACTGGGGAAAGCTTTAGTCCGAGTTATGACCACCCGAGCTGAGCACGCTGTGCGAGACAGCGGCGTTTTTAATACGAGACAATTTGGATTCGACGCGCTAAGGTTTATAGTCGAAGAAAACAAGCAGGCGAGGGAGGCAAAAGAATATTGTGTTGTCGTGGTGTTGGATATCTCAGGAGCATTTAATGCTGGCTGGTGGCCATGTATCGTTTGGTAATTAGAACGCAGGGATTGTTCGCGAAACCTGATTTCATTAGTCAAGAGTTATATACCGTGAGAAGAAAATTCGGGTGAATTTGTGTCGCGAAAGGTGGAAAGGGGATGCTCAAACGGGTCATGAACTGGTCCCCCCCTTTTGGAAGTTGTTATATGAGAGTATCTTTAAGGTTAAATTGCCAAAAGGTTGCACTATTGTTGCGTTCGCGGATGATATGTTATTGATTATTAAATCGGAATTGTTAATGGAGCAGTGAACGAAATCGAATGAAGCGTCGAGTTGGTTGCATAAATGGTCGCACTTAGTCGAGTTGAAATGCAACACGACAAGGTCGAAGGCACTTTATTTTAGAGCAAAACCGGGACAACGTTCTTCTAGGTTAAAGCTAGGAGGGGAAAAGATCCCATTCAAGAAAGCCATGACATACTCTGGCGTTAAGACACACGTGCAATATGTCAAAAGTAAAGGCTGTGAAATATCTAACAGAATAATGGCGGTAGCGAAAATAAGCTGCAGATTCAGGAGCAAATCGTTGAGACGATAGTCTACGCCGGAGCAATAGAACCGGCGATGTTGTATGTGGCATCTGTTTGGGCGGATGGTTGTAAGATCAGGAAAGCAAATGGCGATCGTTTAACGCATAAGCGCGGTTAGGGCGACAAGAACGTACAGGAGAACTTCCACGGGGGCGGTCGTGGTGATTAATAGGATGCTCCCAATCGAATTTGTCGTCAAGGAGATTAAAGATAGGAGGCTCGTAGATATAGGGAAAGGGCGTAATATTGTCGAAAATCTTGATCTTGTTATTAGGAAGGTTGAGAAGAATAATCGATATTTCCGAACTATCACATCCGGCTGATGTCAAGAGTCTCGAGTTTGTCGAGGGCGATGAAAACACAACGGGATGAGGATTTATACGGATGGCCCGCGACTGGCCGATGGACAGACAGGAGCGGCGTTCGTTGTGTATAAGGAGAAGTGTTCCGATTCCCATCTAAACTTGCGAACTGGCGCACAATCTATCAGTGCAGGTTGGTAGATATAATATATTCAACCAGGCACAAATAGGTACTCTGTCATTAGCGATAGCAAATCGGTTCTCTCCTGTTAATGTTACTATTCAGCAGTACAGTGATGCTGCCGACAAGTCTAGTACTGTTTCCATTAATTTTTTGGTAGTTCTTCAATGATCTAAGAACTACAGAATGGTTTGAAGTGGGAAGCTAAAGCGTTTTCTATTTTGGTAGGATCAGTCAGGGTTAAATCGTTCATAATGGTTATTTTAGGTGATGGATAGACCATTTCCCTTCAATAACTTTTATTTTACGCCAGATTTCTGTTGCAGTCGTTTCAGTTGTAATAGAAGACAAAATATGTCTTCCAAGATTACATTTTACTTTGCATTATAGTTCTTTACTATATCAAAAGCTATCATATTTGCTTGAATCGGATACTTTTTGAACTCAGCAAGTGCTCGCATTTTATTCCTTGTTGCTAGTGCTATTTCCGCATTCCACCCATACACATACGTCCTCATTTTGAAGTTTTCAACATTGGTATTGCCTGGCGAGATGCTTTAATGGTCGCACTTGAAATTGAGCTTATTATGGAAACAATATCTCCATCTAGGCGTGAGAGAAACTTGTTCCCGTCCGCTCTACTATATTGGTACCTATCAATTATTTCGGCTCTTGTACTTTCAGGTAGGAGTAACAAAATCGGAATAAAATCTGACTATAAATAGATTTTTAATGTTTCCCAGTTAAATAGATGTGCTATCTATGGTGATGCAATTGACAGATCGATTGCTGCCATATTGTTAGACTTTGTTTAAATATGTTCCTGAGGTAGTGTTGTCAACCACCAATTGATATCCACCTATAATTAGATCCAGAATTTTTCCCGAAAAATCTGTGCATTCTAAACACCAGAGCGTTAAAATCACCTACCAGCGGCAATGGAGCAGGAACCTGTTTAAGCAAGTTTTTTTATTTGGTCACTGGTACAAGGACTATTAGATACAATAACACTACATAAAATCAATTTGCAGGGGAGATAAGGTGAACTGTCATTGCATGCAGATCTGTAACTATATGTACTGCCACTGATAGATATCTAACTTCTATCAAAGTTGTAATGCCTTCTTTGGCACGCCTATCACCACGAGTTTCTTTCTTATAACAAAAAAATCTTTTTAGAGTAAAGAGAGTCTGTTCTAATAAGTGAGATTCCTGAATGTATAAACAAGAAGGAGTTTCCTGTGCAACAATGATCCGTAATTAGTTAATGTGGGTTATCAACCGTTGCAATTCCATTAGAAAATATTTAGCTTGCTTGTGTCTATTGTTGAGGGGTGTATAATTGTGTACGTGATTACTATTAAGGTCACTTAACTGGGCTAGTTTCTCTACTTTATTTTTGCGAAAGGACCCAAACTCTATCTTTTCTAATTGTTTGTCTATTTTCCGTCATCTCTTTATAAGAACTATCTGAATCATTTTCTAATTTTTGGCTTTCTGACGCTAAGAGTTTCAATTATTTGTTACGGATTTAGTCTGTGATGGCATTTTTAAGTGAGACAGTATATCTAACAGCTGCTCTAGTTCTGCATTTCCTTGTTGGGTCTCTTCCAGATGCGCTACTATCAATGATGATTCTTGTTTTTTGGAGATTGCTTCTTGTGATACATTTGTCTCTGGTGACATAGTCGTTGGTTATTGTTCTATCCGCTCTGTGATTTTTTATGTGGGTATTGTACTGCATCAGTTTCTTGAAAAGGAAGGTTAAAGGTGTTAGCCATCCATTTTGCTAGGTCTTGTTATTATATCATGTACAAAAGGCAAAATACCAATAGTATTAGAATACTTGTTTGTTATCCTTTAAGTTCAATTATAAATTTGCTTGTACTTGATAACGACCTGTCTTTGTAATAGTTGGTTCAATAAATTGAAAGAATATACTTCGTTGAGTATAGAAGAATTTTATTATCAACAGGTTATGGGCCCAGGCGAATGCCACGTGCTAACAGTCGTTTTGATTACGCATTTATATTTTTAAAACAGTTAGTACTAACATGGCAGTTAATTATTTGGCAAGTGTTCCAAAATTATTGGGCCGCGAAAATTACGAGGATTGGTCGTTTGCCCTGGAAAATGTATTTGTTCTAGAAGGTTTAACCAAAAGCATAGATGGTACCGAAAAAGATGCTAGTCTAATCACAAAAGCTAAAGCTAAATTGGTACTGACATTAGACCCATCATTGTACGTGCACATCAGGAATGCAGAAACGGCGATTGACCTTTGGACAACCTTAAAAAATCTATATGCCGACAATGGTTTTACAAGAAAAATCGGACTCTTACGTACATTAATATCTTTACGATTGGAAAATTGCGAATCCATGGAGACATAAATCAAGTTATGGAAACTTCGCAAAAGCTACGTCGTACTGGTTTTGATATAAACAAAGAATGGGTGGAATCGTTACTTCTTGCCGGTTTGCCAGAGAGATTTGCACCTATGATAATGGCAGTCGAGCACTCCGGAATTTCGATCACCACAGATTCTATAAAAACTAAGCTGCTTGATATGGATACCGACGGCAGTACAAAAATAAATGCAGGAAATGCATTTGTTGCTAAAGGTAAACCACGTGCAAAGAAAGCGAAAGATAAATTTTCAGGTAGTACGACAATGTCCAATTGGGATGTTAATAAGTCGGTCAAAGGTCGAAGTAACATTATTTGTTTTAGGTGCAGAAAATCTGGACATTTCAAATCGCAATGTCCTGATAAGGCACATAGTAATTGTGTTGTTGCTTTAAGCGCAGTGTTTGCAAACGGACAATTTCAAGATACAGATTGGTATATTGATAGTGGAGCCAGTTTTCACCTAACAGCTGTAAAGGATTGGGTAAGAAACGAAAGAAAACCTGAGGTAACAGAAGTTATGGTAGCTAATAAGTCAATATTATCTGTTAAATGCGCTGGTGATATTGCACTAAAAACTATGATAAAGGAAAAACCGCTTAATATCATTTTAAAGAATGTGCAATATGTCCCTGGTCTTACTACAAATTTATTATCTGTAGGCCAACTTATCAACAATGGTAACAAAGTTCTTTTTAATAAAACTGGTTGTAAAATTTATAATAGCAATAATCTATTAGTGGGAACGGCCCATTTAGTAAATAATGTATATAAATTAGATGTAAGCAAGCAAAGTGTATTTTTAGTAGCACCTGATATTACAAGCGGACTTTGGCACAGGCGTTTGGGTCATATAAACGCAAGTTATTTAAAAAAAATGACCACGATTGTAAACGGATTAGTTTACAAAGGATCTCCAAAAGATCTAGCAACTAATTGTGAAGTATGTTGTGAAGCGAAGCAAGCACGCTTACCGTTTCCAGATAAGGGCAGTAGAGCTACTGATTTGCTGGAAATTATTCACAGTGACATTTGTGGTCCAATGGAAAAGAATTCTATAGCTGAATCCAAATATTTTGTGACATTTATCGATGATTATAGTAGGATGTGTCATATTTATTTTTTGAAAACCAAAGCCGAAGCTTTTGAAAAATTTACAGTTTATAAAAAATTAGTAGAAAAACAAACTAGCAAACAAATTAAGATCCTTAGAACTGATATCGGGGGTAAATTCTGTAGCTTAGCTTTTGAGAATTTTTTAAAGGGAAATGAGATTATTCACCAAACGTCTAATAGTCATACACCAGAACAAAACGGGATGGCTGAAAGGTTTAACCGCATCATTGTTGAAAAGGCTAGATGTTTGCTTTTTGGCCAGAAACTTAGTAAAGGTTTTTGGGCAAAAGCATGCAACACCGCGTGCTATTTAAAAAATCGCTCTGTGGCCTCAGGCATTTCAAAAACCCCTTTTGAAATATGGACGGGTAAAAAGCCAGAAGTGGGGCATTTACGGGTATTTGGTAGCCCGGCGTTCGTGCATGTTCCTAAAGCAAATAGGCAGAAATGGGACGTTAAAGCTGTAAAGCACATCTTAGTAGGTTATGCGGACCACGTCAAGGGTTATAGGTTATTCAACCCAAACACACAAAAAATTATAATCAGTCGAGATGTGACTGTAATGGAAAATACTAAAGAAAAAAGTATTGTTATAGATTGTGAGTTTGAAGAGTCGACATCAGTTTCAGTGGGGAAAGTACCTACCGCTACTGAAACTAGAAACCTAAGTACAGGAGAGGAAAACACTATATATTTTAGCAGTGATGACGATAGCGACTATGAACCGTCAATAAATGTAAGCTTGCTTCAAGCACCGTTACGAAGGACTCAAAGACCACACAAACCTGTCATTAAAAGCGATTCGGTATCTTATGTTAGCAAAGCCACCGGAGTCATATTGAGTGATCCGATTAGTGTTTCAGATGCTTTGTCAAGGCCGGACGCTGTACTCTGGAACGACGCTATTGAAGAAGAATTGAAGTCGCTTGAAAAGAACAACGCTTGGGAGCTTGCCGACATTGAAGAAAATTTTACCGTGGTAGGTTGTAAGTGGGTGTTCAAGAAAAAGGTAAATAGTGTTGGTGAGATTAAATATCGTGCGCGATTAGTTGCTAATGGTTTCAGTCAGAAGCCAGGTGTTGATTATACGGAAACTTTTTCACCTGTAGTTAGATATTCGACTTTAAGATTGTTATTTGCTCTAGCTGTAAAATTAGATTTAGACATTAAGCATGTACTCTCTGATATGATGCCTGCTGATTTACTTACGAAAGGATTAACAGCTGAGAAACATCATTATTTATTGAATTTGTTGGTATTATTAATATCAATGATTAATTAATTGTATTTTGTGATTTTTTTTGTTAGTGGGGGTGTTATTATATCATGTACAAAAGGCAAAATACCAATAGTATTAGAATACTTGTTTGTTATCTTTCAAGTTCAATTATAAATTTGCTTGTGCTTGATAACGACCTGTCTTTGTAATAGTTGGTTCAATAAATTGAAAGAATATACTTCGTTGAGTATAGAAGAGTTTTAGTATCAACAGGTCTGGTAGTAATGCGGTCACTAAATCGTTTGTATTTAATACTTGCGGGGTAGGTTTTTGGACTACTTGTGCAAACGTACTTGTATTTTGTATATAATATCTTGGTAGTACTTTCTTTCTTGCGTCGAAATAGCTAATCTTTGACGGTCTGGACATACTGAATTGCTTGTTCCCTTTTGTACAGGATGAATTCTTTGGATGAAGCAATGAGAGAGAGACAGAGATCACATAAACAGATTGCACTTTTAATACAGATCAGTGAAGATGGTCCAAACTTTTAACAGCGATAACACCTCATTGGTGTGGTACATATAGTCCAACTGGTACGTTGTAGAATGCTACCTTAATTTTTTACGGAAAGCGTGTTCCATTGAACTGTTACCTATTTAACAAATTCCTGGAGTTCAACACCTTTAGAGTAGTTTAAGCTCTTGTATGGAATTACCTCAACCTCCATATCATGGAAGAGCTCTTCACATCTGTTACTTTTGAAGCTTCCTTTGAATCACGTACTTCTACCAGTAGACCACCTTTGATTTTTGTAGTGACTTTAACATATCCTATTGCGTTTTGTACCACTATTGAAATGATAAAGGAGTTCGTATTAAAGAAATCTCCTTGTATCTTCTTAATAACAAAAAACGATAGACGGAACACTACGACACACAAAATTCTCAATTTTATAAAAATTACAATTACTTTTACAGCTTTTCTTTTCTGGTCGTACATCAGTGTTCCATGGAGGATACTCCACTTGATAAGGTTCGTAAGCCGAAATTTTGCATACGTCATCGTCCAGGGGCTGACTTTCCGTACCAAGTAGAGCCCCACTAACTGGTACATCCGAGGTTACTTCCATAGTTGTGTTGATCATAAGTTTAGGAAAAAGAAAGGAAAATGGAGTTTTTGACATACGACAAGTATAACCAAGAGGGTTCCAAAAATATAACGCCACACTAGATAATAAATCCCATCGATACCACCAACACATTGAGAAGAGTATTTTATATCAGAATTTACTCCCATAAATCAGTAGTTTACCTTTTGAAGAAACAGGGTGCGGCTATTCGCTGCAAACTACGGTTTTGGACGAGCAAAGGCTATATATTGCGCTTAACACATCCTTGATTCGACGATATTGGCCTTTAAGGTAAACCCCTCGCCCTCGGATATCCTAATAGCCAGAAGGAACCAGGAAAGACAAGAGTCGGAAGCCTAGTGTGATTTCTGACAGGAAAGGTAAAAGATTATAAAAGGTACAGCTGTGTGTGTGTGTGTGTGTGTGTGTGTGTGCGTGCGTGTGAGCGCGTGTGCGTGACTGTCTGTGTGCGCGCGCATGGGTGTATGTGTGTGTATAAGTATAAAGACATGCACGTATGTGTGTTTTGTGTTCAGAAAGTAAGGTGGAGTGTGTGTGCATGCTCTGAGTTTGTGTGCGTAGATGATGTAGATTGTTTTGGTTTTTCTGTTTCGCAATCCAGGTGGCCAGTGAGCCGGTTAACTCAATCCGAAGAGAGATGTAAGCACTCTCACCACGTGATGGTAATAACCCATAAGAGGCATTATTATTATATTATTGTTATAAATAAGCGAAATAAAAGATTATTTCCATTCATCTCAAAACGAATGTCACATATTGCTTATGTACTGTGTTAGTTATACTTAATGTATTTTTGACATTACATCTTACTCTGAAGTGCCATATTTTATATACTGTAAAGTGGGTTGCCTACAAATGGGATGTGTGATGGACGCTAATATTAATGTCATTATTAAATTCCTATTAAGCTTTCAAAATAAACGGTTTAATGTGCAATATATAGCAATTAATGTCTACTACACTTGTTTTGAATTAGCATGTACATGATAAATGGTATGGTCAATTATCTCACCGACATACGTCAGCGTATAAGAAATGATTCCTTACACTTCTTAAAATTTATATATTTAAGCTCTAGAAGATAATATTACCTTCGAATTGGATATTTCTTGACACGTTATCAATTGTGTTAAGACGGAATAAAGTGGCTTCTTAGTAAAGCTGACATTTTAGCTTTAGAATATAAAATCTCCTCATGCAACACGACATATCAAGAACAATGAATTTACTTCCGTAATTATTCCAATCGTACATAAATAACATCAAGTGCAAAGTATAAAACAATATTTTATTTCGGCTTCATGCTTGCACTTGCATAATTTTGCTTCCAAGTGTGGATTCACGTCGAGTAACTAATGTTATAAACCCCATGTTGTGCTTTAACCCCCATTGCGCCAATCCAGCTGTCGTGTCAAATTGTCACGAAGTTAACTTGTATGAACTCGGCATCATATAAAACAATTTTATATAAAAACTAGGACAATCTAATTCAAATACTCAATCGAACAAGAGCTAATTAGGTTTGCGTATCGGAGTATATTCACTAACCAGAAAGCTATTTCAGGCTAATTTAAAAAAAGGAAAACCTCTGAATTCACAGACCAATTTGTACTAATCAAAGCTCTGTGTTATTGGGCCGTATGTTCAATTACTTAAATTAACTGGAATCCTCGGGTATTTCGATGCAGTCCAACAAAAAAATTTGAATAATCAGAACGAAAGCTTTTTCTATTAAAAATTTAAAAGTAAAGATTTAAGCAGATTATTTTTTAAAGTTCAGTGTTATTTTGAGATTATCTGTGATTCCTATATTTAGAATTAGTATACAGAACACTGTTGGTTTAATTGTAATGTAACTAACTGAACGGATCGATTGTAATTTTCTTCCGTGATGGGTTTGATGGGCTTGCGGCGGGTTTAACATCGTTCAAGTTAACTGCAATGCTGAAATAGTATCCAGTTTAATTGTTTCTGCTCTGCTACGGCAAATAGATGCAATAACAAAGTGGGGATTAAAGACTTCTCCCTTCATTAGTGTTGTTATAAATTTTAATTGTAGGTGTTTTCTTCCTTAATTTGTTTTGGTGTTCTAACTTGCTACTGCCTTAATGAAAGACGAAGGTAAATTATTTTCAATTTAGAGTATTTAGCCCTTACAATTGTAATACCTGCCCTCGCTTCAAAATGTACTCGCTTTTATACCGGACGTACCAAAGGTTTTTAATAACAGGGAAATTTTTCTGTTATTGAATTTGTTAACAAAATTATTGCTTTTTAAAAATTCAGTCTGTTTTTCATATTTTAAAATCTTGTTGTTGACTTACATGGAGAAAGCGGTGTTTAATTCAGTTCCAATATTGTCTCCTTAACGCGAGTTACGTTTCAGGCCTTGAGAGCAATGTTTTTAAAAACTACTTCGAAAACTTGTAACAAATTTTTATTATTTAAAAAGACATTAATTATGGAATTTGGACAAACTGTTGTAAATTACACTAAGTCGAAATAAAATAATTAATTGAACTAATATTAGGGTGAGTAGCCTAAGCAAACGCAATGTTTAAGCTGAAATACTTTGACCGACTGACTGGTCTTGGCGCTCCCGGAGTATTTATGTTGTCCCTGTCCCTCACAATTCTGTGGGAACTTGCAGAGCTCATATTTGCTTATTTCTTAATACTATTCATTAATACATTGTAGCAATCTTATTTTCTAGGTAATCGCGGTACCTTAACCGTCTATGATCTGCCACCTGCAGTATTACTATCTTCTGGAATACATTGTATTGCATCCGTTCTCATAAACTGTTAATAAACTGTTTATATTTATCCTTGAATTACATTGTTGTACTTGTCTTAACAATTTATTAATGGTTGCTAATCATTTCCTATTAGATTCTATTTTATAATACATATAAAGATTGAAGGATACATAACTCCTCCCGACGTAAATGAAAAATTATGGTTTTCCTTGATTAATTTTTAAATTTATAAAATTCATTATTTAAAATTCAAAGTTCCTAAGGGTATATTTGTCTCTTTATTTACTTTTGTTTCCTTAAATCTAAAACTGTTTGCTTTATTCTTATATCTAAGATACATTTTGTAAAATACATATATAATTAGAAAAATTAGTAAAATGATTAATACAATTGTCCAAACGCTTATATTGTCATAGTGTAACTTAAGCGTTCTTTATAGTTTTCCATTAGTTTCATGGCGTTGTTGAGTTCGTCTATGTCTAGATGTTCTAGCTGCATAGGTTTCTTGATTATTTTTTCATCTTCTGGTTGTTGTATCTTGAATTGTAGTTCTGGTAAATTTGCGAATTTCTTGGTTGCTACGGGATCTTGTTAAACTCTGATTATTTTGTTTTTTAGTTTTAAATAACTATCTACTTTAAGGGTGATTAATTTGCTTCCGGTTAGTGCTAGATTATTCTCGTTTTAATTGCAGTGGACGGTTACTATTACTTCTGTTGGGAAAATGGTAATCCGTTTGTTTTCTGTAACTTTTTGAATCTTCATGTTGGTGATTTGTACGGGTTTGGCTTCACAGTTTTCATAATGATTTGAAAATTTTAATAGTTCTACTTCGTAAGGGCTGTCTTCTTGAATAGTTGTTGTTGTTGATGATTGGCATAAATATTGATTTGGTGTTACTTTGGTACATTTTGCGTTTGTATAACCATATCTTAGTTCATTTAAGGATAGGAACTTGGTTTTGGGTATGATAACTTGATACATGCTAGTAATTTTCATTGGAAAAGCAAAGAGATGATAATAATTATAAATGTTACTTTCTATTATTGGGATTTCTATTACAAATGTTATTTCGTTATTTTTTATATAGCCTTTAACTATAGCTATTTTTTCAAATATTAGAGTGTTTGATTTTATTACGTCAAAAGGTAATTTACTATTAGTTATAAATGATCTAATTCTTAATAATTCCTTTAATAATTCACTTGGTTCTATGATGCTAAAGTGTAAGGTATTTAGTTTTGCAAATGTCAAGTCATTTTCTAAAGTGGCTAAAATTTGTCGAATTAAATTAAGGGCTGATATTATTTGAGTGAATATTGTATTGAATCTAATTAAATCTCGCATTCCTAACATGGTAGTTTGCATGTTAGTTTCAAGGGTTTGTATTCTATTGACTATACTATCTTGGTTTCTTACTAACTTTCCTAAAGTTTCGTTGGATTTTACAATAATTGATTGGGTTAGTGATACTTGGTTGCTAATTATGTTTTTTATATCGTTTTGATTTTCAATTAGTTGTTGTAATGCGTTGTCATAACGTTCTGCGTCTTGATTATCTAAGTTGCCTGTGATTGCTTTTATTATGTTACCTAGACCGTTAATTAATCCTCTTTTTCGTCTTGTACTTTGTTCTGTGGGTATTAATCTGTTAAATTTATCTTGTATATTTCTTAAAATACTCTCTATTATACTGTTATTATTCATTATTTATATGGCGTATTCCTTTCCGAATTTTGCCGTGTCCATTGATTGTTTTAATCGGTATTATTTTAGAATTATCTTTGATTATTTGAAATTCTTGTTTTAGTTCCGTTAAATCGAATTTTTGTGCGAATGTCCAATAATCTATTGTCTTTTGCATACTGCCTAATTTTATTGGTAGTATACCGGGGATGATTTTATACATCGTCAATTAATATGTCGTTGTCCGTTCTACCTGGGCGGAGGTTGACGTTAAGGGTGACGATTGTCTATCTGAAATTACAGGGTGTCTTAAGCTTTTCAAGTGACTGTATTTTATTATCTTATCATTGTCTACTACGGCTATATTTCTGTCCGATATTCTCTTAATTTTAAATGGGCCTAAATTTCTGGGTACCGTTTTGTGTCGTTTGCTTTGGAAATTTTTCTCATAAACGGTTTGTCCTATTGAAAATTTATTTGCGTCGGTATTCTTATTGCGGGTTGTAATGATACGTTCTTTGTCATTATCTAATTTAACCTTTACTTTATCATAATTTATTTTTAGTTTCTCTTTATGATCTTTGGCATATTGTCGATATATTTCCTTGTTATAATGTATGTCATACGGGTTGCTGGAATCTGAATGTCCTAATGTTAATTCTAAAAGTGTAAAGTTGGTTGATGAGTGGATTGTGTTACTGTAGGCAATTAGTGCGTATGACATTAAATTGGTGATGTGTTCTTTCTTATAAGTTATTCTTAATATTTTGATTTGTTCTAACAGGGTTGAATGTAGTCTTTCAATTAGTCCGTTCGATTTTGGGTGGTTTCAGTTATAAAATGAATTTTTATTTTGTCGAGTTCTAAAGTTTTCTATATCGTTTCATTTTAAATTCGCTGGCGTAATCTAAGGTTATTGTTTCGGTTGTGCCATAAAATGTAAAGTATTGTAAAAATCCTTGTATTACGCCAATGTTATTTTTAGAAGTGATGGGTATTGCTTGGCCTATTTTGGTGAATGCAGCTACAATTGTTAAACAGTTTTGTGCTGCTACTATTAGAGTATCGGCATGTAATTTTTGGAACGGTTTATCGAGTGTTTGGGTTAACATTAAGGGTATTTTTGGGGGTGTTCTGCCGTATTTTGCCTTGTTGTATAATTCACATTGGTTAATAAAGTTTGTAGTTAATTCCTTCATATTTTAAAATAATATCGTCTTATGAGTTGCTTTATTGTTTCATTAATTCCACGATGGTTGGTTTTTCCTTCGTGTTGATTTTTAATTACATCATTTATTCCGTCAGGGTCGTCCAATGTTATTAGTTTTCTTGTGCATCAAATAACTTCAGGGCCAGAGTTATTGAATAATTTAACGTATAATTCTGAGAATCGTTTATACAAATGTTCGATGTTGAAATAAAAGTAAAATCGTTTTTTCTCGGGAGTGTATTCTTTAAGAATTTTAATGATTTGTTCTTCGTTATCGTCTTTAGTTATTTTGGATTTGGTATATTTTCTTGTTTTCTACTTTTGTATATTTTACGGGATTGGGGTTGGTTAAAACTTTGAAAAATTATAAATTGTTTGGGTTTTATATCGATGGCGTCGTTTAAAATTTTAATCGCGGTTTTTGGTTCTTCATTTTGTGTCGAATGTATTGTGTCTATCTCGTCTGAGTCTTCCCTAATTTTCGTTTCGTCTACGTTCCCCATAATTGATTCCGTTTCCAGTACGTTGAGCTATATTCTACTTAAAGCGTCTGCGTTGTTATTATAAATTCCTTTTGGTATTTAATTTCGTAATCGTATTCCTCTAGCCTGATTCTCCATCGTTCTAGTTTTGAATTTGGTTTTTTAAGTTTGCATAGCCATACTAATGGTCTATGATCGGTGTATATGTTACATTTTCGTCCGTAAAGGTATGATCTAAAATATTTTGTTGCCCAAATTATGACTACTAATTTTTTCTCTATTGTACTACATTTTTGTTCAGTCTCATTTAGGGTTCTGGATGCGTAGCAATTTTAAATGGTTCTCTCTTTACATAATCTAAATAATGTTTATTAACGGTTCGGGGGCTAATTAGTGTTTTTGAGGATCCGGTATTGATTAATAGTTTAAGTTTGGCATGGGGTATTTCTATACATATATGGTAGTACTAAGTGATTATTATTTTTTTAATTTATTAGTTTTGGCCGTTTATAAATCGGTCTATCTGAAAATTTGAGCATGCATTTTTTTCGTCGTCGTCGTCGTTTGATTCATCGTTCGTACTGGGATGAATGTAATTATTCTGGTCATTGTCAATTTTTTTTACTTCTTGGTGAAATAGTTCTTCCGATGTGAGGTTGCGTTTTTAATTATAACTTGGTCGGATGTGCGTTATTTTTGTATTTTGTCTGGTGTTACCAGATGAGGTATCCATAGGTGTTGGTTTGTAATAACTGTTAGGGTTATTATTGTAATTTGTCATTAGTGTAATTCTAATAGGGTTCGCTCTAAATGCTGGTCTTTGTTGATTCATACTTTGATTGAATCTGATTGTGAATGCGGTTTTTGTAAAATTTGAGTTAAACATTGGTTTTGGAAATTGTTTGAATTGATTATTAAAATTCGTGTTATTAAAATTTGAATTATTACTTCGCTGTTGGTTCGTTTGTGCATTAAATGGAGTGAATTTTGATTGGGCGGTTGTTTGTCTCGTAGCTTGTATGGTTTTTATTGCTGAATAACTTTTATTCCCGTTAGGGTTATATAGCCTGTTTTGGTAGTATATTACGTTTCCTTCCTCTATTATCATATTCATGGCTTCTAAATTTTGGGGACGTTGGAATCTTATTTTATCTAATAGTCGTTCTAGTAATGCATTTATGTAGGTGTCCAGTGTCGTTTCGTTATACATTTTTGTTTTTAAAAGTCGGATATTTTGGTCGGGTTTTTCGAGTTTTAATTTTGTTAAGGTTAGACTTCTTACGTCTTGGCATTTCATTCCGTATTGGTACGGGAATTGGTTATTTTCCATTGTTAGGTTTATCAAATCGCGTATAAGGCATTTTATGTTCTTTTGATCGCCAAAATATGCAATCAATATGCATTGAAAGTTTTCCCACTGTTCTAAGTCATCTCAACCGGCTATTAGTGATAGTGTCCGTCCGGTCAGTTTACTTGTTTTGTCTCCGGGTTTGCAGAAGGTTTTCAAAAATATTTCGCACGCTGTAATGAAATTCGCAAGCAAAGCTTGATCTCCGTTAAAGGTGGGGATGGTTTCGAGGTAAATCTTTATATCTGAACTCATGATTGTTACAGGTTGTTCTAATAATTAATAGTTACTTTCGGTTTTAATTAATTTCAAATTTTTGTAAAAATTGAGATTTATTTCGCTGTTTGTATTGTTACTTTTTTAGTTTGGTTTAGTAATTTTCAGCTTGAAGTGTTTTGAGTTGTTTAAAGAATCGTAGTTATACAATTTTGTAATTAATTTGAAAAGTTTGTGCTTGACAATGGGTAGGTTAATTGCTGTAGTCTTCAATTCGTTTATTTTTATACTTCACGGATGCTTATTTGTCGTGAGTTTTTCTAAAAGGTTTTAATGTGAATTAATAATTTCTCGTAGTAATTACTTTACCTCGTATGTTTTGTTGCGCCAGTTGTGATTTTTATTTTAGGTTTCTTGATTTAATTAAGTGTCTTTTATAGTTAGTTTGCTATTTACGTTTCTGTAGGTGTTAATTGAAATGCGTAAAATGTTTCTCTGTAACTGTACTGTCTCGTTACCTTGTATGTTTTAATTATGTAGTTCCAATTTTCAGTCAATCGCGTTGTTCAATGTAGCTTTTATAATTTAATTACAAGGTTTCTTTTGTCTACTGAAGGATTTTGTTTCAGTTTAAGTGATAGATTAATTGCATAAATGCTTTTGTACGATTAGACATTTCCGTATTGAGAAATATTCAATTATACTTTATAAGGTTTGCAATGCGTTTTTCTAAATGAATCTTATTCAGTGATTGTTTTGCTATAATTAGTACGATGATAAGAGTTTCCGGTGAAAATTTTATGTATGAATCGCGCTACCAGTTTGCATGCTTGTTTTAATTTGTAATGAGTTAATTTTATTTAATAAATTGAAACATGTTTCTAGAATTACACACTTTAGTCAATATGTTGCACTGAAGGTCGTGTTTTGAATAATTCGTTTCTATAACTGAGGTGTTTTGATTATGGAAATACGATGAAGGTTAAGTTTTAAATAGTCTTTACTGTACTTGATTGTTTATAAGAATTGCGTTATATACATTAGCTTTCGGTACTAAATGGTAGAGTTAATTACGTTCTATTTTTATGTTTCAGACTCGCTGAATTGAATTTGTTTTTATTTTGTATTAATTTTAATTATTCGTGTGCCAGTTACGTCTTGTATTAGTTAATAATTTGTAATAATTGTTTGTACTAGTTTGCGCATGTTATGCGTCTTTTTAGTTATCTTGTTTAAAATCAATTCTCTTAAAATAATTTCTTGTAATAGTTGCGTAAATTATTTTCATCAAATGGCATAAATTGCAATAATTATAAAAAAATAAAAAATATGCTGAACATAAATATAATAATAAAATAAAAAGAATTGTTCTATTATTAGCGAATATCAATGAATTTGTATAAATCAAGTGGTTTAAAGAAAAATGAACTTACATTAGTTTCGTCGTCGCTTTCATGGACTCTGTCGATTCGTGTACTTTGTCCATGTTGTTTTAGTTTGAATTCGATCGATGCTTGTATCTTTTCCAAGTTTCTTTGTTTATCTGGATTCCGTCGATGTTTGTACTTCTTCCAACTTTGTTTGGGTTCTTCCAAATTGGGAATTGAAATTCCAAACCACCAGTTCTTTGAATATGGGTTCCCTAGTGACCTTTTGACATCCTACCGACTGCGCCAGTGATGTTTCGGGCTTTGGGAGCGGTGTTTTTACAAACTATTTTCAAAACTCGTAACAAATTTTTATTAGTTAAACAGACATTAATTACGGAAATTGAACAAACTGTTGCAGATTAAACTAAGTCGAAATAAAAAAATTAATTGAACTAATATTAGGGTGAGTAGCCTAAGCAAACTGCAATGTTAAAGCTGAAATACTTTAACTGACTGTTTGGTCTTGGGGCTCCCGGGGTATTTATGTTGTCCCTGCCCCTTATAATTCTGTGGGAACTTGCAGAGCTCATGTCTGCTTATTTCTTAATACTATTTATTAATACATTGTAACAATCTTACTTCCTAGGTAATCGCGGTATCTTACCCGTATGTGACCTGCCACCTGCAGTATCACTATCGTCCGGAATACATTGTATTGCATCCGTTCTTATGAACTGTTAATAAACTTTTTACATTTATCTTTGTATTACATTGTTGCACTTGACTTAACAATTTCTTAATGGTTTCTAATAATTTCCTATTAGATTCTATTCTATAATACATATAAAGATTGGGGAATACATAACTCGCGTTTGCTACAAAAAGTATATTATTAAATACTTAAAAATCTTATTGTTATTATTTAAGTACTGAATTGCAGAATACCAAAACAACTATCAACTGCTAATGGCGAAAGGAAATTTGAACATGCGTTCTAAGCGTTTGGCCAATTGAAAATAGTGCGATCTTGATATAGTTGCTAGAAAAGAAATTTCAACTAATGATACACCAATCAATAGATCTTGACAAGTCAAATCGAATGGCACATCTCGTAGCTGCTTTGACATCAAAAATCGAGCTCAAGGATGCAGAAGAACTGATTTTTTAAAACACTTTTTCAAATTTTTCTGAAAATCTATAAATCTATGTTGGTAGTTGAGAACATTGAATCTTTATAATGCTTTGACATCAATGTTGATCCTGGGTGGTCACGGCATCACAGAGCTCAGGTCACTAGATTTGAAAAAAGGTCTTACACTTTTAGGTTCGAGCTGAAAGTAAGAAATCTTTGAAAATATTTCGTACTGTTAAACTTTTAATATACATAATCATTTAAAAACAAAAGTTATATTTTTCTCCATCGTTTTGTTTATCTTAAGCGTTACCGACAATTTTAGTGATTTTTCCATAAACAACTGCTCGTTTGCTGTTTTAAACATAAAAACAACTTTAAGTGAAGTATGGAATGATTCCCAGTGTTATCAAGCAGCTGTAATCTTACAATAACAGACGGAACTTGAAGTAAATGACAACATTTAAAATGGTGGATTATTACGGTAAGAGAGTTTTTGTTTTGTTTACGTTTATATGCATATTTATTTAATAACAACGAATGAAGGAGTCGTGATTTTCCTCTTTTTAAACATATCTTTTTAACGAAACACTCTATTGAAAACCGAATTAACCGCAACATATTGTATATAATGAAAAAAGCTGAGCATTAAAATGAATATTAGAGGGCGAAAAATATGACAACTTCAACTTGAACTATTGTATAAAATCTTCCAGGACAAATCGGTATTGAGGCTTTTTCTGTTAGGCCCTCCGCCCCTTAATCCACTCAACGTCTATTTTGTTAGCACCACATTTTTCCTTTCCTTTTTTGCTGTGGCAATCGGTGTCGACTATCTACGTTAGTTTCGTTGCCTTCTTCCTTGTCCGCACGGTATACCGTAACGTAGTATTTAGCTTCCTCCTGTGTAAATCTTCCATATTGGCTAAATTCTGGTTAACAAGTTAAAGTGTCGTTAGATTTGTTATACTTTTGTTTCTATTAATGATATTCATACTTCATATTTTTTTGTTTTATTTCTATTACTAATTTGTTACTTACAGTTTTGGCTCCCGAAAATCTAGCTGGTGGTCCACGAAAAAGCTTAATGAAGTACCCCGCTAAAAATTCTGTTTTGAGAAAGTACTGAAAACCTCAACCGTATGAACAAGAACGTTGTCGACTAATTCACTGTGACAGTTGGTGCAAGTGTTTGAAGTGGATCCCGGAATGCTATTGTGTGCAAGATATATCTTAAGTGGGAATTATGTTGGATGTCATCTAATCTCAAACGACGGATATTTCTAGGGGAAAACCCCCACAAAGAATAAAAAGAGCAGGCAAAAACACAAGATTGAGAAAGTAATTATGTACTAAAATTAACTCGAGAAATAATCGAATACACTAAAACGAACATCAACAATAAGAATACTAATACACCTATTTAAAACTGATAGCTGAGAGGAAGGTTTCCCAAATCAAATGCTAAATTACCTGAATTTTAATTCTACCTCTAGATAATTGCAGCATAATTTACTACAACATGGCTGGAACTATTATCCTTGCATTACTAGTAAAAAACACCATTATCTAGATACAAGTCTTTATTCTATTACACAATTATGCTTTCATCACAAGTGGACGATAAACATTCTTAAGCAGTTATTAATCACGCATATAAAAAATTACTTAACTTTATAAAAAAACGTTATCGGTAAGCAAAATTATTTTCTAAATTCTTAAACTAATAGCAAGAACGTATTATGGGCACGCTTATAAGTTTATACAATTAAATAGAGAAAAACGTTCATTCACTTACAATTATCTTAAGTTATAGTTTTAAAATTTAATCATAAATACCTGAAGCTATTTTTTGATGTAGATAACTTGAAAACAACTAAAATTCTCTATTTTGTTTTGACCAGATCCTACTGAAACTTCTAAAGAAAAAGTAGATATTTGGAATCAACGCGGTTTTGTCCAACATGAAACTGTCAGTTTAATAAGAAACCATGTGTTGCTGAAACTGAAAGTAACTAATCTGTTGGGATATAATCCAAACTTCATTAATTCGTTCGATACATTCTCTTTAAGGTTAACTGACCTACTTAAGTTACATGTTAAATATTTGAACGATAAAGTTGAAATGCCAACTAAAAAGCTTGCCCCTCCATAAAACAATTCAAGGTTATATTCTGCTAAATTTGGAAAAGTGAATTAATACTACAAATTAAAATTATCTTACTTAAAACCAGACCCAGAGAAAAGAAATTTCATTTTTTGAATAAGAATTAAATATATCCGGTAAACACGTCCGCGTAGAGACGATGAGGTTATAGGCACCAGTTTATGCATATAACAAATACATTGATTACACTAATTTAGAATACAAAGTTAGGATGATGATATCATTCTTAAGAATAAAAATCGTCATAATGAATTTGACGTCCTTTGAGTATGAACAATATAAGCTACAAAAATAATCCTTCTTTGGATCAAGAATGCACGTAACTTAAAAATTATATTTCCTATTGGAAATAATCTATTTCTATTGGTAGGATTTACCAATACAGAAACTGTTAAAATGAAATTATAAACATTTCAAAAAACGTCACTAGCGCTCCTGCCAAAGTTTTGAATTCTTTTTATGATATCATTTGTGCTATTGATAATAATTGAATTATGGCATTGATACTGCTGGATTACTCAAAGGCCTTTGATGCTATAGTACCAACATTATGCTAGCTGTACTTTTTTACATTGACTTTGGCACCAATGCATGTCCTCTTATGAACGTCTACTTAACAAATAGATCTCAACGTGTATTTTTATTTGGTACATATTCTAATAAGCGGAAATTAAAATCAGGTGTACCAGGAAGGCTTAGTCTTTGGCCGACTGCTGTTTTCCGTTTATATCTCGCAATTTTCATCTGTAATCAATAATTGTTCAGTGTACCTTTATGCAGATGATACACAATTGTATTATTCCTTTTGGTTAGAAGATATGGTTGCCGCAGTTACTAAAATTAATAGAGATATAAATAGGTTACCTAAAATCTTTGAGCAACATATGCTGAACATTAATCCTGCTAAATCTAAGGTTTTAATTTTCGGGCGTAAGAATCAACGCCTAGTGGCAATGCAAAACAAGCATATCAAAGCAAACGATACGGTTATTCCACACTGTACTACAGCAAAGAATTTATGATTAATTATGTTATCGATACTGACTTGATGTTCAAGAGTCACATTAGTAAATTAATACAGAAGGCCTACATGAATATAAGATATCTCTATGCCAATAAATATTTATTTAACGTCAGAACCAAAATTACTTTATGTGAATCTCTTGTGCTTTCCCTGTTCAATTATGGAGATGCTGTGTATAGGCCTTGTTTAGACGAAGAGACTTCTAGAAGGGTGCAAAAGATGCAAAATTGTTGTCTACGTTTAGTTTTCGGAATTAGGAAATTTGAACATGCTTCACACAAGCTAAGTCTGGTAAATTGGCTGAACATGAAAAAACGTAGTGTGTTATACTTAGCTTGCTTTTTTCATACTACCCTATTTAATAAAACACCACGGTACCTATACAATAAAATCAAATATAGGACAGCTATTCATAACATCAATATAAAGCGTAAAGGTATGCTAACAATTCCTTCACATAAAACATATCTCTTAAAGGCTTATTTTCATATAACGCCGTACAACTTTATAATTCTATACTTCCTGACTTTAAGATTTTGCTTACCTACCGCTTTAAAAACAAATTAAAAAGTTACTTTTTAAAACAACGTTCTACATAGGTATCATAAATGTTTTGAACGTGATCTCTGCAAACTATACTCATTGTTCATTGTGCCGAAACAAATGCCAATCAATTCTAAATTGCACATTATAATAAATGTTAATTTTTATTATTGAGTTAAGTTAAGTGTAAGAGAAGGGGATTATTCAAAAACCCATCTGAACTTCGCTCTTTGCACATATTATGTAACTGAACGATGTAACTATATTGTTTAGATTATTGTTGTGCAATAAAAACATTATTATTATTTAATATGTCGGGACTACCTTTACTTAGAACTGATTGCATTCCCTGCATCCATTGCTGTTTAGTTAACCAACAGAATTTACTTACCCTATTTCTAAGTTTCCTATATTTTTTCTACCTTCTTACTTTGTAATGTTTATATTTTCCTCTTTCTTCTGTTAAAGGTTTTCTGTGTCGTCCATTTCTTAATGGTTGCATACTTGAATTTCTAGTATAATATGTCAATATGTCATTCCTCTAATTCTTTAAAGATCGTCCCGTTTTCTTCTATGCCGTTGCCAATTTTCTTCATCTCGACTATGTACCCTATGTATATATTTTCCTGATTTTGATATCACTTAATTTATTGATATCTAAAATGGCTAACTTTTTATACTTTTTTATTTTCTATATCTCTATATCGTATGCTGCTACTAATAAATTGTGGTTATTATCTAAGTCTGCACATGGGCTGCTTTTATAGCCTTTTACTTAATTTTCAAATCTATTCTAAAATAATATAATATTTACTTAAATTTTTCTATATTATGAGGCATTTTGCACGTGAACTGTCTAGGTTTGTTATTTTTGTTAGGGTCAAAATGTTAGTGTGTTACAATTTTTGATTTGACTAGAACTGGCGGAAACTCTGTAACAATTTTGAGAGTGCACTAACTACAGTGATGTGGGAGTGGGTTCCTATGAAAAAAAAATAATAAAAAATATAAACATGTAAAATAGCTGCAATACAAAACTACTCTACAGGTACCACTGTATCTTGAAAGGCTTTACTAGTCAAAAATAAAACACGGCAAACCGTCTTTTCCCAGATATCCTTTCCATATCCCGCTACTCGGAAGACAGTAATTTGGAATGCTCTTCTTGCTTCCGGTATTCTAAAATCTTCGTCACCTCATCTTTCGTCTTTTTTACCCATACCTTAAAACCATTTACTAACTTTTTATCAAATAAAGCAACTTTCAAAATAAATACCTCTCTCAAATATGATTCCATTACTGGGGTTACTGGATGTCCTTTTACAACGATCGCTTTTACCGATCTTATAAATAACTCCACATAAAATACTGTCTAAACTTGAACTATATTAACAGTACATTCCGGAAATATAAATACACAAACATTAACCTAAAATAAAAAGCAAACACCCAACTGGTCAGGTATTATTAACAAAACTTCTAAAAATGTTTATTCGTAAATAGCACTTCCATTCTATTGTTCTAGTTTTCAAGATTTCTGTCTATGACACTTTAAATCCCATTTTTTTTGGAAATGCACTTATCAACAATATATAGAAAAACATAGAACAATACCAACTTCTGCTGTAAACCAATCCAATGTCTATTACAAATACTAATTCCACAAAGAAATTTACTAACAAATACATCTCATAAATAAAGCTTGCGTTTAAATTAATACGCACATCTTTCTTAACGTTTCAAGGTTTTAAACTCCTTTTACAGTAATATTATGCTTAGATTTACTCCGTCGCTTTACGGACCAGTTACATCTTATATTCGCAAGTTCATTTTTATATATTTATCAAGCGTATACAAAAGAAAAAAGAAAAGCTGAAACAGTATTCAGTTAAATTTCAATTCTTGGTTCTCATTTTAAATTAAATAAGCACATGCATGAACGCCAATAATTCACCTTTTTACTTCTTTGGTATGTTAGAGTTCCCATTCAAGCTACATAAATTTCAATATTCAGTTGCAGAGTGAAAACCCACTCATCGCCTTTTAATTACATAGTTTCTTTAATTAATGCACCACCGACGCGATTTAAATTCCACGCTTGAGTTTTCGCCTAATTATCCAGCAGACATTAAATCAGTTTGTCGTCGGCCACATATCAAGAGAGCTACGGCCGTTTGTTTCATAATTTTATCTTAACAACTTTTTCGAAAATTGTCCTATATTTTAATCTGCCTCCCTTAAAAGTTTGGTTCTCGCATTCTGTGCGTGTAATGGTGTCTTATGGTCGAGTTCAATGTCATACATCCGTATGAACGGTCATTGTTCTTGCGCTTTAGATTTAATACCGACAGATGCGCAACTTGTTGATCATTACGCAGTACCTTTGTACTGTTGTAAGTTTATGATTTTATAATTATTGAGGTTGTTCCATGGTTGAGGGTATTGAGCTCGTGTAAACTAGTTTAAATATGCCTGGCCATTTACCGAGACATCTGTATTTTTCTAATTTTAATACAAAAAGCGTAAAGTTTCGATTGTTATTGCTGTTTGTATAAAATAGCCTAAGTGTTTTTGCGATTATTTATTTGTCATATTTCAATATTCTATTCCTATGTTATAAAATGTATACCGTACAAGGTTTTATAAATTTCTCAGTGGTTGCTAAAGCTCATTGAACTAACTGAAACTAATAAATTCTTTTCTACTTTATGTTGATTGACGTAACCCGCTAGCGTTACATTTGTAAACACCACTTGTTACAAATAATTTGCTTCTGATATGAAATTCTATGCGCTTATCACAACCTTCATATCTCACTCGTAAACAATACTTAACTTCAGTTTCCTTCTTTTTAACTGCACCAACTTGCACTCCCTTTCCTTTGGTAACACCTGAATAAACTCTTGAATTCAACCATACACTTTTCCAGTTTCTTCATCTTCATGATTTGATGTGATGATGTATACCTCAAGTACTAGTGTTTTTTGATATAAAAAATGCTCTTAGCATAAAATATGTTTAAATAGGTTGTCAAATTAGTTCTTATTTTTCTCGTTTTTCTTGCTATTATTTATTCTTGATATTATTTAACGTTGCTATTATTTATTTGATTATAGTTTACTTAATTACTGTTTTTGTTTCTTATTCGGAGTAATACTATGGATTACTATTCATACTGCAAAGGTTGCTTGTAAAAGTTTGTAACTCGATAAGTATGCACTAGTATATTAACGAGTAGAGATTCAATTGTTATTAAACTTTTGAGGGTCGGGTAGAAACTAAATTATGTTAAGTTTTGTTACTATATTAAATGGCTTAAGTCAAGTTGAGGTTAGCCTTTGGAGGTTGCTGATATACAAGAAGAACTGATATCATTGTATTGTTAATAATTATTAATTAGAATTACGTGTTACTCGATAATTTTTGCAAGAAGTAATTTATGATTGTTTTTATTTTAAGCTAAGTAATTTATTTTGAGTTTTTTCTAGATGATGTTATTAATGAGCATTTTTTTAAAATAAAAGATGTTACTAGGCAACCTTTAAATGCAGCAATAATTGATTGTATTATTTATGTTATTTTTATTTTTCATCTATATATGAATTTTAACATTGTTTTGTAGTTATTACACCTTGACAAGCAAATTGCTTGAAGTGGGAAATTATATACTTGAATATTAAATAAATAATTGAATTGAATTGAATTGAATTGAATTGAATTGAATTGAATTGAATTGAATTGAATTGAATAATTGAATTGAATTGAATTGAATTGAATTGAATTGAATTGAATTGAATTGGATTGGATTGGATTGGATTGGATTGGATTGGATTGGATTGGATTGGATTGGATTGGATTGGATTGGATTGGATTGGATTGGATGTTGGATTGGATTGGATTGGATTGGATTGGATTGGATTGGATTGGATTGGATTGGATTGGATTGGATTGGATTGGATTGGATTGGATTGTATTGGATTGGATTGGATTGGATTGGATTGGATTGGATTGGATTGGATTGGATTGGATTGGATTGGATTGGATTGGATTGGATTGGATTGGATTGGATTGGATTGGATTGTGATTGGATTGGATTGGATTGGATTGGATTGGATTGGATTGGATTGGATTGGATTGTTGGATTGGATTGGATTGGATTGGATTGGATTGGATTGGATTGGATTGGATTGGATTGGATTGGATTGGATTGGATTGGATTGGATTGGATTGGATTGGATTGGATTGGATTGGATTGGATTGGATTGGATTGGATTGGATTGGATTGGATTGGATTGTATTGGATTGATTGGATTGGATTGGATTGGATTGGATTGGATTGGATTGGATTGGATTGGATTGGATTGGATTGGATTGGATTGGATTGGATTGGATTGGATTGGATTGGATTGGATTGGATTGGATTGGATTGGATTGGATTGGATTGGATTAGTTAGATTGGATTGGATTGGATTGGATTGGATTGTACGATTGGATTGGATTGGATTGGATTGGATTGGATTGGATTGGATTGGATTGGATTGAATTGGATTGGATTGGATTGGATTGGATTGGATTGGATTGGATTGGATTGGATTGGATTGGAATTGAATTGGAATTGAATTGAATTGAATTGAATTGAATTGAATTGAATTGAATTGAATTGAATTGAATTGAATTGAATTGGAATTGAATTGAAATTTTGGAATTGAATTGAATTGAATTGAATTGAATTGAATTGGTTGAATTGAATTGAATTGAATTGAATTGAATTGGGAATTGAATTGAATTGAATTGAATTGAATTGAATTGAATTGAATTGGAATTGAATTGAATTGAATTGAATTGAATTGAATTGAATTGAATTGAATTGAATTGAATTGAATTGAATTGAATTGAATTGAATTGAATTGAATTGTTGAATTGGTTGAATTGAATTGAATTAATTGAAATTGAATTGAATTGAATTGAATTGATTGAATTGTTGAATTGAATTGAATTGAATTGAATTGAATTGAATTAATTAATTGAATTGAATTGAATTGTTATTGTTAATTGAATTAATTAAGATTGAATTGAATTGAATTGAATTAGTTGAATTGAATTGAATTAATTGAATTGAATTGAATTAATTGTTAGTTGAATTGATTGAATTGAATTGAATTGAATTGAATTGGAATTGAATTGAATTGAATTGTTGAATTGAATTGAATTGAATTGAATTGAATTGAATTGAATTGAATTGAATTGAATTGAATTGTTGAATTGAATTGAATTGAATTAATTGATTATTGATTGAATTGAATTGAATTGAATTGAATTGAATTGAATTGATTGAATTGAATTGAATTGATTGATTGAATTGATTGAATTGAATTGAATTGTTATTGAATTAATTGAATTGAATTGAATTGAATTGAATTGTTATTGAATTGAATTGAATTGAATTGAATTGAATTGAATTGAATTGAATTGAATTGATTGAATTGAATTGAATTGAATTGATTGAATTGAATTAGATATTGAATTGTGAATTGAATTAGAATTGAATTGAATTGAATTGAATTGAATTGAATTGAATTGAATTGAATTGATATTGAATTGAATTGAATTGATTGAATTGAATTGAATTGAATTGAATTGAATTAGAATTGAATTGAATTGATTGAATTGAATTGAATTGAATTGAATTGTAATTGAATTGAATTGAATTGAATTAGAATTGAATTGAATTGAGTTAGTTGAATTGAATTGAATTGAATTGAATTAGTTGAATTGAAATTGAATTGAATTGAATTGAATATTGAATTGAATTGAATTGAATTTTGAATTGAATTGAAATTGAATTGAATTGAATATTTTGAAATTGAGATTGAATTGAATTGAATTAGTTGAATTGATTAGTTGAATTGAATTGAATTGAATTGAATTGAATTAGATTATTGAATTGATTGTTATATTGAATTGAATTGATTGAATTGAATTGAATTGAATTGAATTGAATTGAATTAGATATTGAATTGAATTGAATTGAGATTGAATTGAATTGAATTGATTGAATTGAATTGAATTGAATTGAATTGAATTGAGATTGAATTGAATTGAATTGATTATTGAATTGAATTGAATTGAATTGAATTGAATTGAATTGAATTGAATTGAATTGAATTGAATTGAATTGAATTGAATTGAATTGAATTGAATTGAATTGAATTGAATTGAATTGAAGTTGAATTGAATTGAATTGAATTAGTTAGAATTGATTATTGAATTGAATTGAATTGAATTGAATTGAAGTTAGAATTGAATTGTAAGTTGAATTGAATTAGTTGAATTGAATTGAATTGTTAATTGTTGAATTAGATATTAGAATTGAATTAGTTAGAATTGAATTGAATTGAAGTTGAATTGAATTGAGATTATTGAATTGAATTGATATTGAATTGAATTGAATTGAGATTGAATTGAATTGAATTGAATTGAATTGAATTGAATTGAATTGAATTGAATTGAATTGAATTGATTGATTGAATTGAATTGAATTGAATTGAATTGAATTGAATTGAATTGAATTAGAATTGAATTGAATTGAATTAGAATTGAATTGAATTGAATTGATTGAATTGAATTGAATTAGTTGAATTGAATTGAATTGAATTGAGATTGAATTGAATTGAATTGAATTGAATTAATTGAATTGAATTGAATTGAATTGAATTGAATTGAATTGAATTGAATTGAATTGAATTGAATTGAATTGAATTGAATTGAATTGAATTGAATTGAATTGAATTGAATTGAATTGAATTGAATTGAATTGAATTGAATTGAATTGAATTGAATTGAATTGAATTGAATTGAATTGAATTGAATTGAATTGAATTGAATTGAATTGAATTGAATTGAATTGAATTGAATTGAATTGAATTGAATTGAATTGAATTGAATTGAATTGAATTGAATTGAATTGAATTGAATTGAATTGAATTGAATTGAATTGAATTGAATTGAATTGAATTGAATTGAATTGAATTGAATTGAATTGAATTGAATTGAATTGAATTGAATTGAATTGAATTGAATTGAATTGAATTGAATTGAATTGAATTGAATTGAATTGAATTGAATTGAATTGAATTGAATTGAATTGAATTGAATTGAATTGAATTGAATTGAATTGAATTGAATTGAATTGAATTGAATTGAATTGAATTGAATTGAATTGAATTGAATTGAATTGAATTGAATTGAATTGAATTGAATTGAATTGAATTGAATTGAATTGAATTGAATTGAATTGATATTGAATTGAATTGAATTGAATTGAATTGAATTGAATTGAATTGAATTGAATTGAATTGAATTGAATTGAATTGAATTGAATTGAATTGAATTGAATTGAATTGAATTGAATTGAATTGATATTGAATTGAATTGAATTGAATTGAATTGAATTGAATTGAATTGAATTGAATTGAATTGAATTGAATTGAATTGAATTGAATTGAATTGAATTGAATTGAATTGAATTGAATTGAATTGAATTGAATTGAATTGAATTGAATTGAATTGTGAATTGAATTGAATTGAATTGAATTGAATTGAATTGAATTGAATTGAATTGAATTGAATTGAATTGAATTGAATTGAATTGAATTGAATTGAATTGAATTGAATTGAATTGAATTGAATTGAATTGAATTGAATTGAATTGAATTGAATTGAATTGAATTGAATTGAATTGAATTGAATTGAATTGAATTGAATTGAATTGAATTGAATTGAATTGAATTGAATTGAATTGAATTGAATTGAATTGAATTGAATTGAATTGAATTGAATTGAATTGAATTGAATTGAATTGAATTGAATTGAATTGAATTGAATTGAATTGAATTGAATTGAATTGAATTGAATTGAATTGAATTGAATTGAATTGAATTGAATTGAATTGAATTGAATTGAATTGAATTGAATTGAATTGAATTGAATTGAATTGAATTGAATTGAATTGAATTGAATTGAATTGAATTGAATTGAATTGAATTGAATTGAATTGAATTGAATTGAATTGAATTGAATTGAATTGAATTGAATTGAATTGAATTGAATTGAATTGAATTGAATTGAATTGAATTGAATTGAATTGAATTGAATTGAATTGAATTGAATTGAATTGAATTGAATTGAATTGAATTGAATTGAATTGAAGTGAATTGAATTGAATTGAATTGAATTGAATTGAATTGAATTGAATTGAAGTGAATTGAATTGAATTGAATTGAATTGAATTGAATTGAATTGAATTGAATTGAATTGAATTGAATTGAATTGAATTGAATTGAATTGAATTGAATTGAATTGAATTGAATTGAATTGAATTGAATTGAATTACTAACAAATTTATTAAATACCAGTATTAATCATTGTCGCTTTCAAACCCTGTACATACCATTTTCTGAAATAAATCTCTTTCAAACATACCTTTATAAATTATCCAAAATGTTCTTTTCATATTAAGCAAACTTATTCTAATTAAAAAAAATTTTTCTTTCTTTGCGGTTTTAAAAGAACGCATACATTTTGTAAGTATATAGTAACCGTTACTGACCTTTCTTTCTGATGTTCAACCTTGTAGCATAATAGAATAAGTCCTACTTGGCGCTGCTTTCTTCTTATAACACCCTTTTTAAGCTTTTATTGGAAATAATACTTTATTGTTCATAAATTTTATTTTAGCATTAGCCGCGTATTGATCAGTTATGTTGGGTATTATAAACATGGCAGTTTTACCATCTTCCGTCTTCATTAACTACTTCAATGAATGCGATATTTAGACATGGTGTAACGTTTTAGTATTAGGCAAATTCTGAATCCACGTTACCCAATGCGGGTTGCCGGACTCTAGGCTAAATAATGCTTGCAGACGTACATACGGGTCACGCACCCGCGAACTGGATCCATGAACGTATCGGTCTAATAAGGGGGCGTTTTTATTTTTCTTCGTGGCATGTAGTCGATAAAAACGTATCTTTTTTGTGTTGAGTGGATGCTGTTCAAGCCAGATTGGGAAAAGAGTATCACTCGTAAGAAAGGTATGTTGCATGGTTTGCAAACAAGAACTCTAGACTATGCTAGCCTACTAATAAATTGATATAAAACAGTTTGTATAATTGCAGAACATGGCGTCCTAATTAAAACTAACTCATTTTTAAATTTTTAGCAAGCTTTAGATATTAGAATTACAAAACTACAATGGAAATACGGAAACTGAGTCAAGTTCAAGTTCTTATATTCAGATATGTGTTAACCGTTGGCAAGAAATTTTGTTGGTTGTACTAAAGATGGTGAAGCCACGTGTCGTCGATTATAAAGGTGTTTGGTAATTCTTGTTGCACTAAGATTTCGTTGAGGTGGGCGAGTACATTCCTTTAAGAAACAACAAGCATCAACTTGTACCAGAAGTACCTTCTTGTCAGAAAATGTGCCTCGTTAGCCAGAAAAATATTTAATTAAATAATGTAAGATTCATCAAATTTTTTAAATAACAAATGTGAAAGTTTTCTTGTTAAAATACATCATGTTCTATTTAATTGGGATAGAATGATATGGCAAATTATTATGTGTAGCCATTTTCTTGTTTTGAATATTCGTTAGGACAGAATTTCAAGTTCACATACGTCATGATAAGTATCTATTTTATGTATGTTGAAAACAAATTGCACTTACGCTCTCAATACGTTTTATAGTAAAGTAATTCTTGATATATAGTAAATTCACTAAAAGGGAATTAGAAACATTAAACCTAAAAGTTAAGAACAATTGATGTAAGCCAAATCAAAGATCTATGATGACAGCATATAACTGATTTAATAATGTATTGAGTAATTTTATTGTGACAGGTGAATCCTGGTAATAACTGTGAGTTTTTAGCCAATTCAGTAAATTTTACCAGTATTAAATTTCATACTAGTTGGTATCTACACTGTGAAACATCTTTCTTCATTCTTGTACATAAACTCTACGAAACTAATTTCATTAGATAGTTTTATTTATGAAAGTTTAATAAGGGAAATAAGAGACCTATCTAACCGTGGTAGACTAATTACATAGGAAGAAATTAGGTGACTAATAAAAAAGACTAAAATCGAGCACAAGTAATTCCCTTAAGGTTTAACTGCGTCTATCCTTAAAACAAAAATATTTTTTGGAGTCAGATTTATTGACGCAGTGGCGTTCTAGTTTATTCAACGAAAAGTTTAATCTCGGAAATACCCCGACCATCTCATGCCTCCGCAGGAATAGGCCCTGAGTTCAACCGAGAGCTTTCGATTTTTGTTTTTTGCAACACCCTTTGTCCCTACTACATTCTCGATAAAGCCATCTTCAGAAATTAACTTGTCAAGAAGGAAAAATCAATACAGTGACGCCACAAACGTGGGACCTGATCTCTACACTGTCGCCACCAACGTAGGATCGCTTGATAGAAAACACTACAAAGAAGTGTAAAGTCAATTAAACTTTGACTTGTTGTTAGTCTGATTTTAGTGACATAAGTTGGTTAAGCTTGAAGTTGTCAAAATTTTTAGTATCGCTGAATTTGTTTGCAGTTATAAGTGAACTTTTTGTAAAGATTGATTATAATTTTTAAGTATTAACTAAAAAAAAATGGCAGACACTTATCAAATTGTATACCTACACAAAGAGGAACAGGAATATGAATTAAATATTTGTGGTATAAAAAGTACAAGGTATGTTTCTGAGAAAAGAAAAATTTTTGGTAGTTATTAGCAAAAGAAGTTGGGAAATCCGGTTGTTTAATTGATCTCTCAGAATATACAGTGGAATTTTCTGTGGAATGCGCAGAAATTAATGCTACTATAGAGTCGATAAAAAATATTTTGCCTGAATTTGAAGAAAATTCTTCAGATCCTGTTTTTAAGAGAGTTCAGTCGAAGTTGACTCATTTGTCTGATCGTGTTAAGAGATAGCAAATCCCCTTAGAAAATTCGAAAGGGGCTATCACATTCAAAAATGAAACAATAGCTACTGTCGTTATTTTAGAGGCTGAGTTATACGATAGAGTAGATAAAATTTTAGAATCTACCTCCCATAATGAAACAATTAATACATCTTCTTCAACAGTTGGCGTGCCTATGCACACAGTAACGTATCTTTCGCAGCCAATGCCTCTTGGTTCCTGGTCAGTAAAATTTAATGGAGATCCCAAGGAGCTGTATACATTTTTAGATAGGGTGTGTGAATTGGCGCACTCTCGTAAGGTGGCAGTTCTAGATCTATTCAATAGTTTAGTTGAGTTTTTTGAAAAAGAGGAGCTCCTTTGGTATAGAAGTGTCAGAAATTCTTTGAGTGACTGGAGTTCTCTAGTGTGACGGTTAAAGGAAGATTTTTACCTGTTCACTTTAAGGATGAAGTATGGGAAGATATAAAATCAAGTAGACAGCAGAAGGATCAGCCTATTGTATTATTTATTGCTCATATGGAAAGTTTATTTGGTAGATTACCACAAGTTCCAGCAGAAACTACTAGTCAGGATTATTAGGAAAAACTATTGCCAGATTTAATTTCACAGCTTGCGTTCTCTGAAATAGAAAACATGTCTACCTTAAGAAAATTGTTTAGGAAACTCGAAAAGGCCTCTTTATTAAAACAGAAATCACTTACAGCTATGTAAAATAATTGTAATAAAAGTAATTTTAATCCCAAGCCGCAATTTGGTAAAAAAAGTTCGGTCTGGAATCGTAATTTTTCGGCATCTACAAGCCAAAAGTATAAAAGTAAGCCGTCTTCGCAAGTCCAAGTTCTTGACAAAAATATTTCTAGTCCTGTATCTGTTAATCCTCAAAATTCATTGAATAAGAAACGTCCTACCTGTTGGAACTGTTCGCGTCCCGGTCATATGTTTACAAGTTGTAGAGCTATAAAGAGAATCTTTTGTTATCGTTGTGGTGACAAGGGTGTCACATTAAATTCCTGTCGATCCTGCTCAAAAAACGAATAAGAATGTAGATGCTGCGTAGCCAATATCCTGCTTCGTTTCAAAAGGCTACTGTTATGTTGTGTAACCAGAAAGAATATTTTTGTAAGGAAGAATAGTTAGATTGGCTTAAAGTAGTTAAACAATTTTGTTGCACGTCCTATACCCCAAAGACCAATTCGTTATTCGTGGAGAAGCCCTCTGATAATCGTAATTCTTAGTATGTACAGGGTGATGTAGGAAATCAATTGTTGTATATAGGACATTCTTCGGTACCGTTAAAATGTAAAAGTTATTTGCTTGATTTAGATGACCTTTCTGATGCTCATAAATTAAAAGCCCAGCTTGTTGTATATTCCTATAATGAAATCAGTAGTGTAGATAGATTGGGTAGAACTGATAAAATAGTAATGGATATTGATACAGGCGATGCAAAACCTGTTAGAAAGAAGCCTTATGTCATGTCGCCATACATGAATAAAATTTTAAATGATGAGTTAGATGAGATGCTTGGTTTGGGAGTGGTTGAGCCGTGTCAAAACCCTTGAAATTCTTTAGTGCTCCTAGTGAAGAAATCTTCTGGGGAATATAGACTTTGATTTGATGGGAGAATGTTGAATGACATCACTAAACATGATAGTTATCTAATGGCAAATATCGATAGGATACTTAATTCGTTACGTAATGCTAATTTTATATCTAGTGTGGACCTTAGAAAAAGTTTTTGGCAAATCCTTCTTTCTGAGAGCGTTCAAGATAAAACTGCTTTCAACGCGATCTCTAGAGGTCAGTATAAATTTGTTACTGTACCTTTTGGTTTGAGGAATAGTGCGCAAACGCAACAACGTTTAGTCGACATAATATTCGGTCCTCAATTTGAACCCAATGCATTTTGCTACCTGGATGATATCATCCTTTGTTCGTCGTCTTTTGAAGAACATGTTAAGTTGTTGAACGAAGTAAAAGAACGTTTTAAGAATGCTAATCTTACCATAAATTTAGAGAAGTGTGAATTTTTTAAGAAATCATTGAAATTTTTGGGTTATATAGTAGGTTCGAATTCTCTTAAGACAGATATAGAAAAAGTTTCAGTCATGGTAAATTTTCCGCGTCCAAAAACAACAACAGAGATAAAACGTTTCATTAAGCAGTTGGTATCGTAGGTTAATAAAAAATTTTTCTGCGTTGTTTCAACTATAAATGATTTAGTTAAAGAAAAAGGGTCAAATTATTGATTGAAGTCCAGAGGCAGAATCGTCATTCGTTCAAATTAAGCTGGCTTTAGTTTCTGCTCCTTTATTGTCACAATCTGATTATTCTGTTCCGTTTATCGTAAAGTGCGACGCTAGTCATACCGGTCTAGGTGCCGGTCTTATTCAAAAAATCGATGATGAAGAGCGTGTAATTTCGTACCCAAGCAAATCTCTCAGTCGTGCGGAACGTAACTACTCAGTTACAGAAAAGTGGTGTCTGGCAGAAATTTTCGTCTTAGAGAAATTTCGTCCTTGGGTAGAGGGTTACCCGTTTCACTGTCGTGACAGATCATTTTTCGCTATTGTGGTTAAACAATATCCAAAACCCAACTGGAAAATTAGCTAGGTGGGTTGTTCGCTTAAGACAACACACTTTTGATTTAGTGCATCGGAAAGGGAGAAGTTTAATGTTGTTCCGGATTGTTTGAGTAGAGCTCTTCCTGTAGAAAAGGATGATGCTAATTTAGTTAAGACGAGAATATTTTTTGAGTCAGATTTATGGACGCAGTGGCGCCCTAGTTTATTCAACGAAAAGTTCAATCTCAAAAATACCCCGACCATCTATGTCTCCGCAGGAATAGATCCCAAGTTAGACCGAGAGTTTTTGATTTTTCTTCTTTGCAACACCATTTGACCCTGCTAATTCTCGATAAGGCTATCCTCAGAAATTAACTCGTCAGGAAGGAAAATCAATACAATGGCATCTTAATAAATTTCAATAATATTTTTCATGAATGAAGAATACTCTTGAATAAAATTAATCATAAACGAATGAATGAATAACTATCTGAAATCCTATTTGCACTTCTTTATATACTTTCTGAGGTTCCGAAAATCAATAATCTCCGTAATTTAGAATGTTTGCTTTCGCAAACGTTTTCAGACTCTAATATTCTATAAACTTCTATCTCTGCTCCTTATAGAGTTCTTCGAAACAATTGCGACAATTTATTAGCGAATTGAAATTTACTGATATTGGGCGATGTTATTTTTAACACTAGCTGTAAGTTCCCCCTAATTTTGTCTCGATTTTATTAATAAACAATCAGTAATCTATTTTAAAATTTAAATCTTCTACATTAAATATTAGAAATAATTATATGTGCAAGTTAGAATATAGTTTATTTATACAAAGAAAATTTAGCTAAGTTTAGCTTGATCTTATAAAGAATCATTTTTATTGAATACTACAGTCGATACTAAACAGAAGACTACACCGAAAGACAGATGAACATATTGAAGAAAAATGAATCCCAAGTAAAAGCAATCTAGCAACTAAGAATATCGGCAAAGGTACATAATTTGGTACCGTAAAATTAATAAATCCCTTGCTTAGTTAACGTACTTTTTATAGCTGAAGACCAACTGACGTAGAGACGAGCAAAAATATGGAGATATTTAAACCAGTTTAAAATAAACTATAGTATTTATTTTTAAAGTACAGTATTGCCCGAAATAAACAGTACTGAAACTAAGTTGGCGGTGTTTTTATGCGTGCGCTGTCACACTCAAGTTAGCTAGTATAGACCTGTCAAGTAAACCTCAAACAAGTAATTAGTAGGGCCTAATTGTTAAAAATGGTGTTAAGTACAAAGGAGAAAGTGTTTCTGGTAGAGCATTATTTTCGTTCATACGGAATCGGCCGACGTAATGGTGCAAGTTTGCTATACGTGTCTGATCAATTCACACAAAGGTTTAATAAACGTTCTCCAAGTAATGCTGTAATTTTGAAGGTTATTGAAGAGTTTAGAAATACAGGTAGTGTATTGTGCCAACGAAAAGGAAACTCGGGGCGTCCCAGGACAGTTAACAACAACAATAACCATGAACGTGTTTCTGAGCAAATCTTAGAAAATCCGAAAGTCAGCCAGGCAAGGACAGCGTTACAACTTGATTTAAAAAGAACTTCCTTTCAAAGAATCCTGAAGGAGCTGGGTACATTTTCGTATGTGATTCAGGTACATCAACAACTACATCCTCGGGATTATCGCAGTAGAGTGGAATATTGCGCCAGAATTCTCGCGTTACAGTATGAAAATCCTGAATTTTTGAAAATGTTTGGTTTTCAGACGAAGCACATTTTCGCTTGTCAGGCTATGTGAATCGTCGCACAAATCGATTTCTGGGCTTTGCCAGACCCGATGAGATTCAAGAGGTTCCTTTACATAGTGAAAAAGTGAGTGTCTGGTATGCTGTTTCCGGACACGGAATCATTGGTCCGTACTTTATCGAAGAGAATGGTAGGCAAGTCACACTTAATCAACAGAGGTACAGACAAATTTTAACACGATTTATCCCTGATCTACGTCAATTCTGTCGTGCACGTAACTTGGCATTTCGAAACCAATTTTTCAGCAGGACGGGACAACTTGCCATACTGCTGCCGCAATTCGTCAATTTCTTCAAGAACATTTTCCAAGCAAATTCATATCACGATTTACTGACTTCCGTTATCCTTCACATTCTCCAGACCTCACACCTCCAGACGCATACATTTAGGGCATGGCTAAAAATGCCGTTTTCAAACGGGCACCACAAACCATCGATGAATTAAAGGATGCCGTTAGAGTCTTCTTCGCAGCCCTGAGACAACCCTTATTCAATAACATGACCAGAAACTTAGAGCATCGTTATGAAGTCTGTCTCGAACGAGGAGGTGCACATTTAGAACATATAATAAAGTGTCAATAAGATGTATTTTTTAAATATACAAAACAATTACAATTTCAGTACTGTTTATTTCGGGCAATACTGTATTATATAAAGCAATTGTACTAACTACCGCAATATAGCAACAGACAACAACTAAAATGTTTTTAATAAAATAGTGTCCAAAGATGATATCTACAAAATAATAAACAGTCTTGTTTTCTTTCATTCTGACAAAGGGATACAACCTAAGAAATTCTTAACTTTCGTTAATCAGATTTACTTCGAAACGGATTTAATGCATTAACTTATAACGATTTATACACCCAGTATTGATTTTATAGTCATCCAATTAAAAAACGAAGCTAATTTGCATCAAAACTTCGATCTAAACCATATGATAAAGTCGTATTTCCCTTGAAATCGAAGGAATTGCAGTTGAATTATTGTTATGTGCACATAAAGTCTAACAAACCGTATAATATGTGTTGGTAACACTTTTCAATGACTAGGCTATAATACGTGAGAGAAACGTGTCGTTATTCGAATTAATAGTTATCGTAAACAAATCGGTCGACGTGATCATTCGTTGTAGCGGTCACTGGAGTCTTTATTTAACACCTTATAGAAAGTATTCGTATATAAAACGCTATGAGCACCTATAGGTCTGCCACACACGCCTGCAAGTGTTGTGTAAATGCATACATAATCCGTGCGGCTTAATAAATAAGTAGGACGTAAAATGAAATATCTAGTCGAGATTTTCTTTTAAAAAATATGGTCTGGTAAAGTGCATGTTATAATAAAGTATAAAAACCAGCAATTTTTCTGTAACGTTCCCAAGAAAAAACGCTCTAGATATTTCTTTCGTTACATTACGCGAGCCATATTTTGTGGTTAAGTATAGATGCGAGGGTACTAATTTTAAATGCGCGTTTGGATTTACCTACCGGTACATTTTATAAAATTAAGATATTGCCCTTAATTTAGGTATGAAAATGAGGAACTAATAACTCTTACACTGAGTTGTCGCACTGGGTACAGAGTTGCCGAGCTCACTACATCTGGAAACCCAGACAAAATACAACACATTCTCGTATCCGCTACCTGTTGATGAACGATTTTCGTCTACAAATCTCTCTACCCATCTCTTTTGACATAAAAAAAAGAATTGTTTAAATTTTTATTGTACTCATTAGTGTCGTCCAATAACCTTGGGATTAATTAGTTGAGACCAGCTAAATAAGTTATTTCACAGCATACCTTGCTTGCTATTTTGTAAAAATTTAATTAAAATTTCCAGTAATAAGGGTAGTCTTACTAAAAGATCTGGTGTTTGATCAATAAAAAATTCCCGAAAACTGCCATTACTCAAAAATTATGACTCATAAAAATTGTTTTGTTTAGAACGTCATTGAACAGCTTTTACCAGGTTAAGGAGTTGATTTAGAACTGCAACTAAGTACAAATATCACTCAACGTTTGCATTGATATAGTGAAGTTGTATTGTATTCGTTTCAAGAAATTCGCATTTTCAGAGAGATCAGTGCCAAATATATGTGTGTAATCACGAGCAATTGCCCAGGTCGGCAAATTTTGAAGCGTATTAAGAAAATTTGGAATATATTTACAAAGAATCTGTTTTAAAGCAGAAATTCAAAGCCCCTACAACAGATAAGTTAAGATTAAAAACTAACGTGCAGGATTTTGATAACACTTTGGGTTACCTTAGTTCAATTACATATAATACTAATACTATATGGCAAATCATTCACAGTAATGATATTGAATTCATTTTTTTTTAATACTGATATAGAGAAAGCATCCCTATCAAATGTACATTAAATTCGCATTAAAATGCAAAAACTTTTATTTTATGTTCATTTGCTGTACTACAACAGTTGATTAACGAAACTATGTCTTGAAATACAAACATACCGTAACTTCAGTTACAGCACTATTTCGGGCATTCTTGACATTAAAATGTTATCATTTTTTAAGCATTTCTTTCAAGACTCTTATTATTTTATCACAGTGTAGCGTATCGGGGCTATATGGTACGCACAACGTCAAGGAATGTGTGTTGCACCACGGATGTTGCAGGCACATGCACACCAAGACAAATGAGTCATCAACATTCTAGAATAGACATTTTACGTTAATCAAGGTAAGAATATGACTCATCAGAAACACTTGAAGTATTACAGGGTTGTTTAAACGGGATTCATCACACACGGAAATTATTTCCCAGTTAGTTTTCTATACGCGTAGCAAAGGTTTATATAAATTACGTAAGGCATTAAATAGAAAAGTATATATATATTACTCATATTTAGACCAGGGTAGAAAATTAAATAATCACATCAAATAATTTTAATCACCGTGTATAAGGAATTTTATTAGATAATACGCTTTATTAAAAAACCGTGAAGCATAAAAATTCATTCGTTTCATTAAAAATAAGAGATTTAAATCATGTACAAGACGCTTTATATCAAAAGAAGCAGTATTAAAATGCTCTACGTAAAGAAACAAAGAGAAATTACGTGCAAAATTTATATTAATTAACTCTATTTTAAGTAACCGGTATTAAACAAAAATGTACTGATAATAATTGAATATTTAGTTAGGATTCACTAAAATTTAAAGGGTATTAATTTTAATTGAAGTTAATTGAACCGTTAGTAACATATAATATCTATAAAAACTTGTAAAAACCCAATAAAATGCAAATCGTAGAGGGGTTAGTTAGAAGTAGGACGTTTAAACACCTGCGTATTTTTAAAAAAGCTCATTCTGCGTAAATGTTGCAGATAATTAATGGTTACAAAGAATCTTGGAGAAACCGTGGCTTAATATTCACGAGAAGGCGCGATACGGGGTTATTTAACCCAGATAGTCCACATGGACTGAAATAATCGATAATAAAGAATATCAAATTGCACTAATAAGAACAGGGTAGATAGAGACAGATAATATGCGCAAGACCGAGACACATATAGTAAAAAGGCGTGAGTAGAGCAACGTCATGGGGTTGCGATTGGTTGAAAGTTAAAGGCAAAATTTGAGAGGCAAAAATAACATTTCTGTATAAAGTTCAATTAGTTATTTCCAGACGTTGCAAGCCCTGTGAGAATTTCTGAGATTTTAACTGGTGCGAGTGCAAAATTCGTAAAAATCGCATGCCGGGCTGCGGAATGGGAACATAGCAGGCGAAATTCTTTAGAATTGTCCGTTTTGGAGACTCGACCGACAGACAGGCTAACCTCTATATATACCCAGGGGAATATGAACAAGCTCTCTTAGATCTTCGACTTGATTGAACGCGTTAAACAGTGCTTTTTAGTTTTCCGGTTTTAATATTAAATAATTTAAACAGTTTGCTCGAATATTATGTGATTTAAAACAGCTTGTTCTTTACGTGCTACAATGAATGTACGTTAGTGCACTTAGAAAAGAAGATACAAGGTAATAAAGTTTAGTATCACTGTACCAATTGGTAAAAATTTACAAAGACAAATAAATACACAAAAGTAGGCGGTTTTGGCGTATATTGGTGAAAGAAGTATGAAGTTCTTTGTTATTTTTCGGGGGTATTAATACTTAAATGGTGCATAAACGTGTCTGGATCCACAAAACAAGGTTCAGATATACACAGATTAGTTCCGGAAAAGCCCTGAAACAACTTTAAATAAATGGTGATGGAGAAAATTTTTAAAGCGTTGAGAATCAGAAGCCATAAATATAACCCAGTTGGATTGGTGTGATTAACAAAAGGGACGATGTACATTGAAGCTACGAGTGCAGTAACCTTCAGGTAAATTATACTATTTTGTTTGAACTTTGATATTTTGGTGTGTGTTGAATAACTTTATAATTGATTTACTCAAAATGGACAGTAGTGAAATTGTACTAACAATAAAATTTTAATTTTAAGGTGAAATTTGCTTGTTTAAGTAGAAAGGGGTATTTAGTATTGATGTTCTGGATTATGATGAAAATATGGGTATGTCTTTGAGCTCAATTAGACGAACCTGGTTAATTAACGTAAAGAGGTGGTAGATGCTCCCTTTGTACTCAGACTCCGGTCTGCATATATTGTTATAGTAATTAGTAGGCATCCTACAAGGACTTTAATTCTGGATGCACTTTAAAATGATAATAAATTTAAATCTTGAAATTTTCTGATACTGAAATTTATGCTGAATTTTAATTTTGAAATTTTAATGTATTGTGAATATTGATGTAAATAGAGTTAACGTTGTTGTTTGTGGTAGGAATGTGTTTGTTTTTTTTTATGAATGAGGATGAAAGTTATCTAGAGGAGCAGCCGAGGCGATTAACGGAAGAAAGTCATTGGACCAACACAGTTAAGGTAATGAATAGCTTTTTGTAGGTTTCACAGCATTCTTGACGCCCAATTCGTGAGGCTCGATTCGAAAAGCGTAGTTCACGGATTTTGTAGGTTTCACAGCATTCTTGGCGACCCAAAAGTGAGGCTCGAGTTCCAAATAAAATTTTTGTGATTTTATTCCAGGAAACTGGCGATCTGAGAGAGAGAGTTTCTGTGTGTGTATAAATTTAAGAGTATTTTAGAGTGTGTGAGAGTGATTAGAACGTATGCAGAGAAAAGAGTGGTTAAGGAGTCAAGGAGTGGAAATTGGAAGTGACGATAGTGCATTGGGTGAGAAAAATTCTAAAATGGAAGAAGCTGGTGGCAGTAGAGATCAGTCGAGGACGGAATCAGGGGATCAAGGAAATGAGATGATAATGAGAATGCTAGAGAGGATGAGCGATGAATCGAATAGAGCAAGGGAAGAATCGAATAAGAAATTTGACCAATTAAATCAGGAATTAGGGGATAAAATAGAGCAATCGACGAAAGAATTTACAGAATTTAAAATAGTCTTACCATGAAAATGGGGAAGTAGAAAATAGGGTTGAAAAAATGAGCGTGATATTACAGGTCTTCGACAGGAAATGGGACATTTAAGGTCCGAAGTACGCATTTTTTGTGAAGAAGAAATAAATGTAAAAATGACTGAAGTAACGGACTCATGTAGGGATCAGTTAGGCAGGGTAGAACGCGAAGTTAGTAGTATCAAATACAACATGTCAAGTTTAACGGGGGATGGTCCCAGATTTTATACAGGTGGAGTATCATTGGACCAACACATGAAGTTTTATGGCGATAACAGGGTAAATCCACAAATTTTTATTAATAGTGTAAGAAATCTAGTGGGAAATTTATTTGACGAACAGACTAAACTGAATACGATAAAGACTTTATTGAAAGACAACGCGGAAGCATGGTACAATTTAGTAGGACAGGAAATTGACACCTACACGGACTTTGAAGACAGATTTTTAAAGCACTACTGGAGTGACCACAGACAAGACCAGGTACGAGACGACTTAATCACAGGGAAATTTAAAGGAGAATTTTCAGGAAGTAGGGAGCAATATGCTATACGCAAGTATAGCATAGCAAAGCAACTGAACCTACCACTGACGGACCGACAAATTATCAAGTATTTATCACGACACTTCGAGGTAGAAGTAAGACAACACGTAGCACTACAGAACATAGTGGACAGAGAAATGTTTTAGAATACCTGCAGAGGTACGACGACGTAAGTAGTGGACGACCTCGGAATAATAGGGAAAGACAGATCAATACAGTTAGGTTTGACAATAGACGGGACAACTATGCTAGAAGAGGAATAGTTACGGATACCAGCGACAGAATTGGGAACAGCGACGACCATACGTTAGAAGTAATAGTTTAGGAAGGGGACCTGCACCGAGACCGGAACCTACCAGAGGAATAGTTCACCGGACATGAGGGGACTGCTAATACAGACACGGAACGAGTGGAAACGCCTAGGACATACGCTGAGGTGACGGCTAGACCAGGACCAAGTAGGGAAAACAGACCTGGACAGGATTTTTAGAACGCGACAGACCACTAGATTTCAGTGTAAATGTATATGAACATCCACGTGAATTTTTCAAAATTGAGGAGGAAGTAGAGCCAGAAACTGAGGAAAAATTATGTTTGCCAATTATTAATTTAGAAATTTTGAGAATAATGTAGAAGTATTACTTGATACGGGGGCAGAGGCGAGTTTAATATCGGAGGAATTCGTCAGCAAAATTAGGGATAAGGTTTGTGATAGAATTATGCCTATAAAGCGTAGCCATTTAATAGCTCCAAATAAAAAGAAGTTTGCTGTAGTAAATAGTGTTGTGGTGCTTAGGATAGATATAGGAGGTTTAAGCTGTGAACAGGAGTTTGTAATTGTACCTGGACTGAAGTTTCAGAGCATTTTAGGTGTTGACTGTATGATGAAGTTAGGGGTTTTGATAGATATGGAACGGAAGGTAATAAGGATTAATGATAGGGTAGTGCCATGGAAGGGCAGTTATGAAGTCACAGAGGAGGACACGGGGTTGAGTATTAATGTAGTAGAGGTAGAGGATGATGAAGGTAAACAGATCAACACAATAATATGTCCAGAGGATAGGAGAGTAGAGGTTCAAGCTTTAGTACAAAAACATGCAGAATTAGTGGGGGTAGAAGCAACAGCAGCATATCGGGAGCAGGTGAAGGCAGAATTATTTTTGACGAGGTTAAGTGGCAAGTTTGTTTTTAATAAAGTAGATTTAAGGAATTCATTCTGGCGGATTCCATTACACAAGCATTCTAGAAGGTACATAGGATTTTCCGTAGAGAGAAAAATCGAGAATTTTAAAGTAGTATCGTTTGGTTTGTCGGCAGAAAAGGAAACAATGATAAATAAGAAACAGACAAGTGTAGGGACTGAAGAAGAAGCAATATTTAAGAGTCAGGATAATAGGGATGATAAGTTTATTGTATGTGAGATAATAAGGAAGATAGGTATAGATATAGAAGGGGGAGAGATAGGGATGAAGAGTATTAGGATGGTGAGAAGAAAGACTTGGAGGATTAAGAAGAGAGTTAGATTTAAATAACTTGATGAACAAAGAATAGAGATAGGTGAATTTTAGTATAGTTATAGAAAATAAAGCTAGGTATAGGATAAATATGGGAGATAATTAGAAATAGGTTTAGGATGAGAATAAAGAGTAAATGTAGGAAGAAAATAAGATAGGTTAAGTATAGATATTTCATATAAGATTAGGTGAGAGTTAGGAATAGGATAGGTATATAGGATTAGGTAGGGGGAAGTGAAGTATAGGGAAGATTAGTTAAAAGTTAGGAATAGGATAGGTATATAGGATATATATAGGATTAGATGGATAAGTAGGATGAAGTTAGGGATAATTTCAGTTTAGAGAATTAGGTGAGAGTTAGGAATAAGATAGGGATATAGGACAGGTGTAAATAATTTTTTGATTGGATAAGGTAGGTAAGTTAGATAGATAAGGGTAGAGAGAGATAGGCATTTTTTTTTGTAAATTTCGTTTGCGATTTAAATATTTTATATTTGAATTCAAATAAGTGGGATTATTTGTATTCAAATAGGGGAAAATACTCATATTTAGACCAGGGTAAAAATTAAATAATCACATCAAATAATTTTAATCACCGTGTATAAGGAATTTTATTAGATAATACGCTTTATTAAAAACCGTGAAGCATAAAAATTCATTCGTTTCATTAAAAATAAGAGATTTAAATCATGTACAAGACGCTTTATATCAAAAGAAGCAGTATTAAAAGCTCTACGTAAAGAAACAAAGAGAAAATACGTGCAAAATTTATATTAATTAACTCTATTTTAAGTAACCGGTATTAAACAAAATGTACTGATAATAATTGAATATTTAGTTAGGATTCACTAAAATTTAAAGGGTATTAATTTTAATTGAAGTTAATTGAACCGTTAGTAACATATAATATCTATAAAACTTGTAAAACCCAATAAAATGCAAATCGTAGAGGGGTTAGTTAGAAGTAGGATGTTTAAACACCTGCGTATTTTTAAAAAAGCTCATTCTGCGTAAATGTTGCAGATAATTAATGGTTACAAAGAATCTTGGAGAAACCGTGGCTTAATATTCACGAGAAGGCGCGATACGGGGTTATTTAACCCAGATAGTCCACATGGACTGAAATAATCGATAATAAAGAATATCAATTTGCACTAATAAGAACAGGGTAGATAGAGACAGATAATATGCGCAAGACCGAGACACATATAGTAAAAAGGCGTGAGTAGAGCAACGTCATGGGGTTGCGATTGGTTGAAAGTTAAAGGCAAAATTTGAGAGGTAAAAATAACATTTCTGTATAAAGTTCAATTAGTTATTTCCAGACGTTGCAAGCCGTGTGAGAATTTCTGAGATTTTAACTGGTGCGAGTGCAAAATTCGTAAAAATCGCATGCCGGGCTGCGGAATGGGAACATAGCAGGCGAAATTCTTTAGAATTGTCCGTTTTGGAGACTCGACCGACAGACAGGCTAACCTCTATATACCCAGGGAATATGAACAAGCTCTCTTAGATCTTCGACTTGATTGAACGCGTTAAACAGTGCTTTTAGTTTTCCGGTTTTAATATTAAATAATTTAAACAGTTTGCTCGAATATTATGTGATTTAAAACAGCTTGTTCTTTACGTGCTACAATGAATGTACGTTAGTGCACTTAGAAAAGAAGATACAAGGTAATAAAGTTTAGTATCACTGTACCAATTGGTAAAATTTACAAAGACAAATAAATACACAAAAGTAGGCGGTTTTGGCGTATATTGGTGAAAGAAGTATGAAGTTCTTTGTTATTTTCGGGGTATTAATACTTAAATGGTGCATAAACGTGTCTGGATCCACAAAACAAGGTTCAGATATACACAGATTAGTTCCGGAAAAGCCCTGAAACAACTTTAAATAAATGGTGATGGAGAAAATTTTAAAGCGTTGAGAATCAGAGCCATAAATATAACCCAGTTGGATTGGTGTGATTAACAAAGGGACGATGTACATTGAAGCTACGAGTGCAGTAACCTTCAGGTAAATTATACTATTTTGTTTGAACTTTGATATTTTGGTGTGTGTTGAATAACTTTATAATTGATTTACTCAAAATGGACAGTAGTGAAATTGTACTAACAATAAAATTTTAATTTTAAGGTGAAATTTGCTTGTTTAAGTAGAAAGGGTATTTAGTATTGATGTTCTGGATTATGATGAAAATATGGGTATGTCTTTGAGCTCAATTAGACGAACCTGGTTAATTAACGTAAAGGGGTGGTAGATGCTCCCTTTGTACTCAGACTCCGGTCTGCATATATTGTTATAGTAATTAGTAGGCATCCTACAAGGACTTTAATTCTGGATGCACTTTAAAATGATAATAAATTTAAATCTTGAAATTTTCTGATACTGAAATTTATGCTGAATTTTAATTTTGAAATTTTAATGTATTGTGAATATTGATGTAAATAGAGTTAACGTTGTTGTTTGTGGTAGGAATGTGTTTGTTTTTTTTTATGAATGAGGATGAAAGTTATCTAGAGGAGCAGCCGAGGCGATTAACGGAAGAAAGTCAATGGACCAACACAGTTAAGGTAATGAATAGCTTTTTGTAGGTTTCACAGCATTTTTGACGCCCAATTCGTGAGGCTCGATTTGAAAAGCGTAGTTCACGGATTTTGTAGGTTTCACAGCAATATATATATATATATATATATATATATATATTACTCATATTTAGACCAGGGTAGAAAATTAAATAATCACATCAAATAATTTTAATCACCGTGTATAAGGAATTTCATTAAATAATACGCGTTATTAAAACCATGAAGCATAAATAAACTCGGTTGTTTCAGAAAAAATAAGAAATTTAAATTATTTATAAGACGCTTTATATCAAAAGAAGCAGTATTGAAAAGCTCTGCGTGTAATGTAATTATTCCTAAACAAAGAGAAATTACGTGCAAAATTTATCTTAATTAACTCTATTTCGAGTAACCGGTATTAAACAAAGTGTACACATAATAATTAATATTTAAGTTGTATTCGCTAAGAATGAAAAGGATAGAAATCAATTTTAATTGGAGTTAATTAAACCGTTAATAACATATAATACCTATAGAAACTTGTAAAAACTCAAGATTAAAATACCACGGAATAAGGCTCTGAGAATTAATATTATATTTGAACACCTGCGTAGTTTAAATGTCACATTCGGCTTAAAGTTTGCAGATAATTAATGTTTCAAAGAATCTTGGGGAAAACGTCGCATAATAGTTACGAGAATTGCTAAAGCTGGGTTATTTCACACTCCATGTGGACTAAAATAATCGATAATAAAGAATATCAATTTGCACCAATACGAACAGGTTAGAGAAGGAAAGAGAAAATGCGTCAAGCAAAGACACATATTGTAAAAGGCGGATTTAAACAACGTCACGAGGGTCACAATTGGTTGAAAATAGGATGCAAATATCAGAGGTAGAACAACAATTTCTGTACAAAATTAATTAGTTTTTCTCGGACATGCTTGCGTGCCGTGTGGAAATTTTCTGAGATTTAAATGGGGCGAGTGAAAATTCGTAAAATCGACGCGCGAGCGACAGACTGGGAACATGGCATGAGAAATTCTTTAGAATTACCCGTTTTGGGGAACAGACCGACAGACAGGCTTTTGCTATATATACCGAGATGAATATAAACAAGCCCTCTTAGACTTTTGACGATTCGATGCGTTAAAAGCTCGTACATACGCGACTTGATTGAAGATGTTAAAACGTGCATTTTAGTTTGATTAAATAATTTAAAGTTTGCTAGTATATTTTAGTGATTCAAAATAGCTTGTTATTTACGTGCTAACATGAATGTACTTCAGTGCACTTAGATACAAGGTAATAAAATTTAGTTTCACTGTACCAATTAGCAAAATTTACAACGACGAATGTATACACAAAAGTAGGCAGTTTTGGCGTATATTGGTGACAGAAGCATGAATTTCTTTGCTATTTTTCGGGGGTGTTAATAATTAAATGGTTCAAATACGTGTCTGGATCCATGAAACAAGGGTCAGATAAACACAGATGAGTTCCGGAAAGGCCCAGAAACGACTTTGAATGGATGGTGATGGAGAAAATTTTAAAAGCGTAGAGAATCAGAAGCCGTAAATATAATCCTGTTGAATGGTGTGATTAACTAAAGAAACGATACTACGAAGCTACGAGGACAGTAACCTTCAGGTAAATTATACTATTTTGTTTGACATTTTTGTGTGTATTGAATGACTTTATAATTGATTTACTTTAAATGGACATTAGTGAAATTGTTCTAACCATAAAAGTTTAATTTTAAGATGAAATTTGCTTGTTTAAGTAAAAAGGGGTATTTTGTTTTGATGTTCGGGAATATGATGAAAATTTTGGTATGTCTTTGAGCTCAATTAGACGAACCTGGTTAATTAACGTAAAGGGGTGGTAGATGCTCCCTTTATACTCAGACTCCGGTCTGCTTATATTGTTATATTAATTAGTAGGCATCCAACAAGGACTTTAATTTTGGATGCACAGTAAAATGATAATAAAATTAATCTTGAAATTCTTTTTAAAACTGAAATTTATGCTGAGTTTTAATTTTGAAATTTTAATGTATTCTGAATATTGATGTAAATAGAGTTAACGTTGATGTTTTTGGTAGGAATGTGTTGTTTTTTTTTTATGAATGAGGAGGTTTATAACATTAGGTGAGCAGCCGAGGCGAAAAGCGTAGTTCCCGGAATTTAAAAGGTTTCACAGCATTCTTGACGCCCAATCTGTGGGGCTCGATTCTAGTAATGGAGTTCCCGGAATTTAAAAGGTTTCACAGCATTCTTGGCGCCCAACGTGGGGCTCGAGTTCCAAATAAAATTTTTGTGATTTTATTCCAGGAAACTGGCGATCTGAGAGAGAGAGTTTCTGTGTGTGTATAAATTTAAGAGTATTTTAGAGTGTGTGTGAGTGATTAGAACGTATGCAGAGAAAAGAGTGGTTAAGGAGTCAAGGAGTGGAAATTGGAAGTGACGATAGTGCATTGTGTGAGAAAATTTCGAAAATGGAAGAAGCTGGAGGCAGTAGAGATCAGTCGAGGACGGAATCAGGAGAAACAGGAAATGAGTTAATGATGAGAATGTTAGAGGAAATGCGATTAGCTAGGGAAGAATCGAATAGAGCGATGGAGGAGTCTAACAGAAAATTAGAACTGCTAAGCGATGAATCTAATAGAGCTAGTGAGAGTCCAACCAAAAATTAGAGCAGATAAGCGGGAAAATTGAGCAGTCGACTAAAGAATTTACAGAGTTTAAAAATAGTCTTACCATAAAGATGGGGAAGTTGAAAATAGGGTTGAAAAAATGAGCGTGATATTACAGGTCTTCGACAGGAAATGGGACATTTAAGGTCCGAAGTACGCATTTTTGTGAAGAAGAGATTAATGTAAAATGACTGAAGTAACGGACTCATGTAGGGATCAGTTAGGCAGGGTAGAACGCGAAGTTAGTTGTATCAAATACAACATGTCAAATTTAACGGGGGATGGTCCCAGATTTTCTACAGGTGGAGTATCATTGGACCAACACATGATGTTTTATGGCGATAACAGGGTAAATCCACAAATTTTTATTAATAGTGTAAGAAATCTAGTGGGAAATTTATTTGACGAACAGACTAAACTGAATACGATAAAGGCTTTATTAAAGGACAACGCGGAAGCATGGTACAATTTAGTAGGACAGGACATAGACACGTATCAGGACTTTGAAGACAAATTTTTACAACATTACTGGAGTGATCACAAACAGGATCAGATTAGGGACGACTTGATTACAGGAAAATTTAAGGGAGAGTTTTCAGGAAGTAGGGAGCAATATGCCATCCGCAAATACAGTGTGGCCAAACAACTGAATCCACCATTGACGGACAGACAGATTATCAAGTACCTATCACGACATTTTGAACTGGAAATTAGACAACACGTGGCCTTACAAAACATCACAGAACGGGAGACATTTTTAGAGTATTTGCAGAGATATGACGATGTATGTGTGGGACGGACAAGAGAGACACGAGAACGAAACGTTAACACAGTTAGGTTTGACAACAGGACACCGAATTATCCGAGACGGCCTGACTACAACAGAAATTTTCGACTGAATTGGGAACGACGAGGACAGGAATACAGGAGCAATAGTGCGACTAGGGGACCGACGCCAAGACCTAGTTACACGAGACAGAACAGTTTACCGGAAGTAAACAGGACTGTGACCAGCACGCCGAATAGACACAGGGACACGGATATTAACACGAGGAGGACGTACGCACAGGTTGTAGAAGGACAACCAGGACCAAGCACGGAAAACAGGATGAGACAGGATTTTTAGAACGTGACAGACCACTAGATTTCTGTGTAAATGTATACGAACATCCACGTGAATTTTTCAAAATTGAGGAGGAAGTAGAGCCAGAAACTGAGGAAAAATTATGTTTGCCAATTGTTAATTTAGAAATTTTGAAAATAATGTAGAAGTATTACTTGATACAGGGGCAGAGGCGAGTTTAATATCGGAGGAATTCGTCAGCAAAATTAGGGATAAGGTTTGTGATAGAATTATGCCTATAAAGAGTAGCCATTTAGTAGCTCCAAATAAAAGAAGTTTGCTGTAGTAAATAGTGTTGTGGTGCTTAGGATAGATATAGGAAGTTTAAGCTGTGAACAGGAGTTTGTAATTGTACCTGGACTGAAGTTTCAGAGCATTTTAGGTGTTGACTGTATGATGAAGTTAGGGGTTTTGATAGATATGGAAAGGAAGGTAATAAGGATTAAGGATAGGGTAGTGCCATGGAAGGGCAGTTATGAAGTCACAGAGGATGACACGGGGTTTAGTATTAATGTAGTAGAGGTAGAGGATGATGAAGGTAAACAGATCAACACGATAAGATGTCCAGAGGATAGGAGAGTAGAGGTTCAAGCTTTAGTACAAGAAAATGCAGAATTAGTGGGGGTAGAAGCAACAGCAGCATATCGGGAGCAGGTGAAGGCAGAATTATTTTTGATGAGGTTAATTGGCAAGTTTGTTTTTAATAAAGTAGATTTAAGGAATTCATTCTGGCGGATTCCATTACATAAGAATTCTAGAAGGTACATAGGATTTTCCGTAGAGGGAAAAATCGATGATTGTAAAGTAGTATCGTTTGGTTTGTCGGCAGAAAAGGAAATAAGAATAAATGAAAAACAGACAAGTGTAGGGACTGAAGAAGAAGCAGTATTTAAGAGTCAGGATAATAGGGATGATAAGTTTATTTTATGTGAGATAATAGGGAGGATAAGTATAGATATAGAAGGGGGAGAGATAGGGATGAAGAGTATTAGGATAGTTAGAAGAAAGACTTGGAGGGTCAAGAAGAGAGTTAGATTTAAGTAGGATAGGAATAGAAATAGGATAGGGATAGAAGTAAGTGTTTATAGAAAATAAAGCTAGGTATAGGATAAATATGGGAGATAATTAGAAATAGGTTTAGGATGAGAATAAAGAGTAAATGTAGGAAGAAAATAAGATAGGTTAAGTATAGATATTTCATATAAGATTAGTGGAGAGTTAAGAATAGAGTAAGAGTAGGATAGGTATATAGGATTAGGTAGGGGGAAGTGAAGTATAGTGAAGATTAGTTAAAAGTTAGGAATAGGATAGGGATATAGGATAGGTGTAAATAATTTTTTTGATTGGAGACAAAGTAGGTAAGTTAGATAGATAAGGGTAGAGAGAGATAGGCAATTTTTTTTGTAATTTTTTTTTTGTCTAAATGCTTTATATTTGCATTCAAGTAAGTGGGATTATTTGTATTCAAATAGGGGGAAAATACTCATATTTAGACCACGGTAGAAAATTAAATAATCACATCAAATAATTTTAATCACCGTGTATAAGGAATTTCATTAAATAATACGCGTTATTAAAACCATGAAGCATAAATAAACTCGGTTGTTTCAGTAAAAATAAGAAATTTAAATTATTTATAAGACGCTTTATATCAAAAGAAGCAGTATTGAAAAGCTCTGCGTGTAATGTAATTATTCCTAAACAAAGAGAAATTACGTGCAAAATTTATCTTAATTAACTCTATTTCGAGTAACCGGTATTAAACAAAGTGTACACATAATAATTAATATTTAAGTTGTATTCGCTAAGAATGAAAAGGATAGAAATCAATTTTAATTGGAGTTAATTAAACCGTTAATAACATATAATACCTATAGAAACTTGTAAAACCCCAAGATTAAAATACCACGGAATAAGGCTCTGAGAATTAATATTATATTTGAACACCTGCGTAGTTTAAATGTCACATTCGGCGTAAAGTTTGCAGATAATTAATGTTTCAAAGAATCTTGGGAAAACGTCGCATAATAGTTACGAGAATTGCTAAAGCTGGGTTATTTCACACTCCATGTGGACTAAAATAATCGATAATAAAGAATATCAATTTGCACCAATACGAACAGGTTAGAGAAGGAAAGAGAAATGCGTCAAGCAAAGACACATATTGTAAAAGGCGGGATTTAAACAACGTCACGAGGGTTACAATTGGTTGAAAATAGGATGCAAATATCAGAGGTAGAACAACAATTTCTGTACAAAATTAATTAGTTTTTCTCGGACATGCTTGCGTGCCGTGTGGAAATTTTCTGAGATTTAAATGGGGCGAGTGAAAATTCGTAAAAATCGACGCGCGAGCGACAGACTGGGAACATGACATGAGAAATTCTTTAGAATTACCCGTTTTGGGGAACAGACCGACAGACAGGCTTTTGCTATATATACCGAGATGAATATAAACAAGCCCTCTTAGACTTTTGACGATTCGATGCGTTAAAAGCTCGTACATACGCGACTTGATTGAAGATGTTAAAACGTGCATTTTAGTTTGATTAAATAATTTAAAGTTTGCTAGTATATTTTAGTGATTCAAAATAGCTTGTTATTTACGTGCTAACATGAATGTACTTCAGTGCACTTAGATACAAGGTAATAAAATTTAGTTTCACTGTACCAATTAGCAAAATTTACAACGACGAATGTATACACAAAAGTAGGCAGTTTTGGCGTATATTGGTGACAGAAGCATGAATTTACTTTGCTATTTTTCGGGGTGTTAATAATTAAATGGTTCAAATACGTGTCTGGATCCATGAAACAAGGGTCAGATAAACACAGATGAGTTCCGGAAAGGCCCAGAAACGACTTTGAATGGATGGTGATGGAGAAAATTTTAAAAGCGTAGAGAATCAGAAGCCGTAAATATAATCCTGTTGAATGGTGTGATTAACTAAAGAAACGATACTTGAAGCTACGAGGACAGTAACCTTCAGGTAAATTATACTATTTTGTTTGACATTTTGTGTGTATTGAATGACTTTATAATTGATTTACTTTAAATGGACATTAGTGAAATTGTTCTAACCATAAAAGTTTAATTTTAAGATGAAATTTGCTTGTTTAAGTAAAAGGGTATTTTGTTTTGATGTTCGGGAATATGATGAAAATTTTGGTATGTCTTTGAGCTCAATTAGACGAACCTGGTTAATTAACGTAAAGGGGTGGTAGATGCTCCTTTATACTCAGACTCCGGTCTGCTTATATTGTTATATTAATTAGTAGGCATCCAACAAGGACTTTAATTTTGGATGCACAGTAAAATGATAATAAAATTAATCTTGAAATTCTTTTTAAAACTGAAATTTATGCTGAGTTTTAATTTTGAAATTTTAATGTATTCTGAATATTGATGTAAATAGAGTTAACGTTAATGTTTTTGGTAGGAATGTGTTGTTTTTTTTTATGAATGAGGAGGTTTATAACATTAGGTGAGCAGCCGAGGCGAAAAGCGTAGTTCCCGGAATTTAAAAGGTTTCACAACATTCTTGACGCCCAATCTGTGGGGCTCGATTCTAGTAATGGAGTTCCCGGAATTTAAAAGGTTTCACAGCAATATATATATATATATATATATATATATATATATATATTGCAGTGGAAGTTCTAAAATCGAGCCCTACCTACACTTATCCTGAATTCTAATATATCTGGAAAGCTCTCCTTAATCAGCATTCCACGGCTAGCTCTGTTTCCAGCTTCTTCAGAGATACTTACCCATCATATGCTTACTCTCTCTCACTTAGACTACCACATAAAATTACCAATCAAATAATTCAACGAAACATACAACCTTTTGTTCATACAAATCAAAAATTTACGCCACCAGCTTCAATATTCACAAAATCGGATATAAACATCTTCATGAAATTTTACAATATCAACAATTGAATCCTTTTTAACTTAATGAATTTTATTTATTTCAACATTTTTTTTTATATACAGTTCAAGTAGATAAGCCTATCTTAAAACCCTAAATTAAAATTTACTTTGGTCTATGGTGAGCTCAGTGTAAACCCTGTTGCATAAATAAATCGTATTTTTGTTTTCAACAACTCTAAAGCCCGTTTACTCTTTACATCAAAATTATACGTCAGGTATTTATACCTTCAATTAATAAATTCAAATTGTCTTTTTCATATAACCTTCAAATTAGATTTTATGTTCATAAAATATTTACCCAATATGTCAAATCACCCTAACACAAAATAACAACACAAAATGTTCAAGCAATAACAAAAGGAAACAAATTTCGTTACCTGGTGTAAGTTCTTGTACCATCCCCTCTAAAGATGTCGTCCATCAAAACCTCGTCGTTGCATTCCATCCAACTACTCTCTGCTATATGTACATCAAACTCATTTCCATACGTTCATCCAATTCTATGCAGATGCCTTCAATACATCTACCCATATAATTGTCCAAATAAGTTATGCGGCTTCTAAATCTACTATACAACCAGCACCCTCGTTTCGAAAAATTAACAAGTCTCGCTTACATTAGTAACATCTTTTGTTCGTTATTCGTATTTATTTACAGCACCGTTTATAACATAGCACCTACTCGTGCTTTTAAACACTTTTAATTTAAATTAAACGGACTGCACTATCACCGATTTACAAAATTTTATCTTAGATGTTACACCATATAGGTCTGAAGCGAACCGAAGAAGTAAGAGAGCCCCACTACGTTTTTCAGTGTATTTATAATTGTTGAAGCCTAACTCCTGTACCCTGTTTTTATCGAAAAACACCACCACTGTAACCGATTCTGAAAATCCAATATGCAACTATCTTTTTAAACTCAGAAATTTCTCATTGCACTTAGCTTTGGCCCGAAAATACTGATTCTCTTCCACAACGGTCGCAATGCTCCTAGAAAAGTATCTCATTCCACTTGCAATCAGCCAATCCATACCATTTCCCCTGACTTAGGTCTATCCTCCAACTATGTTAAAACTATGTTAAAATCCCACTATAGCAACATAAAATCGATATTGTTGTTAGCCTCTACAAATTATCGCGCGCTTTAAATGGCTGTTTTATCGCGTGTTGTAAATAGCTGTTATATCGCGTCTTTTAAATGGCTGTTTTATCCAACGTCTGTTATCAGTCATCCTCGTTTACCCTATGCTATTTATATCCCGTTTCTACTTTGTTTTCAAACCACCTGCTATTTTTCAGCCTTCGCATCGACCGTTAACTCAAATTTATAAAGAACTATGTTTCAACGTACATTCTGATATCTTGAATTATTTATTTGTCTGTCAGTCTATTCTATGAACCGATTGCCAGTTTGAAATTGTACTTTCCCATGTTGATTAACCTGTAGATTTGCTAGGATTTGTTTTTAACGAACGTTTTATTAGTTAAATGAATATATACGTTTACACTATCGGTTTTATATACAAAAGCTCTCCCTTATTATTTGATGTGCTCCATTTACAACCTTCGAATATTAAAACTAATTATACTTGTATTATCCTTAAGTTTTACGTACTACAAAGCTTCCACACTATGTAACTTTAACATTACGATTTATTAATACAAATGTATGCTATTATCCGTTTGTTTTAAGGTCAAAAATAATTAATTTGGAGCGTAAATAATCTATTCCTGTTTTCTACATACAAATTCCTTACAAAAATACTCTTTTGACTTATCTTTCCCTCTTTATATGTAACTTACACGATAATATATATATATATATATATATATATATATATATATTACTCAAATTTAGACCAGGGTAGAAAATTAATTAACGACATCAAATAATTTTAATCGCCGTGTATAAGGAAGCTTTGGAAAAGGTACGCGTTATTAAAACCGTAGAGCATAAAAATGTATTCGTTTCGTTAAAAATAAGGGATTTAAAGTATTTACTAGACGCTTTCTATAAAAAGAAGCAGAATTAAAATGCTCAACTTGTAAGTAATTTAATTATTCCAAGTAAAGAAACAAATAGAAATTACGTGCAAAATTTATATTAATTAATTCAAGTTCCAAGTAACGAGTATTAAACAAAATGTACAAATTATAATTAATAGTTAATTAGGATTCACTAAAAGTTAAAGGGTAGAAGTGAATGCCATTCATCATTATTTTAATTGGAGTTAATTGAACGATTATTAAGGTATTACATGCATAAAAGCTTTTAAAAAACCCAATAATATTCAAATCGTAGAAGTATTATTTAAAGTATTACGATTGAACACCTGCGTATTTTTAAATATCAAAATTCTAATAAATTCGAACTGATAAACATGCAGCTTCTAGGTATATTGGAAACGGTCGGATGTTTTAACGGGAAGACTAGATACGGGGTTATTTTACTTACGAATCCACGTGGATAATACAGAATATCGATTTGTACCATTCAGACCAAGGTAGAAAAGGAAGGAGTAAATGCGTCAAGCAGAGACACTAATAATTAAAGGCGTGATTTGTATAGCGTCACGAGGGTCACGATTGGTTGAAAATAAGAGGCAAACATGAGAGGTGTAAAAATAACATTTCTATACAAAATTAATTAGTTATTCTCGGACGTGTTTGCGTGCCGTGTGAAAAATTTCTTAGATTTTCAACTAGCGCGTGTGCAAATTTTGTAGAATAGCGTGCCGGGCTGTCGAAAAGGGAAACGAGAATGCGAAATTCTAAAAACTGGCCGTTATGGGGACAAAACCGACATACAGGCGAGCGATTATATAAACCCGGACTTTAAACAGTTTCGCTCTCTTAGATTTTTGATTAATCGATGCTTTAAACAGTGCTCTTAGATTCTCGATTTTGATTTAATACTTTAAAATAGTTTGCTCTTTACGTGCTACGATACAAGTTGTTATGCATTAGTGCACTTAGAAAAGAAGATACAAGGTAATAAAGTTTAGTTATATTTGCGAGTATTACTGTACCAAGTATCCAAAGTTGTAACGATAAATGAATAAACAAAAATAGGCAGTTTTGGGTATAGCCTGAAAGAAGTATGAATTTCTTTGCTATTTTTCGGGGGTGTTAATAATCAAATGTTATTCGTAATCGTGATTGGATCCACAAAACAAGATTTTGATATACTTAGATGAGTTCCTGAGAGGCCCTGAAACAACTTTAGATGAATGGTGGTGTAGAAAATTTTAAAAGGCGACCAGGAATCTGAGGACGGAAACATAACCCAGTTGGAATGGTAAAATTAGCAAGGACGATGTACATTGAAGCCACGAGTGCAGTAACCTTCAGGTAAATTATACAATTTTGTTCGAACTTTGATGATTTGGTGTGTGTTGAATAACTTTATAATTTGTTTGCTAAAAAAAAAATGGACAGTAGTGAATTTGTACAAACAACAAAATTTTAATTTTAAGGTGAAATTTTCTTGTTTAAGTAAAAAGGAGTATTTAGCAGTTTAAGTTCTTGATTATGATGAAAATTTGAGCTTAATTAGACTAACCTGTTTGATTAACGTAAAGGGGTGGGAGATGCTCCCTTTGTACTCAGACTCAGGTCTGCAAATATTGTTAAATTAATTAGTAGACATCCTACAAGGACTTTAATTCTGGATGAAAATTAAAATGATGACAAATTTAATCTTGAAATTTTATGATACTGAAATTTATGCTGAAATTTAATTTTGAAATTTTAATGTATTATGAATATTGATGTAAATAGAGTTAACGTTGATGTTTGTGGTAGGAATGTGTTTTTTTTTATGAATAAGGATGAAAGTTTTAACTAGGTGAGCAGCCGAGGCGGAAAGAGTAAAGAGGCGATGATCAGAAGAGAATCACAGCAAATCGTAGCGCCCAAAAGCGAGGCTCGAGTTCCAAAGAAAATTTTTGTGATTTTATTCCAGGAAACTGGCGAGGCTTTTTGTACATTTCACAGCAGTTTATGGCGACCAGAACGTGAGGGCTCGAATTCCAGATAGTGTGTAACTATTCCAGGAAACTGGCGATCTGGAGAGAGAGTTTCTGTTTGTGTATAAATTTAAGAGTATTTTAGAGTGTGTGTGAGTGATTTGAACGTATGCAGAGAAAGGAGTGGTTAAGGAGTCAAGGAGTGGAAATTGGAAGTGACGATAGTGCATTGTGTGAAAAAAATTTTAAAATGGAAGAAGCTGGAGGCAGTTGAGATCTGTCGAGGACGGAATCAGGGGATCAAAGAAACGAGATGATAATGAGAATGCTAGAGAGGATGAACGAAGAATCCAATAGAAAATTAGAACAGCTAAGCGATGAAGCTAATAGAGATAGGGAAGAATCTAACAGAAAATTAGAACTGCTAAGCGATGAATCTAATAGAGCTAGGGAGGAGTCCAAGCGAAAATTAGAGCAGATAAGCGGGAAAATTGAGCAATCTACTAAGGAATTTACAGAGTTTAAAAATAGTCTTACCGTTAAGATGGGGGAAGTTGAAAATAGGGTTGATAAAAATGAGCGTGATATTACAGGTCTTCGACAGGAAATGGGACATTTAAGGTCCGAAGTACGCATTTTTTGTGAAGAAGAAATAAATATAAAAATGACTGAAGTGACGGACTCATGTAGGGATCATTTAGGCAGGGTAGAACGCGAAGTTAGTAGTATTAAATACAACATGTCAAGTTTAACGGGGGATGGTCCCAGATTTTATACAGGTGGCGTATTATTGGACCAACACATGAAATTTTATGGCGATAACAGAGTAAATCCACAAATTTTTATTAATAGTGTAAGAAATCTAGTGGGAAATTTATTTGACGAACAGACTAAACTGAATACGATAAAGGCTTTATTGAAAGACAATGCGGAAGCATGGTACAATTTAGTAGGACAAGACATAGACACATATCAGGACTTTGAAAACAAATTTTTACAACATTACTGGAGTGATCACAAACAGGATCAGATTAGGGACGACTTGATTACAGGAAAATTTAAGGGAGAGTTTGCAGGTTCTAGGGAACAATATGCCATACGAAAATACAGTGTGGCCAAACAACTTCATCCACCATTGACGGGCAGACAAATAATCAAGTACCTATCAAGACATTTTGAACTGGAAATCAGACAACACGTGGCCTTACAAAACATCACAGAACGGGAGACATTTTTAGAGTATCTACAGAGATATGACGATGTATGTGTAGCGCGGACAAGAGATATACGGGAACGGAACATTAACACGGTTAGGTTTGACAACAGGACACAGAATTTTGCGAGACGGCCTGACTACAATAGGAATTTTCGATCGAATTGGGAACGACGAGGACAAGAATACAGAAGTAATAGTGCGACGAGGGGACCAACGCCAAGACCTAGTTACACGAGACAAAACAGTTTACCGGAAGTAAACAGGACTGTGACGAGCACGCCGAATAGAGACAGGGACACGGATACTAATACTTGGAGGATGTAGAAGGACAATCAGGACCAAGCACGGAAAACAGGACGAGACAGGATTTTTAGAACGCGACACACCACTAGATTTCAGTGTAAATGTATATGAACATCCACGTGAATTTTTCAAAATTGAGGAGGAAATAGAGCCAGAAACTGTAGAAAAATTATGTTTGCCAATTATTAATATAGAATTTTTGAGAATAATGTAGAAGTATTACTTGATACAGGGCAGAGGCGAGTTTAATATCGGAGGAATTCGTCAGCAAAATTAGGGATAAGGTTTGTGATAGAATTATGCCTATAAAGCGTAGCCATTTAGTAGCTCCAAATAAAAGAAGTTTGCTGTAGTAAATAGTGTTGTGGTGCTTAGGATAGATATAGGAGGTTTAAGCTGTGAACAGGAGTTTGTAATTGTACCTGGACTGAAGTTTCAGAGCATTTTAGGTGTTGACTGTATGATGAAGTTAGGGGTTTTGATAGATATGGAACGGAAGGTAATAAGGATTAATGATAGGGTAGTGCCATGGAAGGGCAGTTATGAAGTCACAGAGGATGACACAGAGTTGAGTATTAATGTAGTAGAGGTAGAAGATGATGAAGGTAAACAGATCAACACGATAAGATGTCCAGAGGATAGGAGAGTAGAGGTTCAAGCTTTATTACAAAAACATGCAGAATTAGTGGGGTAGAAGCAAGTACAGCGTTAGGCTATGAGCACGTATTGGAAGTGGATAATTCAGAACCGTTCAACGCAAAGGTTTATCCGATTTCAGCAGCATATCGAGAGCAGGTGAAGGCAGAATTAAATAAAATGTTGGAAGATGGCATAATAGAGGTTTCAAACACTCATTTCATAAATCCGTTGGTGGTAGTTAAGAAAAAGGATGATAGCATTCGTTTATGTTTAGATGCACGAAAAATTAATCAACGGATCAAACCGCAATTCCATTGTCCACCATCCATGGACACACTTTTGACGAGGTTAAGTGGCAAGTTTGTTTTTAGTAAATTAGATTTAAGGAATTCATTCTGGCTGATTCCATTACACAAGGATTCTAGAAGGTACACAGGATTTTCCGTAGAGGGAAAAATCTATAATTTTAAGGTAGTACCGTATGGTTTGTCAACGTCAAGTGCAGCATTAATTAAGGCAATGCAAGCAATTTTAGGAGCATATGAGCAGTTCTGCATACACTATGTGGATGATATATTAATTTTTAGTGAAACTGAGGAACAACATTACTCTCATTTAGAACGAATATTATTAGAGCTTAAATTAGCAGGATTGAGGCTGAATATAGAAAAATGTGAATTTTTTTCAAAAACTGTTAAATTTCTGGGGTATGTGGTGAACACTCAAGGTATGTGTATCGATAAAGAAAGACTGTCCGAACTTTTGACATATCCGAGACCTAATAACATTAGGAAATTAAGAGACCGGGATTTGCTGAAAAAGCGAGTCCATTGTTTAAACTTCTGAAGAAGGGAGTAAGATGGAGTTGGACGGAGAGTCAAGAGGCAGCATATTTAACACTGTTGGAACAATTTCACGACCAACTAATTTTGAGGCATCCCAGATTTGATGTAGGTTTTGTACTGAGGACGGATGCATCGGATAGTGCTTTAGCAGCAGAGTTGTACCAAGTACAAGAGGGGGAAGAGGTGCCCATATCTTTTGTTTCACGCACACTGAAGCCGCATGAAGTAAATTACACAATTAGTGAAAAGGAGATGGCTGCAGTGGTGTTTGGTGTTACAAAGTTAAATTTTTTTTTGATTGGAAGACATTTTGTAATCGAAACGGATCATTCGGCGTTGTGTGCGTTGATGAATACAAGATTTTCGAATAATCGAGTATATCGATGGGGGTTGTTACTACAGGAGTTTGACTTTGAGATTAAATATATTAAGGGAGAAAACAATTTTATAGCAGACGCATTTAGTAGAAACCAAGACAAGGATAACAAAAGACCGTGTGACATCGTGATTGCTATGAACAGTCTACTACAAAATGATTCAGTATATGGAGAAGAGGAGATCATGAGGAACCATAGGCAGAGTGAGGAGCAACAGATTATTAGAACAAAGTTAGAAAATGAACCGGGATTCAAAACTTCCATATGATAAATGGATTTTTGTGTAAAAAAATTCAAGACTTGGAAGTGTATGTAGTGGATAGGGTACAAGCAAAATTAATCATCAAAGATCTGCATTTAAGATATGGTCACATAGGGATCCGAAAGACTTGGTTAATTTTAGGAAACGTTTTTTCAACTAAAGACTTAGGGTTAGTAAAGTCAGTCATCAACACTTGTCACTTATGTACTTTAGGAAAGTACAAAATAGTACGAGTCAAGATGTGGTACAAAGTATACACGTACAAAATCCCTGGACTTAGTTGCTATTGATTATTTAAGTAATCTAGTCCAAAGTACAAAGGGACACAAACATGTGCTGATTGTGACTGATGTGTTTTCGAAATTTACAAAATTATATCCCATTCGGGATTGTAACACAGTCGGAACAAACAAGAAATTGGAACAATTTTGTAGGGAAGTAGGAACTTTTAAACGAATATTAGCAGACAATGCTACATATTTTAATAATCAACGGTTTAGAGATTATTGGGAGGCAAAACATCAAAGTGGTGTTTTGCAGCATAAGGCATCCTCAAGCTAATCCAGCTGAGCGATATATTCAAGAGACGGTTAAATTCTTGCGTTTGGCTTCACATAGGAATCATCGTTTATGGGAGGACAATTTGTCCAAGGTTGAATCTTTTATCAATGAAACCCCTAGTACCGTGACAGAAACCAGTCCCATTATACTTATCAAGAAACAGTATCCCGAAAGACCATGGCAAATTGTGCCTAGGGACGATGAATTTCAACAACTTTTGGTAGATGTGAGGGAGAGATTAAGGAAGAGAGCTGAAAAATATACAAGGAAGATGAACGCGAGAATAAGAAAGAGGGTAAAATTTAAAGTAGGAGACCAGGTAGTAGTGAAAAGCTTGAGAGTAGGAAAGAGAGAGATAATGACATGTGCTAAATTACACTTGCCCTATGAGGGACCTTTTGAGATAGGTGAAGTAGTAGGGGAGTGCACGTATTTATTAAGGGAAGTAGGGACGGGAAATGAGAGGGGACGGTTTCACGTCAACCTACTATTCCCTTATACAGGAGAACCAGCACCACAGTAGAAGTAGGTGTATATAGAAAAGTAGAAGTAAGTGTTTATAGAAAATAAAGCTAGGTATAGGATAAATATGGGAGATAGTTAGAAATAGGTATATAGGATGAGAATAAAAATTAAATGTAGGAAGAAAATAAGATAGGTTAAGGGTAGATATTTCTTATAAGATTAGTGGAGAGTTAGGAATAGAATAAGAATAGGATAAGTATATAGGATTAGGTAGGGGGAAGTGAGTATAGTGAAGATTAATTAGAATTTAGGACTAGGATAGGTATATAGGATGTATATAGGATTAGATGGATAAGTAGGATGAAGTTAGGGATAATTTCAGTTTATAAAATTAAGTGAGAGTTAGGAATAGGGTAGGGATATAGGATAGGTGTAAAATTTTTTAGGATTGGATATAAGTTAGTTAAGTTAGATAGATAAGGGTAGAGAGAGATAGACAATTTTTTTTGTAAATTTTGTTTTTGCAGTCTAAATGTTTTATATTTGCATTCAAATAAGTGGGATTATTTGTATTCAAATAGGGGGAAAATACTCAAATTTAGACCAGGGTAGAAAATTAATTAACGACATCAAATAATTTTAATCACCGTGTATAAGGAAGCTTTGTGAAAAGGTACGCGTTATTAAAACCGTAGAGCATAAAAATGTATTCGTTTCGTTAAAAATAAGGGATTTAAAGTATTTACTAGACGCTTTCTATAAAAAGAAGCAGAATTAAAATGCTCAACTTGTAGGTAATTTAATTAGTCCAAGTAAAGAAACAAATAGAAATTACGTGCAAAATTTATATTAATTAATTCAAGTTCCAAGTAACGAGTATTAAACAAAATGTACAAATTATAATTAATAGTTAATTAGGATTCACTAAAAATTAAAGGGTAGAAGTCAATGCCATTCATCATTATTTTAATTGGAGTTAATTGAACGATTATTAAGGTATTACATGCATAAAAGCTTTTAAAAAACCCAATAATATTCAAATCGTAGAAGTGTTATTTAAAGTATTACGATTGAACACCTGCGTATTTTTAAATATCAAAATTCTAATAAATTCGAACTGATAAACATGCAGCTTCTAGGTATATTGGAAACGGTCGGATGTTTTAACGGGAAGACTAGATACGGGGTTATTTTACTTACGAATCCACGTGGATAATACAGAATATCGATTTGTACCATTCAGACCAAGGTAGAAAAGGAAGGAGTAAATGCGTCAAGCAGAGACACTAATAATTAAAGGCGTGATTTGTGTAGCGTCACGAGGGTCACGATTGGTTGAAAATAAGAGGCAAACATGAGAGGTGTAAAAATAACATTTCTATACAAAATTAATTAGTTATTCTCGGACGTGTTTGCGTGCCGTGTGAAAAATTTCTTACATTTTCAACTAGCGCTTGTGCAAATTTTGTAGAATAGCGTCCCGGGCTGTCGAAAAGGGAACAGAGAATGCGAAATTCTAAAAACTGGCCGTTATGGGGACAAAACCGACATACAGGCGAGCGATTATATAAACCCGGACTTTAAACAGTTTCGCTCTCTTAGATTTTTGATTAATCGATGCTTTAAACAGTGCTCTTAGATTCTCGATTTTGATTTAATACTTTAAAATAGTTTGCTCTTTACGTGCTACGATACAAGTTGTTATGCATTAGTGCACTTAAGAAAAGAAGATACAAGGTAATAAAGTTTAGTTATATTTGCAGTATTACTGTACCAAGTATCCAAAGTTGTAACGATAAATGAATAAACAAAAATAGGCAGTTTTGGGTATAGCCTGAAAGAAGTATGAATTTCTTTGCTATTTTCGGGGTGTTAATAATCAAATGTTATTCGTAATCGTGATTGGATCCACAAAACAAGATTTTGATATACTTAGATGAGTTCCTGAGAGGCCCTGAAACAACTTTAGATGAATGGTGGTGTAGAAAATTTTAAAAGGCGACCAGGAATCTGAGGACGGAAACATAACCCAGTTGGAATGGTAAAATTAGCAAGGACGATGTACATTGAAGCCACGAGTGCAGTAACCTTCAGGTAAATTATACAATTTTGTTCGAACTTTGATGTTTTTGTGTGTGTTGAATAACTTTATAATTTGTTTGCTAAAAAAAATGGACAGTAGTGAATTTGTACAAACAACAAAATTTTAATTTTAAGGTGAAATTTTCTTGTTTAAGTAAAAAGGAGTATTTAGCAGTTTAAGTTCTTGATTATGATGAAAATTTGAGCTTAATTAGACTAACCTGTTTGATTAACGTAAAGGGGTGGGAGATGCTCCCTTTGTACTCAGACTCAGGTCTGCAAATATTGTTAAATTAATTAGTAGACATCCTACAAGGACTTTAATTCTGGATGAAAATTAAAATGATGACAAATTTAATCTTGAAATTTTATGATACTGAAATTTATGCTGAAATTTAATTTTGAAATTTTAATGTATTATGAATATTGATGTAAATAGAGTTAACGTTGATGTTTGTGGTAGGAATGTGTTTTTTTTTATGAATGAGGATGAAAGTTTTAACTAGGTAAGCAGCCGAGGCGGAAAGAGTAAAGAGGCGATTATCAGAAGAGAATCACAGCAAATCGTAGCGCCCAAAAGCGAGGCTCGAGTTCCAAAGAAAATTTTTGTGATTTTATTCCAGGTAACTGGCGAGGCTTTTTGTACATTTCACAGCAATATATATATATATATATATATATATATATATAAATATTGTAAAGTAAATATTGGGTAGTAGTCAATTTGGACGATTATTAGACTCTTTTAATCCATTCAAACTTTCGAAAAATTTATTTTCTTTATCAGGAAAACCATAATAAAACGATTACAAAATTTCTTGGTACATAAATTGCTTACTTACGATTATACAGTCTATTTAAAGAATAAGTGGAAAATAACAGATATTAGAACACGCTGCCGAAATTGATAAAAACATTCCAAACACAATAACTAGCTTATATAATAATTAAAAAATGCAGTGGTAATATGATTAAATATTAGTAACAAAGTAATATAAAAGTTATTAATTTAAAACTAATTTTTAAAATGTCAAAATATAGAATATTTTTAACATATAAATTATGTCATAAGCAAACATAGATAAAAATAATAATTAAATATAACGAGTCAAACTTGAAGTTAAAAAAAATAAATTTTAAGGGTAAAAGAAATAAGGCACATAATTAGTTACTAAGATATACGATCCTTGTTATTTTTTATTTTTTATAACAGAAATAAGATGCGAGTGGATACTATTAAGATTTTGGGTGTCAGTTTTTTTGTTGAGAGGGTGGTTTTGTAGCGTTATCGCTACTATTTCTAGGAAAATGAGTTTTCTGTAATGGCTTTCCCTGAACATGATTTCAGAGTTTGTAGAATTGATTGTGTGTCATTAATGACGTAGTTTCATTAGTGAAGTTCTCTACGGCTTCTCGGCTGCTATCTGAAAAATACTACGATACTACTTTACACAAAGAAAACGCGACTACGATAATACACCTTGATTTATTCAAAGAAAATAAATTCCACACCAAAATCCTCATCAGTTCTAATTTCACACATCATTTATATTACATACATCGTCCTTTTGAAATAATACATCCTCTTTCAAATATTACTAAATTAAATTTTATCTATCAATAAATTTATAAAGTAACAGGGCTTCACCATAAAGCTTACGTTACTCCCTGGTTTATTACGAGCTCATAGTAAAACCTTTAAACACTCGTGCTAATTATTGCACAGCAAATTACCAAAAATCCCTCATACTTTGCACATAAACCAATAGTACACAGATTATTTCTACAAACATGAATTCCTACATAAAATATGGTAAAATAACATCAGAAAAGTTCAATCAGTACTTCTTTTGTTCATTAAATTTATAGAAATATACCCATAAGGCACAGAAATGTCATTACACACCAAATACCACACAAAAGCAATGTTACACAAAAATCAGTTACCTGGAATTCACCGCACATGGATTTGCAACCACACCATAGACGACTGTAACTCTCATCAACGACTGCACGTTCTGGAATCTCTCCAAGTTGTATTATACCATCCGTACTGACAAGTTGCCACTCTATTCTCTTGAGGTACATCAAAACTCTCTCAATTCTGCCACTGTTCCATCTACCATTGGTAAATCACCAAATCCATCCACCATCAATCTCTACTCCAAACCTTGTACCCACAACAAAATATCTAGCAGTCTGTACTTACTATAAATCAAGCATGCTTCGCAGTTTTAAAAAAAAACTTCTCATCAATTTAGGACTGCCTGTGAAACTCTACACCAACTTGTGTAGGTTATTATAAACTTTATTTCAAATACTATAAAATCACTTGTTTACTACTATTATTGGACGCGTCGATGAAAAGCAAAATAGACCGTACCACCACCTCTATGTGTTTATATACACTTCTTGCCCCTAAACTTGTAAATTCTCACAACTTTGTCGATACAAATACAACAGCCGTCTAAGTAAATTTACCAACAGTCTACACAATTCTCCTAAACCCAATTTCACTGCCATCGAAATCTTAGAATTTTGATGATACAAACAAAATATTTTCTACGAACACACAAGTTTCGCGTCGTAGCGAATATTCACTTCGTCGAATCTTTGCCCCTACTGCCAATTATTATAGCAAGAGCCCCCCTCCCCCTACTGAAAACTCTGTCGGTTTTAACCTATTCACACAATTTCTTATCCCTTACTTTGTTTTCAAGTTGCTTCTGTCCTTGATGTAATACTCCCCTCCAAGTAATATTCAAAATAAGCCAGTCTCACTTACACACATATCCTATCTGATAAGCTTTCTCTGTTTATTGTTGCAAACTTGTATTAATAGCCTCTCTACCTTATTCTCCACTCAACATATTACAACGTTCCAATGATGTCTATACAAACATGCGACATCTCAGTTTTACTTATTAAATTTAATCTTACCTTGTCTCCCTGTATTTTCTCCAAGTACAACGAACACCTATCACATGATATCTTTATCCTGTTTCCATGCATGTTATACACAACCCCTCTTTATTCTATATTGGTCCCTGAATGATTACCCGCCAACTAACCTCACTTATCCCACTTCTACAAATGACCCCTTTTAAGATAATAGCACCTGCCCCCTTTGTAGAAGCAGAATGTTATCTATGCACGTTCTCCTTTTGAATACTTAGAACTCTAGCGACGGTTGAACTTGTTGATTTTCTAAATATACTGGAAAAATATATTCTTCCACAAAATGTTTAAAGCAAATCTTGTAACAGACACTTGTTTCTCTGAACAATATTAAGAACTAAACGTTTATAAATGAAGCTAAAAAGCTTGTGACTATTTACACTTATTACATACAATGATTAAGTATACATGCTCAGAATATTTACATCTGCCGGATTTGAAATTTACTATTTTAGCTTGGGACGGAATTATTGATTTCTACGCTAAAAGAATCTGAAAAGCTTTTAAGAATAAACATCGAACTTCTCACTTCTGAACTACAATGGTTTAAAATAATTCAACTTTTGAAGATAACTTTCCCTTTTCTATAATTAACCTCTTCACTTATGAACTATGATTAAATATGTTTCTAGTTTTCCATACGCTATCTTCTAAATGCTATACTATACACGCTTGCAATAATTACATTATACAACTAACTACTCCCTAAAAAGGTTTATGCTACCTAGCCTTCACATATCCTGAAAGTTCTTTGTAATATTTACACACGTTAAAAAATGAAGGAAAACTACCCCTTTAAAATTAATGAAAATTTTTCATTAAATTCTTAATGTCAATGCTAGAGATATGGAAAGCGTTTCACATTTTTGATTAGTTGTAATTACATGTAGAAACTTGCAATAAATTATGAAATGACCATCTAACCCTTTTTAACATTGAAATTTCACAGAATCATCCCCTAATTTGAATACAAATAATAACCAAACTTTTGCGTTTTTATTTGAATTCAAATATACCGTAGAAAACTATCAATTATTTGTAGGTACACTTATTATCACCAACCTATATCAACTATTATTCATACCCGTTTCAAGTATTATTTATACCTATATCAACTATATCAACTAGTTTTTATACCTATTCCTACTTGAACCTAACTATCTATCCTTCTTTATCCATTTCTTCCTATTTATAAGGAAACAATAGACTAATGTGGAATTTTTCACGTACTATCTGGGTCTCTACATCACGTAGTATATATGTGCATTCTCCTACTACCTTACAAATCTCAAAACGACCCTTGTGAGGCAAATGCAGTTTTGCACATGTCCTTTGCTCTCCTTTTCCTACTCTTAAGCTCTTAACAACCACTAAATGCCCAATTTTAAATCTGAATCGCTTCCTAATCCGCGCATTCATCTTTCTGACATATTTCTCAGCACGCAGTCTTGCTCTCTTGCTTTTATTAATAACTGCTGAAAGTTATCCTCCTTAGGTACAATCTGTCAAGGTCATTCAGGGTAAGTCTGCTTTATAAGCATAATGGGGCTAGTTTCAGTCGTGGTACTGGGCGTTTCATTTATGAAAGACTTGATCTTAGACAAATTGTCCTTCCACAACCTATGATTTCTATGCGATGCTAGACGTAGGAATTTTACTGTCTCCTATATGTACCTCTCCGCCAGATTTGCTTGTGGATGTCGTATGCTGCAAAACACTACCTTAATATCTTGTTGCTTCCAATGATTTATAAACTTTTGATTACTAAAATAAGTTGCATTATCAGCCAACACACGTTTAAATCGACCAACCTTTCTACAATATTGCTCTAATTTTTGATGGTCTCAAGAGTATAACATTCTCTTGTAAGATATAACTTCATAAACTTACAAAAAGTATCAATTATAATTAGCACATGTTTGTGCCCGTTCTTACTCGTAACCAGATTACTTAAATAATTAATAGCAATTAAATCAAGTGGGTCTTGTACCTGAATACTCTGTATATCATCTTGGTTCGTGTGATTTTTGTATTTTCCGAGAGTACATAGATGACATGTATTAATAATCGATTTCACTATGCTGATGTCCTTAACTGCAAAGAATGTCTCCTTAAAAATCATCCATAATTTCCGTATCCCTATGTGACCATATCGGATATGAAGATCCTGAACAATCGACTTAGCCTGCTCCCGATCCACAACATATATCTCTTAATTATGAATTCGTTTGCATAAAAATCCGTTCCTCATTTTATAATTTTTGAACTCAGACTCACTCTCTAATCTCCTCTTAATTATGTGTAATTCCTCACTCTGTTCCTGATTCCTCAAAATTTTTTCCTGCCCATATACCGATCCATCATGTAGCAGATTATTTATCGCTATCAATATGTCACATGGTTTCTTGTGCTCATTATCCCTATTTCGACTAAAAGCATCAACCATAAAATTATTTTCGCCCTTCAAGTATTTAATTTCAAAATCAAACTCTTGCAATAATAAATCCCATCTATACACCCTGCTATTGGAAAATCTAGTGCTCATTAATGCACATAACGCGGAGTGATCTGTTTCTATCACAAAATGTCTACCTACCAAATAGAATTTCAATTTACTAACATCGAAAACCACCGCAGCCATTTAGTGTTCTGGAAATAAATGAAATCGGTACTTCTTCCCCATCTTGAACTTGATATAGTTCGGCAGCCAAGACACAATCCGACGCATCCATGCGTAATATACAGCCTAAATCAAACCTTAGATGCCTTAAAATCAATTGCTCATGAAACTGCTCAATAATGTTAAATATGCCGCCGCCTGGCTTTCGGGCCATTTCCACATTACTTCCTTTTTCAAAAGTTTGAATAGTGGAACTGCCCTTTTGGAAAAGCTGGTACAAACTTCGTATAAAAATTAAGAACGCCTAGAAACGCCCTCAGTTTCCTAACATTATTCGGCCTCGGATATTTTATAATCTCTGACAACCTTTTCTTGTCAATACTCATACGGTGGTTATTTACCACATACTCCAAAAATTTAACAGTTTTGGAAAAGAACTCGCACTTCTCAATGTTGAACGTTAAGTCTGTTAATTTAAGCTCTAATAAAATCCTTTCCAAGTGGGAATAATGTTGCTATTTTGTTTCGCTGAAAATCAAAATATCGTCGACGTAGTGAATACAAAATTGTTCATACGCCCTTAAAATTGCCTGCATGACCTTAATCAATGCTGCACTTGACGTAGACAAACCATACGGTACCACCTTAAAAGTATAAACTTTTCCCTCTACAGAAAATCCTGTGTGCCTTCTAGAATTTTTATGTTATTGAATCAACCAGAAAAAATTTCTCAAATCTAGCTTACTGAAAATTAGTCTACCACTTAACTTGGTCAAAAGTGTGTCCATGGATGGTGGATAATAAAATTGCGGTTTAGTCCGTTGGCTAATTTTTCTCGCATCTAAACACAAACGAATGCTGTTATCTTTTTTCTTAACAACTACCAACGGGTTTAGAAAATGTGTATTCGAATATTCAATTATGCCATCCCTCAACATTTTTGCTAATTCAAGATTTACTTGCTCCCTATGTGCTGCAGGTATCGGATATATCTTAGAATTAAAAGGTTCGAAATTATCTACTTCCAAAACATGCCCGTAACCTAATGCTGTGCTCGCATCTACCCCTACTAAGTCAGACTGTTTCTTTAAGAATGCTTTAACTTTTTCCAATTTCTCTTCTGGACATTTAATAGTATCTAATTCTGTAGCTTGCCCCTCATCTAACTTGCAGCGCTTGATTTAAAAATATAATAAATTGATTAGTTAATATTGAAGCAACTGTTGCTAGTAATGACGTTCGAGAATACATGTGGAATTTTAAGTATACGTTTAATAAATAAATAAAACCCAAGAGATGTTGGTTGTAAACATTATCCACTACTAAAATTTTGAGTATGGCCTATCATCAATTCGATAAAGTAATTGCAACGTTTTTCGCTTATTTCAACAAATAAAGTAATTGAAGTTTCTTTACGAATACTAATATTTGGTCTATCTTGTGAATTTTTTTTTTAAATATGTTAGCATGGATTTTTAATACTTCATCACGTTGAATAGTGAATAAAATTTTTGGTACAAAAATTAAATTTTAAGTCTTAAAATTTCATACAGAATCGATTAATATTTACTTTATGAATTATATTGTAAATCGTTAAAAAATTTTCCTTTTGTAGAAAGCTTCATACAGTATAGAACCGGCTGCTTTCTTAAAAACATTGTTTTCAGATAACTAAATTGTTTGCTCTAATAAATTGAACTGAAAATTAGCTAAATTATTTTGACATACACGTTTGAAATGATTATCTTGGTTAAATAAATAAACAAATCACCGATTACCTATTTTTTATTTATTTATTTATTCCTTTTATTTATTTTTCATCTTGTCTTTTGACCAGTAATTAATATATATATATATATATATATATATATTGCTATGCTCCCTAAATTAATCGCGCCCCAGTGTTTGGTCGACCATATTTATATTGCTATGCATAAACAAGAATTGGAATTCTCAATCTCCAACGTTGGGCTGTTTTATTAATATTGCTATACACTCCCTCCAGGAACTGAACTGGATTTTATCTTGAACCTACCTTGTCGACCAATAACAAAATGTGATATGTTACCGCCTTACTCGTTATCAATTTTGTATTCAACTTATAGCTTCTCCTTGATTATTTAAATTATCAAATCACTCCCTTTATTTTATGACCTCGACTAGCATTTATTTGGAATTATAAATTCAGTTAATTCGATTCTATATAATGAAACAAATATTATGTACAGTTTTTGTAAATTATTTAAAATACACTTTTCAATTAATTATTGTTGTACATCTCATTTATCAAAATCATATACCTTTTTAATCAAACCCAAAGTCACCAAAAAAACCTATTATCTTTATAAAAGATGTGTAGAACGTTCGAAACCTCTTATCAGATCACGCACTTTATACGTATTCAAATCCTTTGTTTTGGTGGACTTCGTCACATTAATTTATATTAAGCAAATTCAATATTCAAATAAAAAAATATAGAAAAATAATGTCTTATAACTAAAATCTAACCTGGTCTATTACTTCGCTATTTCTTTCTCGCAATTGACGCATCCGCTAATATTTCTCATGCATTAAGCCATCCATTTGAATAAAAATTATTTTCCCCCAATTCAGGAGTATTACATGCCCATTTGAAATATTGTTTATCCACACGCTTGAACCATTGCATTTAAATTATTGCCATCACCCTCTGGACTACCATTATTAACTTATACTTATGCACCCCTATTTATTGTCATCTCATTCAGACTTATTACTTCTTATCAATTTCCCCAAACTTAGAATACCATCTATTCTCAGAATATTGTATTATTATTCTCCACGGACTCAGAAATCGTAGTTTATTTTCCCCGGACTTAGAAATTGTATTTTTCTCCCCGGCTTCAGAAGCCCTATTATTATTGTGTTTTAGTTTAAATTAAATTTCTCAAAATCTACTTACGTTTAATCGGCAATCATAATTTTCATCTTATTCGCACTTACACCATTATTTCACTTTAAATTATTACGTATCACTTTATTTCATAGTGGCGCACCTTGGCCTTTGTTGAGTTGAAAACTGACTTCGTTATCACCGTACCTGTTAATATACCATTGCTGTCCTACTCCGTCAGTGGGTATGGTCTACAAACACGTCGTTCATTTTAACCAATTAAATAATTACATTTAAAATAGTTTCTGATGTAATTTTCAATGCTTTCAAATAATTGTGGCCCGCTCACAGCTGTCTTCGTTATCAAACATGCGGTGTTTTGACGAATCTAATCGCTTTTCCATAAACAACTGATGCAATTCGACCTTTAATTTTCATATATGCATGTTATTTACGCAATTTTTAATCTCCTTTCTTATTAAAAATGGTTAACTATTTTGTACGCATTTACTATGCTTCCTGAAGCTCTATTTCTATCTCCGTATTAACCTAATCGTTTGGAACTCTTTTGACTGCGTGTTTAATTACACTTTATTATGTTTACTTACAAAATAGGCGTGCTTCCACTGAAAAATATTATTATCTGCCTTACCTAAATTAACTAAAACTCTATCTACATGGTGTTAAATATTTACTATCTACTTAATGCATGTCTTCCATATTCCTACGCTAACTATGCGTCTTCCTATGTCTATCTGCGTCACTTAAAACTATTTATACTTTATATACAGGGTGTTGACTGCTTACTATTTACAAACTATCTCCATTTCTCAATTCTTTTACTAAATAAATGCAGTTTTCTGCTTCCTATGATGATTTCTCATTTCTAAACGACTTTTACTATAAAGTACACCCTTAAACAACCCCTTATCACAGCAATATATATTTCTTATTTGCCTAGATAACGGCTGACATAATCATTTTTCAATATTCTGTGTTCTATCATTTTTCGTTCTCTGTAACTTAATAACAAATGGAATAATTTGGTACTACATAAAAATGCCACTATGCCATCAATGACCTATAATATGAAATTTAGTGTAAGTGCTATGGAGATACTATAAACAGTTGTACTATAATACACATACTATAATGAATGAACAGTCTAAATTGAAGTACCTCGTATAATATAAGTACAACCTTCAGAAATATGTATTATATTTCAATAAATTTACTCTATGGCCGGGCGTTGCCGCATAAGAAATTTAAAAATGAATGCATAAAAGCAGCACCAGTATTGCAACTCAATTAACATACGGTCGAAAGAGAAATATCGCTTTAAACAATGTTTATAAAATTTTGGGTTGAATTTTCTCAATAAAGTACCGTAAGCATTGAATATTGTTCCAATGCTCCCTAAAGGGTTAATTAAGAGTCGTTATATCATTATAGAGTTCACTTTAGTTCGTGATCGAAAGAACCAATTTATTTAATAACGATTTAAATTAAATTTTTAAAGGAAACTCGGTAGTGCAATAAATTGGTGGGTTAGTAATTTGGACACAATAGGCAATTTATAATACAAATTAAAACACCAATTATTTGTTTTTATATTATCTTTCTACGCCCAAAATTCATTCAGGTATGAAATAAATAGTCAGTTGTATGTTTCTATTTATAAATACCTGTACATGTACACATGGTCTAAATAACCTGGAAGTAAAATTAATCTTTTAAATGTATAAAAATTACAAACTTTTGATTACAACAACGTGCATCGTATTAAGTAGAAAAGGTATCGTTTAAATGCTTATAGAGATCTCGCTTTTTTATAAAAACTTATTTCGTTTAGTTAAAAAACTGTTTTTGCTAAAGTGGATCCCTCAAACGCAATGTGACAAATGAGTAGAGAAAATACTTTAAATCTGTTTATAAAGACTTTGTACTTTAATTTTAGTGTGTAGGTATCAGCTTTAGTAGTCAACAAGAGAAAATTAATATAAGAAGCAGTGTTCGCAAACGGCAATATTTGCTTTAGTTTAATAGAAGACTGGGTTCCTTTAATAACTAGTCATAACAAAAAAATATTGGGTATCCTTGATACGGTTTGAAATAATGTCAAGTTGAAAGTCAAAAATATTTTTGGTAAATCTGGCATTAATCTAGTTAAATATTTCAGTAAATGTGGAGTATTTGTACTGTTAAAAAACTTGAACCTTTCAAAAATAAGCATATTGTGTAACTTAGCATAATTATATGTGACATTTATACAAGTCCTAAAACTACTCCGGTCCATTATTAATTTAGTCAAATTTGTATGGTTTCGGCCGCCTATACTTGTCAATATTTCTGAAACAAATTGGTGTTTGAAAGTGTTTATTGCTTTGTAGTATTTGGCCATTCTTGCGCTGTTTATTGCTCTTAAAAGTCCACGTGATATTCCATAATAAAAATGGCATTTGGTGACCCCCGACGTAACCAAGAAGAGTTTGAGGTTATGGATGACAAAAGCGTTGTCCGATTTGCAAATGCAAAGAAGATGAAGATGCAGAAGGGGTTAAACGAATAACATGCGCAAAATGTAAACTGGAGCACGGTGATTGTGCAAATTCAGATCCTATATTTACTAGTGATTGGTTCTGCATTAGTTGCGCTTAAGCAGTGGACCTTAATAAAGCAGATACAGATAACATATTAATATTCACAGAAGAAACTGTACCAAAATCAGCTGCTGACAGAAAGATGACGAATAGCAATTACAAGCTTTAAATAAGTTGGTTAAGAACTAAATACCATACAGATCGTTGTTGAAATTTTAAAATTATTAGTTGACATAAAAACACTAATAATTTTTTCATTGATTTTTCATTAGTATAAACCTGAAGACAAAGGTAATCATAATGAATAATTTTGTTCGATATTGGGAAAGTAATTCAAGCATAGTAAACGAAGATGAGTATATATTTGTTGGTTATTTTGAAAAAAAAAACCCAGTGACCGATTTCGCTGTTATTGCAGCTCGTCAGATTGGTCCATTTCTCTCTGCAAAGCAACCAACCAAGTTCTTGAAATTATACACAAATCATGGTGTATTAATATGTACAAGATGTATCTCATGCGTCCCCTATTCTTGAATGCAAATAATTAACTACCGATGACTTTTCCAAGTCTCTGATATGATATAATAGTTGGAATTACCAGAAAAAATTTTAATTACAGGTCAAAAAACAAGATGAAAAATAAATAAAAGGAATAAATAAATAAATAAAAAATAGCTAATCGGTGATTTGTTTATTTATTTAACCAAGATAATCATTTCAAACGTGTATGTCAAAATAATTTAGCTAATTTTCAGTTCAATTGATTAGAGCAAACAATTTAGTTATCTGAAAACAATGTTTTTAAGAAAGCAGCCGGTTCTATACTGTATGAAGCTTTCTACAAAAGGAAAATTTTTTAACGATTTACAATATAATTCATAAAGTAAATAATAATCGATTCTGTATGAAATTTTAAGACTTAAAATTTAATTTTTGTACCAAAAATTTTATTCACTATTCAACGTGATGAAGTATTAAATCCATGCTAACATATTTAAAAAAAATTCACAACATGAACCAAATATTAGTATCGTAAAGAAACTCCAATTACTTTATTTGTTGAAATAAGCGAAAAACGTTGCAATTACTTTATCGAATTGATGATAGCCCATACTCAAACTTTTAGTAATGGATAATGTATACATGGTGAACAAAATATTCTCAAACGTCTAAAGCGACGCAAGTTAGAAAAGTTCACTTTAGCCAAGAATACTCACAGAAGTGCCCATGAACAACCTCTTTATTGCAATTATTTTGCTAGCGTCATTTAGTTGTTTAAACAAGTATATTGTGTATCTATATTTTCAGGTTAGGGGTGCTTTTAGTACATTTAATTTAATTGCATAAAAGTTTTTTGGAGCTAATCTTTGACTTTGAAGTTTTGCAAGTATGGAAACTGTAGAATATGCCATGTGACAGCAAAATACGAAGGTATACTTTGTACCTAAAATAATACATCAGAACCAACCAAAATTTTAAGAAATCGAATTTGTTGGTCTGTGTAATTTAAATCTTTAGTTTTTATATATCACACGGCTGCTTATTCTTCCTCTTACGCTTCTTACACAGGTGTAGTATATTTTCCGTTTATAAATCAGTATCTATATTTCATAAATACGAGTATGTAAATAGAAAATTCTTTCAAAGTAGGATATTTTAAAAATAAGGCTCGTACTCAAGCAAGTTCTGTTTATAAGGATCTTTCTCATTTCTAAATGTCATTTTTTAAATTAAATATACAAGCTGAATTCTGATATTTTAGCTCTTAATGGATTATCTACAATCTTACATCACGCTCTTGTGCCGATTTTAAATTTTGATAGCATCCAATTAATTAAGGAAACGAAACCCATTAACTTCTCTGACAAGGTGCAATACTGTCGGGTAAGTTTTTTTCTTATATTTTAGCACATTCGTTTACAACCTGCTCATTAAACCCTAATTACCAAATAAAACATATTTGACGTGCGCTTATTTATTCAGAAGAATAATTTTTTTTCGTTGTTTTCGTAGCTTGAAATAAGTACCGTTGTTATTTTGTTATATTTCTTTTACGGGAAGTTAAGCACGGTTTAAAGGTATAATAAGGATGATGCGTGGGTTTTTTAATTAGTTTAATACTATTTTATCGTGAATATGTAAGCGGATGTTTGTTAAGTATTGTTTAAGTAAACTGCATTGTTTGTTTGGACTATGATTATTTCAGGCAGTCTTGTGAACTTTAATGTCGTGTATTTTGTTGGAACATGAAGCGAGATCCTCTATTACATAAATGTGTGGCATTAACTCTAATTGTAGTCATATTAAAGTCAACACGATGTATTTACTGCAGGAAATTGTACTCGTGTTGTTGAAAAACTAATCGATGTTGTTCAGAAATTGTTAGTAATAATAACTATGTTCCGGCCATGTTATTAAACAATAATTTACTGCTCATGTGTGTTCCGTTTAACATTGTGTTGCATTAATAATTCTTAAACATGCATATAAAGGAAAAGTATCTATTGAAATGCAAGAACCGTCCTCTGTCTGTTAATGCTATCATATGAAAACGGGATAATTTTGAAAAAGAAACTTTATTGTAACTATTCAAAATATTCTTCATTGTAGTTAATTAGTTTTCTGTCCAAAAAGTAATCTTGAAAGTAAATTTTTCTATGTGTCTGAAAATATATTGCTAATTTCAATTGTAAAGGCAATGGAAGTTTTATTAACTGAAGTAAAGTTAATTCTTCGCAGGATATAAGGTAGATTAATGGTTCGCAAATTTCCTCTGTTCATGGACTCCGTTTTATAGCAAAAACATGACGACTCCCTACCTTGTGAAATAGCTGTATATAATAATAATAGTAATAATAATAATAATGTTATGCAGGAAATGGTATACACTGTCAAAAACTGCGATTAAAATAGTTAAATAGTGCAGTTTTTAAATTTGTAATGTAAGAAGCCATTTTACTTGTTAATTTTAATAATGAAATAGTTACCTTTGAAATGTTAAAAATAAAATGTCAAATTAAAAACTGTCATGGTTGCCACCATTTCTACTTATATTGAATAGTTGGACCAGAATTCTTCAATTCCAGAGGTGAGTTTATTATATTCTCACGGGTGTTGACTTGTATGAATTGATGTATATTCTTTTATATTAATTATTCATTCATGAGTAAATGAAATTATGTAGTATAGCACTTTGGAAGACTGTATTGCATACTTTTGCACAGATTGTTCTGACAATATCGTATGATCACTGAGGGCTATAGCTATTATGTGCTGAGTGTGATATAATATTTATTAGAGTATATAGTTAAGGATGCTACCAAGTATCTTGTACATTTAATTATATAAAGATAAGATAGTAGTCAAAGGCGGACAGTGTGAAGAATTCTGCTGTTACATAGCAAACCATTCGATACACAGGTTAGGGTGTGAAGAATTCTGCTGTTACATAGCAAACCATTTGACACACGGGTTAGGGTGTAGTCAAAGGCGGACGGTGTGAAGAATTTTGCTGTTACATAGCCAACCATTCGACACACAGGTTAGGGTGTGATGAATTCTGCTGTTACATAGCAAACCATTCGACACACAGGATAGGATGTAGTCAAAGGCGGACGATGTGAAGAATTCTGCTGTTACATAGCAAACCATTCGACACACAGGTTAGGGTGTGAAGAACTCTGCTGTTACATAGCAAACCATTCGACACACAGGTTAGGGTGTAGTCAAAGGCGGACGGTGTGAAGAATTTTGCTGTTACATAGCAAACCATTCGACACACAGGTTAGGGTGTGAAGAATTCTGCTGTTACATAGCAAACCATTCGACACACAGGTTAGGGTGTGATGAATTCTGCTGTTACATAGCAAACCATTCGACACACAGGTTAGGATGTAGTCAAAGGCGGACGGTGTGAAGAATTCTACTATTACATAGCAAACCATTCGACACACAGGTTACGGTGTGAAGAATTCTGCTGTTACATAGCAAACCATTCGACAAACAGGTTAGGGTGTGATGAATTCTGCTGTTACATAGCAAACCATTCGACACACAGGTTAGGGTGTGATAAATTCTGCTGTTACATAGCACACCATTCGACACACAGGTTAGGATGTAGTCAAAGGCGGATGGTGTGAAGAATTCTACTGTTACATAGCAAACCATTCGACACACAGGTTAGGGTGTGAAGAATTCTGCTGTTACATAGCAAACCATTCGACACACAGGTTAGGGTGTAATGAATTCTGCTGTTACATAGCAAACCATTCGACACACAGGTTAGAGTGTGAAGAATTCTGCTGTTACATAGCAAACCATTCGACACACAGGATAGGGCGTACTGTTGGAAGATACGCCACGCTAGTTGTCTAGAGCCATACAGGTATGATAATGATGACTTGAATGGTGTTGATGTGAAGTTAGAGATTGAATCAATTGTAGGTTACATTGGTTGTGTATGCCAGTGATAGTTGATACCCTAGTTATATAGAATGTAGTTTTATCTATTTCTTATTAGAATGACTGAGAGGTCAGCACTCATCGTGACTTTATTATTTCTAGAATTGACGGTGGTTGCCGATATAAGAATACATTCTAACAGAACCCCCTACGTCACTGCAGATTTGGTTAATAAACAGGTACGGTTAACTTAGAAATACCTCTTATGTATATATTTACAATTATACAAGAAATTCGGGTTAATTTCAATTACGTTAAAGTAAGTACCTACATGTCAAGTTTCCACGTCTTACAGTTTTTCAGCAGTGGGGTTTGAACGACAAATGTTAATTGGCATCAATGTTTTGAGATGCAGTTGACACTAACCGAACAAATTAATTTTTACGGGATGCAAAATAGTTAACAACTTTCAAATTAACAGGTTAACCGTGGAAGGATTACTACAATGGGACGACATTCTAGCAGAAGTCACCAACGGCTTAGAAAGCGTATAGCGCAACTTGTCCGCTACGAGTAATAGTACCATTTCTTCGTCTTCGTCCCGCCATACTCCAGAACCACTTGCAGAACCAAACTGTAAAAATAGAGCCTGTAGCTACGCTAGCGAATGAAGCCATGCATCCATTGACAAATTGTTAGATATTATGAGCGATTTTATTAAAAAAATGCAAAACTGTCGTAACTGCTCCGCTGGTTTTCGAGGTGATACATTTCCAAATTTAGTTCGGAGGATCGTCAGCAAAATGTTGTCGTGTGGTGTTCTAAGGTTGACAATTTGCGACAGATATTTAGTTGAACTGAAGAGCCAACTATTTACTATGCCCTGTCTAAGTTGCGTGGTTTAGCTGAGACTTGGTATAAGGGTTTGCCCTCTGTAAACTTATTTTGGGCGGAATGGAAAGCTAAACTGGATCTTGCTTTTCCTGCTTCTAGAGATTATTGTGAGATGTTAAAAGAGATGCTAAGAAAGAAGAAACGCTTCGAGGAAACTTAGTTAAAATATTTGTATAAGAAAACTGCGCTTCTGAATGGAAGTAAAATTAGTGGAAGCAATGCAGTCTCGTGCGTCATCGGGGGGACTGACTGATATAAACATAAAGAATGCAGCTCACGTTGGTAATTATAGCACACCTGAAGAGCTATTCGATTACTTACGGACAGCGACCGACCCAGCTCCAAGACAATTCAATCATATACTCAGTCGATCGGGGTATTCCAAGTTCGATCGTGGACGCATAGAAAAGAATGGACATGTAGCCAATAACAAGAATAAAATTGACGCCTGTTATCGATGTAACTCTGTGGGGCATAAAGTTGTAAGTTGTCCCCAAAGACCCGTATGTGGTAATTGTCATAAAATTGGACATCGCACTAGCCAATGTTTTAAAAGGTCTGATCAGTCGCAGGCATCAGCTCTTGCACCAAATACCACTTTATGACTAAATCAAGAAGACCCTAAAGCAGTTAATTTGAAGTATTTCAAGGACTGTGCAATTAATGGTAGTCCGGTAAAGTGTTATGTCGATTTTGGTAGCTCGTGTAATATCATTAGACATAGCAATGCCAAGGAGTTAGAATTAAATATTGACAGTAGTTCAGTGACGGTAAATCGTGGTTTTGGAAATAACCACACTAATACATTAGGTGTAGTGAATTTTAAACTCAAAATTAACAGAATCGAGTCGTGCGTTAGTGCTCATGTTGTTTCAGACTGTATACAAACAATCCCTTTATTAGTAGAACAACCATTTAGCAAACTACCCCAGATAGTAGTAAGTAAGGATAGTGTTAACTTAGAATTTACGTTAAATACTAATCGTAAAGATTTGACTCTATTGCCACACGAATTAAGGAGTAAATACCATTGTGGGCAAAGGAAGCTTTTGTTATTCCTCCTCATCACATTGGACATGTTCCAGTAAGTTCGGGCGATGTGTATGTAGAAGCAAGTCTGCGCATTTTGAAGGGCAAGAAAATTGTATTCCTCGTGTTATTATAAGTTTAGATAATACAGACCTAGTGATACCTATAATTAATTTATCCAATAGTGATTTAGTGATAGAAACTAAACAGATTTCCGTCGAAGAAGAATCTAGAAGTATACAGCGTTCATTTCGTCCCAAGGTCAATACCAATTTTGTCGTTTGCCTTTTGTCCTTACAAATGCTCCTAGTGTTTTTCAGCGTTTCATGAACCGAGTTTTGGCTCCAGCACAAAATGTCACTGCTATATACTTAAACGATCTACTAATATATTCCAAAACGGTCGAAGAAGGCCTTGAAAATTTAAAGCTAGTATTTAACCTTCTACGCAAGGAGAATTTAACCTTAAATCTACCAAAACCACACTCGCTATATAGTTTATAAGCGAGATTACTTGTATTTTTGGCAAACCCACAAGAATTATATGTGATCAGTGAACTTCGTTTACTTCTCGCAAATTTCGAACCTTCTGTGAAGAAAAGACGATTAAACTAATATCCAATGCAGTTGCTACTCCTAGGGCCAATGGTCAAGTCGAAAGGCTTAATAGAACACTAATGACAGCACTCTTAACCACGGCTCCAGAAGAACACCGATTGAATGAAGTTGTTAAGAAAGTACAATTCTCCATCAACAACGTGCCTAATAAAACCAGGGAAAAAATACCAAGTGAACTGCTATATGGCTACCACCTTAGAGGAGGTCACGATGCTCCATTGATAGATGAGACTTCCAAAATCAGTAGAAATATTGACAGCATAATTGAAGAAAGATTCCAAGTGGCGTCAAAGATAACGGAAGAGCAACTTAAACAAAAACGTCTGTACGATCAGAAAAGAAAAGCACCTCGTCAGTATAAAGTACATGACCTAGTACTTGTAGAGAAACATAAAACTACCGAAAACACTAGCAAAGCTATGGTAACACCTTACAAAGGGCCTTTCATAGTTAACGCCGTTCTACCAAATGACAGATATATTGTGACCGATATACCAGCAGGAAAAGAAGATGCAAATACGAGAAAACTATAGCCGTTGATAAGTTGAAGCCATGGATAGTAGAACCAATGTCAGAGTCATCGTATGGTAGCAGTGCCGATGATGGTATACCACCGTCCCCTGTTTCTGATACTACTTAAAAAAAAACATAGTTACCTCGGGACGAGTTAACCGTAGCATGGCCGAATGTAAGAAGCCATTTTACTTGTTAATTTTAATGATGAAATACCTTTGAAATGTTAAAAATAAAATGTCAAATTAAAAACTGTCATGATTGCCACCAGTTCTACTTATATTGAATAGTTGGACCAGAATTCTTCAATTCCAGAGGTGAGTTTATTATAGTCTTACGGGTAGTGACTTGTATGAATCGATGTATATTCTTTTATATTAATTATTCATTCATGAGTAAATGAAACCATGAAGTATAGCACTTTGGAAGACTGTATTGCATACTTTTGCACAGATTGTTATGACAATATCGTATGATCACTGAGGGCAATAGCTATTATGTGCTGAGTGTGATATAATATTTATTAGAGTATAAAGTTAAGGATGCTACCAAGTATCTTGTACATTTAATTATATAAAGATAAGATAGTAGTTAAAGGCGGACAGTGTGAAGAATTCTGGTATTACATAGCAAACCATTCGACACACAGGTTAGGGTGTGAAGAATTCTGCTGTTACATAGCAAACCATTCGACACACAGGTTAGGGTGTGAAGAATTCTGCTGTTACATAGCAAACCATTCGACACACAGGTTAGGGTGTAATGAATTCTGCTGTTACATAGCAAACCATTCGACACACAGGTTAGAGTGTGAAGAATTCTGCTGTTACATAGCAAACCATTCGACACACAGGATAGGGCGTACTGTTGGAAGATACGCCACGCTAGTTGTCTAGAGCCATACAGGTATGATAATGATGACTTGAATGGTGTTGATGTGAAGTTAGAGATTGAATCAATTGTAGGTTACATTGGTTGTGTATGCCAGTGATAGTTGATACCCTAGTTATATAGAATGTAGTTTTATCTATTTCTTATTAGAATGACTGAGAGGTCAGCACTCATCGTGACTTTATTATTTCTAGAATTGACGGTGGTTGCCGATATAAGAATACATTCTAACAGAACCCCCTACGTCACTGCAGATTTGGTTAATAAACAGGTACGGTTAACTTAGAAATACCTCTTATGTATATATTTACAATTATACAAGAAATTCGGGTTAATTTCAATTACGTTAAAGTAAGTACCTACATGTCAAGTTTCCACGTCTTACAGTTTTTCAGCAGTGGGGTTTGAACGACAAATGTTAATTGGCATCAATGTTTTGAGATGCAGTTGACACTAACCGAACAAATTAATTTTTACGGGATGCAAAATAGTTAACAACTTTCAAATTAACAGGTTAACCGTGGAAGGATTACTACAATGGGACGACATTCTAGCAGAAGTCACCAACGGCTTAGAAAGCGTATAGCGCAACTTGTCCGCTACGAGTAATAGTACCATTTCTTCGTCTTCGTCCCGCCATACTCCAGAACCACTTGCAGAACCAAGCTGTAAAATAGAGCCTGTAGCTACGCTAGCGAATGAAGCCATGCATCCATTGACAAATTGTTAGATATTATGAGCGATTTTATTAAAAAAATGCAAAACTGTCGTAACTGCTCCGCTGGTTTTCGAGGTGATACATTTTCCAAATTTAGTTCGGAGGATCGTCAGCAAAATGTTGTCGTGTGGTGTTCTAAGGTTGACAATTTGCGACAGATATTTAGTTGAACTGAAGAGCCAACTATTTACTATGCCCTGTCTAAGTTGCGTGGTTTAGCTGAGACTTGGTATAAGGGTTTGCCCTCTGTAAACTTATTTTGGGCGGAATGGAAAGCTAAACTGGATTTTGCTTTTCCTGCTTCTAGAGATTATTGTGAGATGTTAAAAGAGATGCTAAGAAAGAAGAAACGCTTCGAGGAAACTTACTTAAAATATTTGTATAAGAAAACTGCGCTTCTGAATGGAAGTAAAATTAGTGGAAGCAATGCAGTCTCGTGCGTCATCGGGGGGACTGACTGATATAAACATAAAGAATGCAGCTCACGTTGGTAATTATAGCACACCTGAAGAGCTATTCGATTACTTACGGACAGTGACCGACCCAGCTCCAAGACAATTCAATCATATACTCAGTCGATCGGGGTATTCCAAGTTCGATCGTGGACGCATAGAAAAGAATGGACATGTAGCCAATAACAAGAATAAAATTGACGCCTGTTATCGATGTAACTCTGTGGGGCATAAAGTTGTAAGTTGTCCCCAAAGACCCGTATGTGGTAATTGTCATAAAATTGGACATCGCACTAGCCAATGTTTTAAAAGGTCTGATCAGTCGCAGGCATCAGCTCTTGCACCAAATACCACTTTATGACTAAATCAAGAAGACCCTAAAGCAGTTAATTTGAAGTATTTCAAGGACTGTGCAATTAATGGTAGTCCGGTAAAGTGTTATGTCGATTTTGGTAGCTCGTGTAATATCATTAGACATAGCAATGCCAAGGAGTTAAAATTAAATATTGACAGTAGTTCAGTGACGGTAAATCGTGGTTTTGGAAATAACCACACTAATACATTAGGTGTAGTGAATTTTAAACTCAAAATTAACAGAATCGAGTCGTGCGTTAGTGCTCATGTTGTTTCAGACTGTATACAAACAATCCCTTTATTAGTAGAACAACCATTTAGCAAACTACCCCAGATAGTAGTAAGTAAGGATAGTGTTAACTTAGAATTTACGTTAAATACTAATCGTAAAGATTTGACTCTATTGCCACACGAATTAAGGAGTAAAATACCATTGTGGGCAAAAGGAAGCTTTTGTTATTCCTCCTCATCACATTGGACATGTTCCAGTAAGTTCGGGCGATGTGTATGTAGAAGCAAGTCTGCGCATTTTTGAAGGGCAAGAAAATTGTATTCCTCGTGTTATTATAAGTTTAGATAATACAGACCTAGTGATACCTATAATTAATTTATCCAATAGTGATTTAGTGATAGAAACTAAACAGATTTCCGTCGAAGAAGAATCTAGAAGTATACAGCGTTCATTTCGTCCCAAGGTCAATACCAATTTTGTCGTTTGCCTTTTGTCCTTACAAATGCTCCTAGTGTTTTTCAGCGTTTCATGAACCGAGTTTTGGCTCCAGCACAAAATGTCACTGCTATATACTTAAACGATCTACTAATATATTCCAAAACGGTCGAAGAAGGCCTTGAAAATTTAAAGCTAGTATTTAACCTTCTACGCAAGGAGAATTTAACCTTAAATCTACCAAAACCACACTCGCTATATAGTTTATAAGCGAGATTACTTGTATTTTTGGCAAACCCACAAGAATTATATGTGATCAGTGAACTTCGTTTACTTCTCGCAAATTTCGAACCTTCTGTGAAGAAAAGACGATTAAACTAATATCCAATGCAGTTGCTACTCCTAGGGCCAATGGTCAAGTCGAAAGGCTTAATAGAACACTAATGACAGCACTCTTAACCACGGCTCCAGAAGAACACCGATTGAATGAAGTTGTTAAGAAAGTACAATTCTCCATCAACAACGTGCCTAATAAAACCAGGGAAAAAATACCAAGTGAACTGCTATATGGCTACCACCTTAGAGGAGGTCACGATGCTCCATTGATAGATGAGACTTCCAAAATCAGTAGAAATATTGACAGCATAATTGAAGAAAGATTCCAAGTGGCGTCAAAGATAACGGAAGAGCAACTTAAACAAAAACGTCTGTACGATCAGAAAAGAAAAGCACCTCGTCAGTATAAAGTACATGACCTAGTACTTGTAGAGAAACATAAAACTACCGAAAACACTAGCAAAGCTATGGTAACACCTTACAAAGGGCCTTTCATAGTTAACGCCGTTCTACCAAATGACAGATATATTGTGACCGATATACCAGCAGGGAAAAGAAGATGCAAATACGAGAAAACTATAGCCGTTGATAAGTTGAAGCCATGGATAGTAGAACCAATGTCAGAGTCATCGTATGGTAGCAGTGCCGATGATGGTATACCACCGACCCCTGTTTCTGATACTACTTAAAAAAAAACATAGTTACCTCGGGACGAGTTAACCGTAGCATGGCCGAATGTAAGAAGCCATTTTACTTGTTAATTTTAATGATGAAATAGTTACCTTTGAAATGTTAAAAATAAAATGTCAAATTAAAAACTGTCATGATTGCCACCAGTTCTACTTATATTGAATAGTTGGACCAGAATTCTTCAATTCCAGAGGTGAGTTTATTATAGTCTTACGGGTAGTGACTTGTATGAATCGATGTATATTCTTTTATATTAATTATTCATTCATGAGTAAATGAAACCATGAAGTATAGCACTTTGGAAGACTGTATTGCATACTTTTGCACAGATTGTTATGACAATATCGTATGATCACTGAGGGCAATAGCTATTATGTGCTGAGTGTGATATAATATTTATTAGAGTATAAAGTTAAGGATGCTACCAAGTATCTTGTACATTTAATTATATAAAGATAAGATAGTAGTTAAAGGCGGACAGTGTGAAGAATTCTGGTATTACATAGCAAACCATTCGACACACAGGTTAGGGTGTGAAGAATTCTGCTGTTACATAGCAAACCATTCGACACACAGGTTAGGGTGTGATGAATTCTGCTGTTACATAGCAAACCATTCGACACACAGGTTAGGGTGTAGTCAAAGGCGGACGGTGTGAAGAATTTTGCTGTTACATAGCAAACCATTCGACACACAGGCTAAGATGTGAAGAATTCTGCTGTTACATAGCAAACCATTCGACACACAGGTTAGGGTGTGATGAATTCTGCTGTTACATAGCAAACCATTCGACACACAGGTTAGGATGTAGTCAAAGGCGGACGGTGTGAAGAATTCTGCTGTTACATAGCAAACCATTCGACACACAGGTTAGGGTGTGAAGAATTCTGCTGTTACATAGCAAACCATTCGACACACAGGTTAGGGTGAAATGAATTCTGCTGTTACATAGCAAACCATTCGACACACAGGTTAGAGTGTGAAGAATTCTGCTGTTACATAGCAAACCATTCGACACACAGGTTAGAGTGTGAAGAATTCTGCTGTTACATAGCAAACCATTCGACACACAGGTTAGGATGTAGTCAAAGGCGGACGTGTGAAGAATTCTGCTGTTACATAGCAAACCATTCGACACACAGGTTAGGGTGTGAAGAATTCTGCTGTTACATAGCAAACCATTCGACACACAGGTTAGGGTGAAATGAATTCTGCTGTTACATAGCAAACCATTCGACACACAGGTTAGAGTGTGAAGAATTCTGCTGTTACATAGCAAACCATTCGACACACAGGATAGGGCGTACTGTTTGAAGATACGCCACGCTACTTGTCTAGAGCCATACAGGTATGATAATGATGGTTTGAATGGTGTTGATGTGAAGTTAGAGATTGAATCAATTGTAGGTTACATTGGTTGTGTATGCCAGTGATAGTTGATACCCTAGTTGTATAGAATGTAGTTTTATCTATTCCTTACTAGAATGACTGAGAGGTCAGCACTCATCGTGATGTTATTATTTCTAGAATTGACGGTGGTTGCCGATATAAGAATACATTCTAACAGAGCCCCCTACGTCACTGCAGATTTGGTTAATAAACAGGTACGGTTAACTTAGAAATACCTCTGATGTATATATTTACAATTATACAAGAAATTCGGGTTAATTTCAATTACGTTAAAGTAAGTACCCACATGTCAAGTTTCCACGCCTTACAGTATAAACTGTAGTTTTATGTTACACTAAATTCTGTTAGTATTGTCTGTATATTGCACTCTTGTAATATTTACAATTATACCATTCTGAAATTCAAAATGGACAGAAATGGTATAAATATTGACTTTTGTGATGACAACCATACTGACAGTAATGAAAGTTCAGAAAAATATTCAAATGACAACTATTTATCAGATTTTATAACAACTAATAACTGGCATATATCTACACAAGATGACATTCAAGCAGGTCCTTACTTAAAAGATGATTCTCAAAGACGAGCATCAGCTACTGATTAATGTAAAATACAAATTCTGGAAACAACAAATCCTTCTAGTAAAAATGAAGTTGATGGTATTGCAATCGAAAACGATATTAGCTCGCATAAAAATTGTGCTGCTGATTTCAATCGGAAAAGGATAAAATGGAGTAAACGAATGAACATAGATGTTATATACTCTTTTTATTCCATTAATTATTGCAATGATATACCACTTCCAGGGTGGAGACATAAATTACACACCAATTTTAAAGCTAAATATCCAAACATAAAACTTACTGAACAGAACATTGTAGATAGGAAAAATGTGATTATTAGAAATAAATATCTAAGTGAAGAGATGATTCAAATTCGAGAAGAGCTTGGTATATCAGTCCACCATAATGATGTGCAACCGAACATTCTAAACTCTCCACAAGACAACATCGACGACACTATTCCAAACTGTCCCAAAAATAACATTTACAAAACTTTGATGAGCAACATAAAATTTTATGAATATTCAAATCCTTTAAACCGTCCTAAAATACCAATTTTAAAGTTTAACAAGCAAACCAATGAACTCATAGATAATCTAAATATATTACTTCAAGATATTTTAAAACCCAGTATGGACTTAAATACAATTCATTTAGTAATCTATGCTGCGGCAGCAACATGTGTTGAATTAAACAATCAACATCTTATTAACCAAACTACATCATTAAAAAGTAAGGTAAATTAAGATCCAAATTGAAGAATTCGACTTTTAAAACAAATAGATAACTTAAGAGAGGAAATTGATCTTTTATCTCAATACCTAAGTGGAATTACTACCAACAAAGTAACAAATAAAATACACAAGATATTAAAGGAAGCAAAGCATGAAAAACAACATATTAATAACAAATGGAAACTGATTGAACTTCGAAACATTTTTAAACAAAAACTTGGTGTGAAAACCTCTAGACTAAGTCGATATAACGAAGCAACTAAGCGAAGAAACAAAACCATTAATTTAATAAATTACAGCACATTTTTTACAAACATTAAAAAAAATTAACAAGGAAATGAAGTGAAATTTCAGAATAAATTACCATTTATCACATTTTGGAAAGAAAAATGGGAAAACGATGAAACTGCAGATTTATGTTCTGATATCCTAAATCCTGTTCGTATAAATGCTGAAAATATTGAAGAAATACGAACAATTATTACAGTCCCGTCGACGCGGTACACGCGTCACAAAAGACAGTCGGTAACGATATTACATAATGTGAAAATCGACGCGCAAATTTCGATGACGTCACACAATATGCAAATTATTGCAACACATTTTTAAAATTTACAAATTTTACAAGACCCCTATGGGATACTTACGTGAACATGTAGAGCTTCCTTCGGGATCACTCCATGATAGCGGCGGCTTTCTTCAGAATTACTCCATGCTAGCGGCTGCGGGACTCCGTGGATTCGCTAATATTTCTCGGGTCGTGGGTCTTGAGCCAGGTTGCATCCAAATTTCAATTTGGTTTTCTTCTTCCTATGTAGAGGTACGATAAGGAACGGGTTTGAGGAACGATAAAGGCAGAAGAGACCTACATAACCCAAAAAGATACGGTAAGATACCAGGCCAACTACTCTTCATCGCATTTTGGAGGCAGGTCCCTACGCGTCTTTCGGAAATCCCCCACTCTCCTCTTCCCCCACACGCGTTGACGCAAAACTCGCGCAATGCACTTCTGAAGTGACGAAAATACGCGCAACAAGTCTTTTAAATTTAGGCGCGAAATTCTTACATATTAACACTTATTTAAAAATGTCTAGTGCCGATTTTCGGCACGTAACACAATAAACATAACAAAAGAGGATGTAAAATGTGTTGTAGCAACATTTTCAAATTGGAAAGCACCTGGACTGGACTTCATTCAAAATTTTTGGTTAAAAACTTTTTCAAACACACATGAAATTCTAGCTATATGTTTCAATTCTATCATACAAAATAATAACAAGTTACCCAATTTTCTTACTCAAGGAAAGACGATCTTAATATACAAAAGTGGTAATATGAATGATCCTAAAAATTTTAGACCTATTACTCGTTTGTGTACAACATACAAATTACTGCAATTTTAAGCAAAAAAATACTTCAGCATTGTGAAACCAATAATATAATCGCTCCAGAACAAAAAGGCTGTGTAAAAGAGACATTTGGATGCAAAGAACAACTAATAATTGATGCCATAATTATGAACAACGCGAGAGTAAAAAGACACGATTTACATATTGCCTAACATTGACTATAAAAAAGCATATGACTCTATAACCCATGAGTGGTTAATCGAAGTCTTAAATATTTACAAAATTTGTCCAAAAAATACAGAGTTCTTAAAAAGCTTAACTAAATGTTGGAACACTGAAATATTTTTAAACAATGAAAGTGTCGGAACAATTCAAATAAAAAGAGGCATATTTCAGGGTGATTCCTTAAGTCCACTTTGGTTTTGTTTGTCAATGAATCCACTTTCATAACTCTTGAATTCTTGTAATGCTGGTTACCGTATAGATAATAAAGAAGGACAATTCAAATATACTCATCTACTGTATATGGATGATTTGAAACTTTTTGCATAAAATCGTAATCAACTACATTCTCTAATATCCACTATAAAAATTTATAACAGTAATAAAAATTTCATTTGGATTAGAAAAATGTGCAACACTAACCATCAAAAAAAGTATTCTGAAAAGTGATGTTGAAAAAATAGAAGAGTTTAAAATATTATCAAGTTCAAACGCACACAAATATTTAGGCTTTAAACAAAACAGATGTTTAAATCATACTGAATTAAAACTATAATATAAAGAAATTAATCGCAAAAGACTAACAAAATTGCTAAACAATAAACTAGATTCAAGAAACCTCTTTACAGCAATTAATACCTGGGCAGTAGGTTACCTTAATTACACATTCGGTATTTTAAAATGGAGTGACACCGATTTAGAAAATCTAGATAGACCTACAAGAAGCTTAGTAACAAAATTTCGTATGATTCATCCAAATTCGGCTACAGAGAGGATCTATTTACCAAGACAAAATGGAGGCCGAGGATTACGTAACATATACGACACTTGTAAAAATCAAGAAAACAAAATGAAAGATCACTTCTTAAACTCTGGCAAACAATTTCTAATAAATTTATATAAACATGACAAAAACTACACACTTCTAAATCTTAGTAACCCGAGAACATGCGGTTCTTCATCTAGAATATTAAACAGAATTACAAATTGGAAAAAAAAATCTTTACATGGAAAATATTCAAACGCACTAAATGAACAGACAGTCGACACAAAAAAATGCAATAAACCGGATATATTATATATAGATAAAACAAAAAAGGCTGGATTCATATTCGACATGGCAGTTCCATTATCACAGAATTTAACAAAGACTGAACACCACAAAATTGAAAAATATGTGGATCTATGTATTGAAATAAAACAATTATGGAAACTTTCACATATATACATAGTTCCACTTATGATAACAGTTGACGGAATTATTGGTAAGAAATTTCGAGGCTATTTAGAAAAAAAATTGGTTTATCACACAAATTACATCACACTTGCCAAAAAGCAGTAATATTACAAACCTGTAATATCGTCAGAAAGTTTTTGAGCCTAACAGGTTAAATAGAATTGTTTCTCTGTTAGATATAAATTACCAAAAACTACAGTTTTTGTGAATATATGAATAATAATAACAATAATAATAATAATAATAATAATAATAATAATAATAATAATAATAATAATAATAATAATAATAATAATAATAATAATAATAATCGCTTTCATGGGTTATTACCTTGACGTGGTGAGAGTGCTTACTTCCTTCTTCGCGTTGCAGTTAACCGGCTTGCTGACTACCTGCATTGCGAAGTGGGAAAACCAAAATAACCTACATCACCTACTCACACAAACTCAGAGCACGCACACATACACTCACTATACTCTCTTCACACAGAACACGCATACGTGCATGCCCTAACCCACACGCACACAAAGCTGTACCTGTCAGCATCTTTTATCTTTCCTATCTGGAAGCTCACTAGGCTTCCGACTCTTGTTTTTCCAGGTCCCTTCTGGCTATTAGGGTATCCGAGGGCGAAGGGACCTACCATCAATCTTCTCTCAGGGGCCTGTTAGTTCCCAAACAGGTACGAGCATGGCAAACTCGAGGTACCCGAGCTCAGCAATCGGCTGTCCTGCCCTTACATTCCCTCAGTCCCCCGAGAGCGTTTCGTTCAGGAACACCAGCCAGTAGTTTCTGGGCACAGCACGGCTCCCTCCCTCCTTTCCTTACATGTCTTGCTCATCTCGTCACATTCTTCCCACATGGGGCGAGGTATAGCTAGACCAACCCCCTCTTAATTGGAAAACTCGCCCTGGTACACAAGCCACGTGTATCAGGGTTCAGTCAAACCTGACCACTATCTTTACCCACTCCTCCCTGTATCCACATCCTAACCAGTCCACTCCATCCCATCGTTTACATATACACACACAAACACCTCACCCACACGACACTTGCATTCCATACACACAGTTTATATGTGATCCGTTTTTCTGGCTTTTGCCCTTCGGGGTCGCGGTGGGGGGTTGCATCGGTAGAGGGTACAGCTTAGAAACTGGGGGTGGCGCACCGGGCCGCCAGGTAGGACAGGGACCCGAACCTCTTCTAACCAAAGGGAGGCTGTCCTATCAACTGGTGTATAATCTTGCCCCTTTAGTAGTGCTGGGTGGTGCCCAGACTGGGCCCTGCTGATGGGGTGGGGGCTTTGCCGAGGCCACTGCTATGCTGCCCTGCATGGGTTCCTTGGGGTTTGGGAGAGATCGCGGAATCACACCATATACACATACACACACACGTGTGCAAGCTAAGACACACATCAGAGCAAATCAGACATCTACACACTACACACCTATTATTTAAAAATGGATAAGTCATACAATGATAAAGTGTTAAACGCGCCACGCATTTCGCTAGAGGTCCCAGCCTCTCAATTAGATGTACCGGGTAGTGGGGCTCTGCCTGGTACGGGACGTCAGCCCTCGGTAAACGACAATGCAACCGCACTAGGAAGTCAGGCTGTACCTAGTGCGCAACTACAGCCTTTTCGCGACAACATTAGCGTTGTTAGTGTTACTGGTCATAGATCAGATGAAAGACCACCATTATACTCCTCTAAAAAAGGAGCCGGTGGGAGAGTTAAAAAAGTCATGCTTGCGGAAAGGGTGGACACAACCCCACGCTTTCTGCTGATTAAAAAAAAAGGGGGCAGCTTCGAAAAATCAGCCCTTTTAATTGACAAAGTTGTTAGTAACGAAGTAGGCGAAGTCAAATCAATTAGGAAAACAAAGATGGATTGCTAATAGAAACTTTGCACCGATCGCAATCGCAAAAGCTTTCTAATCTTAAAACGTTCTTCGACTTTGAAGTGGATGTGGCACACATCCCTCATTGAACTATAGTAAAGGCGTAGTTTCATGCAAAGATTTACTTAACTGTAGCCTGGAGGAGATTAAAGAAAACTTAGCAAGCCAAGGAGTTGTCGATGTCAAAAGAATAACAATTAAAAGAGATGGGATCTTTCAAGACACAGCCTCTCTTATCTTAACGTTTAACATCCCAAAATTACCAGAACGTGTAAAAGCCGGAATCTATACATCCTTACCGGTGCGTCCATACATCCCTCTCCGGTGCGTTGTTTTAGGTGTCAACGCTTTGGACATATAACCAGCAATTGCAATAAAACGAAATTTGCGCTTGCGGTAGTCCCCTCATGAAGGAAGGTGTGAGGCACCTCTCTACTGTATCAACTGTCATGGAGAGCATTCAGCTCGTTCCCGGCATTGTCCTGTGTTCAAAGAAGAAATGGCAATCCAGAGACTTAGAACAATAGAGAAGATCTCTTACTTTGATGCTAAGAACCGCATTAAAGGTGCTATACCGTCTCTCAACGTTTCGTATGCACAGGTAGCCAAACCTACAAGCGTTAATGTTAAGGAGCTGATAAAAGAACTAGCCCCAGAACTATCCAGTATTTGTGTATCGGTTGTAAAAGACCAATTTAGTAAATTTAGCTTCTTGAAAGCTCCTCCTACTGAAACAGGCACTCCCTCTAAATGTTCCAGCACGCCAATGGAATCTGACCCGCCCGAAGGGCGACAAACATCTTATAAACGACCTCTGGAAATTTCTCCGGAGGTCAAGCAGCACCACTAGCTGCTCCACATTTTGTAGCTCCTCAAAAGAGCTATGCCTTGGTGAAGAACACGGTAATTCACCAAGACAAAATATTACCTCCGGTAAATTTATCGAGGTGAAGCACCAAAAGAGCAAAAGAGGCAGACCTAGAGGTCGACCTCGAGCCATCAGTATAGACAGGTTATCCAATTCATCTTGCGCATCGATTTAGAATTGTTTCTACTAAAGGCCATACATAAAGCCGCTTTCCATCCCTAAGTAACACTTTCTCAATGGACACTATTCTCCAGTGGAATTTGAACGGATGTATTTCACATTTAAATGAACTTAAACTCATATTGGCCAAAGAGTCTCCGATATGTATTTGTTTACAAGAAACTCATTTCAAACCTGCAGATTGCTTCAATCTACGGGATTTAATATCTATCGCTGTGACGCGGTACCACATAGAAGAGCTAAAGATGGAGTAGCTATTTTAATCAAGAACGAAGTTGCAGCTTTGCACATTCCACTAATCACAACCCTACAAGCAGTTGCCGTTCAAATCTTACACCCAGTTAAATTCACAGTTTGCAATATCTATTTTCCTGATTCGCACTGGTCGGTCAATAACTTAAACAACCTTCTCACACAACTGCCAAAACCGTTCCTCATCGTAGGAGACTTCAATGCTCACAACCCGCTGTGGGGATCTACACGGACCGATGCATCAGGGAGAGCTATTGAGCGGGTTATAGTAGACAATGACCTCATTATCCTAAATTCAGGGGAAGGAACGCATATAAATTCACGTTCATCTAACCTTACGCCCATAGATTTGTCTATATGTTCACCCCAAATAGGTCATTACCTGTCTTGGAGAACCTTAAAACAATATGTCTTTTCAGACCATCTTCCAATCTGTATCGATATTCCCAACATCTCATATAAACCCTCCACTGAACGCTGGTGCTATGCTAAGGCCGATTGGAGTAAGTTTTCTAGTCTTATAGCACCCTTTGAACCGCATGAGGATATTCAGGAATCTGTAAATCATATTACGGCAACAATGCTGTCCGCTGCTAGGCAAACGATCCCCATTGTCTCTAATAACACTAAAAACTCGGTGCCTTGGTGGAACGACGAAATTAAAAGGCAATACATGAAAAGAAAGCTGCGCTGAATTCCTTTAAACGTAATCCCATCCACAGCAACCTTGTCACCTTTAAACGCCTACGTGCTATAGCTAAACGTAAAATAATTTTAGCTAAGAAGAAAAGCTGGGAGGAATATGTCGCTAAGCTGTCCGTCAATACTCCCATATCAGATGTATGGAGAAATATCAGAAATATTCTTGGGAAAAAGTTTCCACTAGTATCCCCGGTGTTAATAGATAACACTCAAACCATTGTGGGAAACGAGAGCATATCAAGTTTACTTGCCTCGCGCTTTCAAGATGAGAGTAGTAACGACAGTTACAGTCTAGCCTTTTGGCCAAAAGTGGGCACAAGAGGGTCCCTAGATTTCAACGACATTCACTCATCAGCATATAACAATGATATAACAATGACCGAACTTGAATACATTCTACAACAAACTAAAAATTGCGCCCCAGGACCTGATATGATCACATACCAAATGATACAAAATCTACCTATCTCAAACAAGATATCACTACTAAAACTATACAACAACATTTGGAAAACCGGTACCTTACCTGACTCCTGGCGAGAAGCTATCATAATTCCTCTACTAAAGCCATATAAAGACCCAAAAAGCCCTAACAGCTATAGGCCAATTTCGTTAACGAGTTGCTTAAGCAAGATCTTAGAAAAAATCGTTAATTCGCGGTTAGTGTGGTATCTTGAAACAAACAATTTATTGTACCCATCCCAGGTAGGTTTTCGTAAGTTTCGATCTACCACAGATCAACTAGCCGTACTAGAAGCAAACATCTTGAATAGTTTTGCAATACGACAGCATCTTGTAGTTGTTACGTTTGACATTGAAAAAGCCTACGACCGTACTTGGCGATACATCATAATGCTCACCCTACACAAATGGGGCTTTAGAGGTCGTCTACCCCAATTTATTCAAAATTTTATGACGAACAGATCATTCAGGGTTAGAGTTGGAAGCCATTTATCTAAGCCACATCCTCTAGACAACGGTGTACCACAAGGGTCCACATTAAGCGTTACACTATTTGCAGTTGCTGTTGATGCACTTCTGCGAACAATCCCCGAAAATGTTGGCAGATCAATGTACGTAGACGATCTTATTATATTCTATTCGGCAAACTTGATGAGCGAAATTCAACAAGTGCTCCAAAATGCCATCGATAAACTAGTATCAAAAGCAAATAATATAGGCTTCACTTTTGCTGCCAGTAAATCACACTATGTACATTTCTGCAGACTTCGACATCAGCATGATGATCCCATTCTATCAATTCAAGGCAACAACTTAAAGGGTGCGGATTGCGTCAAGCTCCTTGGGGTCACATTTGATCGGAAGCTGACATGGAAACCTCATATAAATGATTTAGTCAATCGCTGTCGCAAGGCCTTAAACCCTCTTCGCTGCCTATCTAATCTTAATTGGGGCGCAGACAGAGACATTTTGTTAAATATGTATAAAGCTCTAGTACTGACTAAAATGGACTACGGAAGTGTTGTGTATGCGTCTGCCCGGAAAAGCCACTTACGTACATTGGACTCAATTCAGGGACAAGCAATCCGTCTAGCAACAGGTGCCTTTAGAACATCGCCATATGTACTGCTTTGCTGCGAAGCTAACCTTCTGCCGTTAGATCTACGTCGACAAAAGCTATGTTTGAGCTACAGCATAAAATTGTGTTCCCAAGCACTCCATCCTGTCCGACCACTTATTTTCTCTCCAGAACTTTTACAACTGTTCTCTACGCAGCAGACCAGATCAAGACCACTCAGGTGAGATGTCATGAAATGTTGTCAGCATTTAATCTGGATATCCCCTCTTTATACCCAACATCATACATAGAAGTAGCTCCATGGACAGCTACACCTACACAAATTCGACTTGACTGTACTAAACTTTTGAAAAGCGATACACCTCCATCACTCTTTATCACTACATTCAACTGCATCATTTCAGAATATCCCTCTGCATACATTATATATACGGATGGGTCAAAAACTAATAACGGTGTAGGTAGCTCAATTGCTGTATCAGGAACAGCTCATTCCTGGACGTTAAATAAATGCGCTAGTATATATACGGCAGAACTATATGCAATATGGCAAGCATTGCGCTTTGCCGAAACATGCCCCTATAAATCAATTTTAATTTGCTCAGACTCCTTAAGTGCTATATTATCTCTTCGTATGCCCTATAGTTTTCACCCAATTATCAATCATATACTGTCACTATTAAACTGGTTAGAATTGAACGACAAACATGTTGTGCTAATATGGTGTCCAAGCCATGTAGGGATTTACGGTAATGAAATGGCAGATAAAGCTGCACACGCTGCAGCTGAAAACAATGCTATAGACATGTCAACCATTACAACAGAAGACTTCATTACAGTAATTAAAGAAAAATACAAACGGCATGGCACAATCGTTGGGATGATAGGTGCAGTGCCTTACATGCAACCCGTATAACAAAGTCAGCGAGTGAAGAGCTAACTAGAAGAGATACCGTTGTTCTCATCCGTTTAAAAACAGGGCATACAAATTTGACCAAGCAGTACTTACTTCGAGGTAACCAAAGAACTACATGCACAAGCTGCAACGTGCCTCTCACGGTTGAACACCTACTTCTAAACTGCCGACAATATCAACAACAACGACTACAATACAACATCGCGCACACACTCCGAGAATGTTTTGAAGGAAGTACAAGTGCATCAAGGAATTTACTGCAATTTGTAAAAGCTATCAACCTGTATAGACACATCTGAAATGTTTTTCACCTGCAACAAAAATATATCCAAACTGTCCCGAAACCCGTTTTTGACACGTGACCTGTTGCTATACTATTTGAAGATAAAATATTAAATATAGAGTAATACAGCTAATGACCCAGTAGTTGATGCTGTATAATGAAAAAAAAAAAAAAAAAAAAAAAAAAAAAAAAAAAAAAAAAAAAAAAAAAATAATAATAATAATAATAATAATAATAATAATAATAATAATAATAATAATAATAATAATATTAATAATAATAATTATCAAATCCATGTTTTCAATAATTTCTGAAGTAAGTCAATCGTTTGTGTATTAAGAGCTCATCACAGCAGATCATATACCATCTGCTGTAAAAGTGCGGGTTGGGGTTAGGTAGCGTAGGACGGGACGAAATGTCGAGATGCAGATATTCATTAGAAAGAGATATAAAGTTTAGTACTCCGCCTACTTGGTTTATGAAGTACCAGGGAGCACATATAGACGGCAGTGCTGTGGAACTTATTAGTCCAGTTATAAACCACACAGATATTTTAATTATACATATTCTCTAACATTTATAACCAGTGAAAACTTTTGAAATTCCGATATCTAATGTAAAAAAAAATTATTAGGGAACAAGAAATTATAAGATTTAACATTCCCACATTTGTATCGCACAGTTATTTTACAATTTCTAATATGTAATTGACAAAGCTGTTACATTCATTAGTTGGCCGATAAATGGAAAAAACAGAATAATGGTTTAAACGTATCTCTAATAAAAAATGATTAAGTAAAGTGTCAAGTGGGTTTTGATTACAGTTTGTGAAAAGCTACAAATGTTGGTTTCTTTTCTCATCACACCTTCGTTTCCATTTTCTAACGACGAAATAATAAACTAAGTGGCCGCAACGGCCAAATATGTTTTATTTCAGTGAATTTTTTACAATTAAAAATAGATATAAATATAAAATACAAATTTTCAATATGTTTACATTGCTATTACATATTTGAAATTGTACTGATTTGGACTCAGTAATCGTTTCTCTAGTAGAATAAAAATGCATGTCTTGCATTTTTAAGTAGTACAAAGTTTGTTTTGCTTTTATTTATTTACGTTTTGCATGCTTGTTAAATTTTGTTCCATCACAATTGCGTATGGGAGTTTGTGAATGGTGAATTTCTACCATGATGAACAAAATACATACCTACTTAGTACATTTTACGTGTATTAGAGAAGTTTGAGGATAAAAAACTTAACTAAACATGGTTTGTAAATTCTAATTAACCGTAAGAATTTTTATCACATATTCCTTATTACCACACAAGCCTAAATATGAGCGAAATATTACTGGTGGCTTTTTAAATTTATCTCAAAACATTAATTGAACCTGGGCATAAAAATTAAACAATTCTGTGTTTACTCTTTTTTACAAGTCTTACACTACACATTCTTTCACACCATATTACAAGCCAGTTTTTTATCAATTATATAGTATATTATTTTTTTTTTAAATATAGAACACTATTGCAATGCATTCTTTCATTATCATTTCCCTCAAAACTGGGGGAATACCAATTACCTACTTCGCTAAATAGGAAGCCCAACAAAAATTTATATAAATTCAAGATTATGAAGAACAACTCATTTCTATAATTGCTGAGGCTCTAAATAATATCCGTAATGATAGTTTTAAATAAATTTGCCAGCAATTACGACTATAGTCGAAAACTCTCATAAAGACTGTTTGATCTCAATAGTATAGCATTTCCTGTACGTTTGTTGTGTTTTATTTTGTATAGCATGTATTCAAACCATTTCTGTTTTACATAGTATGAGACATGGAAGTTCTGAATTTTTCCACGGCAGTACATTGTAAGTGCATTTTTCTAAAAAATACTAATATTTGATTTATTCAATAAATAAAGTGAATTGTAGTATGCAATTTTGATGAAAATTCATAAAAATTATTCACACATTTGGGAAAGTTACTGGTTTTGTTTAAATCGCTCTATTATCAGTAAAAAAATATTTTTTTTTAGTTAAAAAAAATTAAATAACTTTCCCACATAGACAATTATTTTATAAGTAACTTTTATTAATTCCGTTTTTAATTTGGGTGCCTAATAGGAAAAAAATTTGGATCTTTAGAAATTTTAAGAAGGCCTCTACTGTGATGAGCTCTTAAGGTAGGAATGCATTGGCTGTCTGATAGAGCAACTTTTTCATATAAATTATAATTTTTGAGGAATTTTCTTTTAAAATCATCCGTTTTATTTGTATCATCATTACATACGTTTTCTAAGCTTGGTGAAACTACCTTTGCTTCTTCATATAATTTGTGGAATAAAAGCTTATTTCCAAGCTCTACACGTGTAAGTGAAATTTCTGTTTGTGTAGGAAAGCCCTTTTTGAAAATAACATTTTTTCTATCTACGACATTTTGTTCACTTAAATCTAGTTCAGGATGTATATGACAAAATTCACTGTGTATCTTTTTTCTCCACCCAGGCAAAGGTATGTCTTCGCATTGATTAATCGTATAATAGGCCCTAATTATAGCACTATTTAGATTTTTTGACCATTTTATGCGTTTGGTATTTTTATAAACATTAGCCACTTCTGTAGTCGTTAGGGAATGAATCAAATTTACTAGTTATATAAAATGTAATATACGCCGCCACAATTACAGTGATTGAGTTAAATGAACAATATTTACCATCCAAATATGTAAATAACCAAAATATGACAAAAATAAAAGATCTCGCATGGTAAGTGAGAATTGTCAAAGAAACTGATAAACTAAGAGGTAAAGCGGATGTAATTTTGCAATATTTACAAGGAGTTATTACATTTAAAGTACAAAACAAAATACAGATGATTTTAAGATCAATAAATGTTCAATACAATTCTTCAAATGTAATACAAATATTAACGGAACTTACAGATGAATTACACCAAAAAGCAAAAGCTAAAGGAAGTCGCCTCCGACGATATAATAAATCCACTAAAAGAAGAACACAAAATTACCAGTTTAAAAGAAATCAGAAAAAATTTTTGCAAAATTTATTTAATGAGGAAGCAAAATATCAACAAGACATTGAGCTAGAGGAAACATCAAAATACTGTAATCTACGTTGGAGTACATCCTCGCACGGAGATTTAAAGGCACCATGACTAAAACAAATAATAACAGATCACATAAACGAAATGACAAGACCAAATTTGAGTGAAAATGACATAACAAACGCTTTAAGACCACAAAAAAATTGGACTACACATGGACCTGACCAAATTCAAAATTTCTGGCTAAGACAATTTAAATCAACACATAAAATTTTTGCTAACGTCTTTAATCAAATAGTAGAAAAACCCCAAAATATGTCAGAGGAACTAATTAGAGGAAATACATATTTTATATTTAAAAAAGGAGAGACCGCAAACCCAGGCAGCTACAGACCAATTACTTGTTTATCTACTATTTAAAAACTGCTCACTTCCCTAATTTCTAATATCATCTATAAACACTGCGACAAAAATTGCATTATCGCTGAAGAGCTAAAAGGTTGCAAAAAAAAAAAGTTTTGGATGCAAACATCAGCTAATTGTTGATAGCATTATTATGAAACAAGCTCAAATTAAAAACAGAAATTTGCATATGTGCTACATCGAGTACTCAAAAACATACGAGTCAGTACCGTATAATTGGTTGATATACATCTTAAAGTAATAATAGATTTGCTAACAAATTTTTCAAAAAGGTGGAGCGTAAGACTAAAAATGAACAACTCAACATTAGCTCCGGTTAATATAAAAAAGGGGATTTTCAAGATGATTCTTTAAGTCCTTTGCGGTTCTGTCTTGCAATAAATCCATTATCGCCATTACTTAAACAATCACAGATGGATTATAAATTACATGTAAAAAATAAAACTATTATAAATCATCTCTTATTCATGGACGATTTAAAACTATTTACTGGCAATAAGAAACATTTAGAACCTTTAATCGATACAACAAAAACTTTAGTAACTCTATAAATATGAATTTTGGATTAACAAAATGTGCAATTTCCAAATTAATAAAATGTAAAGTGAGTTTTACTGCAGAAACACTATATGGTATCAAAGAAATGACACAAGATGAAACATACAATTACTTAGGTTTTCAGCAACGTCGAGGTTTAGAACACTCCAAAGTGAAAGAGGAATTAAAATATAAATATAAGAAAGATTAAACTAAATCAGTTAATACAGAATTAAATTCGAAAAACTTAGTTCAAGCAATTAATTCTTATGCAATCTCATCAATATCTTATTCTTTGGGGTAATTAAATGGAGCAGCACTGATTTGAATAAAATAGATCGGATAACTAGAAAAATTCTAACTAAGCATAATTTTCTCTATCCACTTTGTTCTATTAAAGTTTGTATTTACCTCGAAAGGAAGAGGTAGAGGACTTTTAACCGTAGAACAACTATGCAATAAAGCTGTACAAAATATTGGGAAATAGAAACACAAAAGCAACTTTTAAAAATAATTATAAATATACACCTTTAAATCTTAATAGTAAACATTTTAGCATTGGAAGATTGGAAGAAAAAATCTTTGCATGACAGATATGCTCAACAACTTTTCTCAGATAATATAAATAAAAGATTTTCAATATCTTTCTTAATTAAGGGGTATTTATACATGGAGACAGAAGGTTTCTTTATGGCAATACAAGATAAAATCTTAAAAACGCGTAACTACGAACGATTCATTTAAAAAAATAATATAATAGATGAATGCCGGTTATGTCATAATCAAGGAGAAACCATAGAACATATTACAGCGGGACGTTCAAACTTAGCACCCACCGCATATTTGGAAAGACACAATGACATCTGTAACATTATACATCAATATGTGGCCATAAAACACAAACTAGCTGTAAATCAAATTCCATATAACAAATACCATGCAGAACCGGTTATGGAAAACGACAAAAATTTTTTGTATGGGACAAAAAGATATATACAGACAGAACAGTAGCACATACTAAACCAGACATCTTAATTATCGACAAAATTAATAAATTAGCAAACATCATCGATGTTTCTATCCCAACATCAAACAACCTTCTTCAAGTTGAAACACAAAAAATTACAAAGTATAGTTCATTGGCTTTTGAAATTAAGAGAAATTGGAAATTTAAAAACATAAATATTATACCTATTATTATATCCGTTGAAGGACTGGTTAACAAAATTTTTTGTAAATATTTAGACTATCTTGACATACTTAGAGGACTAACAACGACAATGATAAAAGCTGTCATATTACAAACTTGCAGAATTGTACGCAAAACTTTAACTGTAAGATAAACAATGTTTTCTTATAGTTCAACTACCTATAATTATGTAAACCATATTATTGCAATTTTGTACTAAGTTATCGAGTTAATAAATAAAATAATAAAATAATATAATAATAATAAATAATAATAGTAACAATGATAATAATAATAACGACTACCTTTGCACAAGCATAACTTGTCTACTATTTGAAATCCTATTCTCTATTTCCACAAGTAAAATCAAAATAACAATTACGTTATATATAAAATTTGTGGATTATATCACGCGATAAACTTATAGTTTAGAAGATTCTAAAGCATTATACGAATAATGTCTAATTTGAAAATTAATGACATTTGTGATACATAACAGCTTTGACATTAATAATGAACTGTCAACTAAATGTGAAATTTCAAACAGATGTCAGGAAAATGTACTATACAAATACCCAAAAAACAATAGACTGATTAACCTTATAGAAAAAAGGAATTTGATTATATCGGAGAAGGACAAAACAGAAGTAGGAGCAAGTTCTAAAGTTACTAATAATATTGTTCGAAGAAATCAAACATAAATGATAACTGTTCCATAGGCTCACATTTGATCACTTGTTCAAATGCTGCTAATGAAACTCCCCATGCACAACATACAAACAATGCTCCACAATCTAAACTAACGACCAAAAACAGCAAGAGGGTCCAATAAAAACTCAATTGCTCTTAATTTTAATAGCTCGCTTTCTTCAGCTACAGAAACAACTGCTGTTAAGCATACGAGTATTAAGTGATCTAAAAGCTTAAATAATGACAATTAAATCATACTATTACGTTAACCAATGTGAAGATTTACCTCTTCTAGGATGGAGAAAAAGATGCATACTGAATTCACCAAAAGACATCAAGAACTGAAATTAAGCGAACAAAATGTTGAAGACAGAAAAAACGTTATTCTAGGAAAAGTATATCTAATACCTTCCAAATTAACATGCATTTGTCGTGAAATTGGAAAGTCAATAAAATAAATGTACCATGATGCCGAAATCACCCTATCAATTTCAGAAAATGCAAAATATATTAGAAATACTCAACAAAATTTTAGAGAATTCATAAAAAATTTAGAACTATATGAAAACATAAATTTTTCTGAACGACATAGTTTAACTGTCCTAATCTACAAACCACAGACTTAAAATATAATCGAACAAGTAGATATAACTTTTAAAAGTCAGTTAGATGATGATACAGATTTATTACAGATTTCATTTACCATGTACGCAGCAGCAATTACAGTAATACGACTAAACCAACAACACTTAACAATTAAGCCTAAAGAAAATTTGGATAATAATTCAAAAAATAAATATCCTGTATAGAATCTTCGTTTTACAAAAGAAATTGATTATAATAAGAGGTAAAGCTGACGTTATATCACAATACTTACAAGAAATTAGAGCTCACAAGATGATTAACAAAATTAAAAATATACTTATATCAATCAAAGTTGATCATAAATCTTCACAAATAACGCAAAAACTAACTGAATATAAAGATGAGCTACGTTAGAAAGCAAAAGCGAAAGGTAGCCGACTTCGACGATATAACAAAATTACCAAAAGAAAAATTCAAAATCAACAATTCATTAAAAATTAAACAAACTTTTTTCGAAATGTATTTGAAGAAAGAAAGGGCACACATTTTCAAATGGATTCTCAATATGTTGCACATTACTGCAATTTAAAGCGTATCTTCAGATGCTAACCTAAACGCATCCTGGGCATAACATCTAAAAGATGCAAATAATTTAAATGAAATGGCGTTTCCAATATTTAATCAAAATGATGTAACAAATATTTTAAAAAATCAAAAGAATTGGAAAACACCTGGGCCGGACCAAATTAAGAATTTCTGGTTAAATAAATTTAGATAAACTTATCAAGTATTTGCCACTGCTTTTAATCAATTGCTGCAAGGATCCCATGGTATACCTCAACAATTAACTACAGGGCACACATATTTCATATTCAAAAAAGGCGATTCCACAGATCCAAACAACTGTAGATCTATTACTTGTTTAATTAAATACAATTTATAAATTACTAACATCTCTAGTTTCTCGAGCTATTTACGTACATTGTGAGACGAACAAAATTATAGCATTTGCACAAAAAGGTTGTATAAAAAACAACAATCGAATGTAGACCACAACTAATTATCGACAGTGTTATCATAAAACAGGCTGAAATGAAAAATCGTAATCTAAACACTTGATATATAGACTACTCAAAAGCTTTCAAGTCTGTTCCTCATAACTGGTTGACATTCGTCCTAAAACATTATCAAATAAATGAGCAAGTAATAAATCTACTCAACAGTTGCATGAGAAGCTGGAATGTAATACTGAAACTCAAATATCAAATTTCTAATGCAACCACTATAAAAAGAGGAATGTTTCAAGGGGATTCCTTAAATAAACTTTGGTTTTGCCTTGCACTAAATCCTTTATAAAAATTACTGAAATAAACAAATCTTGATTATTAACTAGATATAAAAAACAAAATTTCAATTAACCATTTTTTATTCATGGACGATTTAAAATTGTATGCCGAAACTAAAGACCAACTACAATCATTAATACACACTACCAAAATTTTTAGTGATTCAATAAATATGAACTTCAGATTAGATAAATGTGCAACTTCGCAATTAATAAAAGGAAAAATTACATATACCGAGGAAAAATTATTTAACATTAAAAAAATGGCACCCGATGAAACATATACGTATTTAGGCTTTTAGCTACGACGTGGAGTAAATCATACAAAAATAAAACAAGAGTTAAAATTAAAATATAAAGGACACTTAATTAAATTACTTAATACACAATTAAACGCCAAAGCTTAATTAATGCCATTAACTCGTATGCTGTTGCGTCAATTTCTTATTCATTTGGAACAATAAAGTCGAGTAACACCGATTTGGAAGAAATAGATCGTTTAACTAGAACAACATTAACTAAATTTAGATGTCTACATCAAAACTCTTCTATCCAACTCTTTTGAATATACTAAACTATGCAATGGACAGATACAAAATATGCACAAATATTTCATGAAAGTTGAAGATTCAATTTTAAAAGAATAGTTAATTTAGATAATTGCTATACACCCTTAAATTTAAATAAAACCGATTACGATTATGATACCATAACAATTCAGCTGGAAACAAGAAACATTGCATGGAAGGCATGCCTATCAACTACTTGTAGAAGATACAGACAAAATATTATCAGTATCTTTCCTTACAAAAAGTCACCTGCATCTCGAAACAGAAGGTTTTATTTTGGCCATTCAGGACAAAATTCTGAGAACCCGCAACTACGAACGTTACATCTTAAAAAATAATGTCGTACATAAATGCCGTATGTGTCAAAATCAAGGTGAAGCAATAGAACATATCAGGTCCGGCTGCTCAAAACTCGCAAATTCAGTGTATCTTGAAAGACATAATGACGTATGCAGGATTATCCATCAATATTTGGAAATAAAATATAAATTACCAGTAAAGCAAGCACCCTACTATAGTTATATTACAAAATCAGTACTAGAAAATCAAAATGTTGTTTTGTATTGGGATAGATTAGTATATATACGGACAAAGCTGTAATGCACAATAAACCGGATAAACTACTTATAGCAAAAAGTAGAAAAGTTGCATACCTTGTAGACATTTCCATTCCAATTTCAAGTAACCTACTTCAAACGGAAACCAGCTAAATTAATAAATATAATGCACTTGCCTTTGAATTAGATAACAACTGTAAATTGACTATTGTACACATCATACCTATCATTGTATCAGTAGATGGGCTAGTTAGTAAAAATTTCAGAAAATATTTAGAATGTGTTGGAATTTCTTTGAGACTTGCAACATTAATTATTGAAGCTGTAATACTTCGTACCTGCATGATTGTGCGAAATTTTGTACACATTCATATACCATGATTTGTGTATAATTTCAAGATCTTTGTTGGCCGTTTTGTAGAGAGAAATGTTCCAATATGATGAGCTGCCATAACACCGAAACCGGTCATTGGAATTTTCTCTTTGCAAAATAACCAACAATTTATATTATATTATATTATATTATATTATATATTATATAAAAAGCGGCATATACAAACTAAGCTAGCTGACATACTATAAAAGTAAGAAAATTCTGTTCAAGTTTACTTGCTCTAAGTTCACTAGCTTTGTAATTGGAATTTTGTATGTTTACTTATGTTAAAGTGGTTAGGTTACATTCAAACATGTAGCACATTTACTTGGTTTAATTTCGTTCATTTATGTATATTAAATTCTTATATAATCATAAATAGTCTTAGTTCTTTTGTATTAATAATTTAACGTTGTGACTTTGGTGAATGTTTGTCTTGGCACGAATTAAAATCACATGTTGTTGTATTACTGCCGTCACCTGTTAGGCATTTGAAGTGGCCGTTTAAGCTGCGCGAATGCGACGATAATTTTCCTTTGCCTATTCTGGCGTAGCTTGCTTGACTTTCGCGCCACTATATGTAAGGACAACGTGTTCTCTGATAATAATTGACGTGTTGCGTGGAACAAACGCCTTGCGTGGAACAAACGCCTTGCGTGGAACAAACGCCTTGCGTTAGTTTAGCTGTGGGGTGTACTAGGCATTGAGTTTGCGTTAACCTATCCTTATCGTGCCGCCACAGTCTGATGTACAAGTTATATGTTAAGGTGAATTTGAGACATAGAAAGTAGACTGGACTATTTTCTGTTAAACCAAACTGCATTTCACTATGCAGAAGTTTGAGTTTATGTATCCATAATGGTATTCAGCATCAGCTTTTGGTCATTAAATTTACACCATACGTAGAAGTATGCATAACCCTTATCTTCGTTGTTCTTGAAGCTACAAAATATATGTCCTGGATGTTATTACAGGGGTAGGATTTGCTCGCTGTCGTTATAAGGATGAAGAACTGGTTCATGACCTATGGTATATTTCGTAGAATGAATACTTTTGATACGTTGCTGTGATTGGCGTAAATCTCAGTTTTGTTTCGACTCCTGCATCGGAATTATTTGCAACGTTTGCTAATTCACGAATTATTGATTCTCTATAGGAAACATATTACTGTAGATATGCAACATAAAATTTTTTATTACAAAAATTAATACCTTGAACATCTGAAAATTTCCAACATTTGTATAGTTTTTATTGTCAGATCAGTTGTGGTCATCTTGACAAACCTGTTTGGATAATGCTTTAAAATTTTCATTATTAGTATCGATAGAACATAGTATTATTGTTTGAGCCTTAAGAATAAATCAAATGTGCTGAACAATTGTAGTTAGAAGTTTATTTAAGAATATACATGCTTTATAAAATACGCGTGTCTTTGACAAATCTGTAGGAAAATCGAAATAAGGAAAAGCTATAAATTTTGTTTTTGAATGATATAGATTAATAATCAGTATTGCTATAATGAATTTTAAATAACAAATATTTGCAAGAAACGTTAGATTGTTGAATTTAGTCTTGAATTTTATTGCAAATATCTTAAGCTTAATTTTTTGACAATACATGAAATTTAAGTTACTGTCGGAATTGTTTTTTAAGGTTTATTATTATAAGAAAAATTTTGAGAAACATTATAAGTATGAAAATGTATTCGATGATCACATGTTTTTTTTTTTAAGTTTAATGTGATCAGATTTCCTTCAATTTTGGTGAAATAATGAATTTTTATATTTATTGTGGCCTTATTCCTGATTAATAATTTATTGATCTTTGCAACTTTGAACCAAAAAACGAACCATCGGATCTGTTTCTTTTTGTTGTGGTTAGGGTAAAATAGCGTATAAAATTAGAAAACAATAGAAAGGGAACGAGCTGAATACACATGCTGTGTGAGAATTTCAGGGAACTATGTAGGCTAGCTCAGAATATAAATAAGTGCAGGTACGTGTCCAACCAGTTTTGAGACGGAAAACCTAATGACGAAAAAATAAGCGCAGATAAATCTGATGATTAGTATAAACAACTTGTTGTTGGTTGCGAAATACCTGCAACTAATGTTGACTGTGCGAAAAGATAAACTGGAAAATATATTAAATCGCCAAATGGTTAAGTGTTGGGGGACTTGGCAGTCACAGGCTGCGTACCTCTCTTCACAACCATTGAAGGTTGGAGAAATAGAGCATAAACTGCAAAACAATAGAAAGTGATCGAACTGCATCTAACAAGAAAGAACAGCGCCTATGAGGAAATACAACAAACATAGAATAAGAAGAAAATGGTTGAAAGCATATGTGTGGAGCACAGCACAGTATGCCTATGAAATACGGGCAGTCTGAAACGCAGACAGAAAAACGCTAGCAGCCTTTTGAAATGCTGTGCTTCAGATGTATGAGGACGATAGCATGGACAGACAAAGATAATAACAAATAAGTTACAGAAATAGTAGGGGAACAAGGATATCTGGGGAAAAAGAGAAATAGTAGGGCGGCATACGTTCTAAGGCATTTTTGGGGAATAGTATGTGATATATTACAAGCAGAGATAGGAAAAAAGAGGTAGATGTAGACCTAGATCAGACAGTTATAGATGCAAACTGTGTATATTTCAGGGAAATCTGTAGGTTAGTTCAGAATAGGGAACAATGATGGTACGCGTCTAACCAGTTCTAGGACTGAAGACCTAATGATGATGAAGGTTGATACGGTTTTTTGCGTTTTCCGCGACTTTCAGTTTTAATAGTATAAACTCCGTGGCGTCCTTAAGCTTGTCTTTTGCTATAACAAACCAAAATTGGCCTTGGGCTCCAGAGTTAGCCGTTTTGATTTGCAAGAAGTTTTCTCTTTACTATTAGCCGATTGTTATCTATCATTACCCTGGGCTATTTTTATATTTAGAAAACCCCGGTGTACTTCACGGACGTTGAGTATTAGAGTATCGCCTCTGGCTAGGGCTTACCTAAATCTTGTTCCATCTTTCCCTGGTACACTTTTGGGCACCCTAAGGTGGGGCCAGCTATAAATTACACCCTTACATTTGATTTTCCTATGCTTCATCCAAAGATACTACATTGGCCATAAAGTGAGTTTTTTATTACCTGGAAGTTTTGAATTTTGCCGAATCCTTGCTGTTCCAAACATGGTACGGATCTTTAACGTGCGTAACAACACTTACACACGGGACCTACATTTTACTTCTCATCCGAATGAGGGCGTATTTTTGTGAAAAATACTCACCTAACATTTTTCAAGCGGGCCGTGTCGAAATTCGAACGCGGTGCCTTAGGCATAGTAGTCACATGCAAACCAATTATGCCACGAAGCCGCCTTATAGATTACACCAGTAAGACACAGTCATTAGTAAGATATATAAGAAATTAGCAACTGGCTCCCAACATGTGGGGTCACAATATAAAAAAAAATAAGTTCAGAAACTTTAAAACCAGTACAAAAATACACATTAACATATACACTCAATCAGTCTTCGACCACAACTTACTTGTAAAAAATTATATATTCAACAAAAGCAAAAACGCAAAAATTCTACATCACATCATCTCAAAAAAACCTCACAAAACTAGACCTACCAGAAGAAACAGAAACCAAGAACCGCAAACTAAACAACCAAAATTATGCAACACACAAAACTTCAATATAAAGAACTACTGCTTACTATTAAAAAAACTATAACCACTCACATCCCTCAATCTATGATACCCATGGCTTTGACAAACCTCGTTAATTGTCATTTAATAAATGTCACCATCGCTTCACCTGTTATTAGTATAAGGTATATCAAAACCTTCATTCTACTCTTTGGCTTATTTCATGACTAAAAATTCATATAAGTATAGGTTTGCAAATGCTTCGTTACCGATCTACAAGGTATTGTATTTTCGTATCCGCTACCGCTACCGAGGAATAAAATAAAAAACATTTTTTTGTAAATCGCTAGATAGAACTAAAATTTTTAAAATGGTCTAATATAATAAGCTCTGGCAGTTACGATTTCAAGTGTGAACTGTCAAAATTATTAAAAATCAGAGATTGTCTACAAAAAAGCCTTAACCTATTTGAAAATTTTAATTTTATCTAGCGATTTACAGAAATCCGTTTTTTGTTTTCCTCAATAACGGTCACAAGTACAAAAACCTGCTAAGGATCAAAGAGTTTCTAAACAAAACGGAAAATTCATTTTGAATTTTAAAATTTATCAGCTGTGCATTGCAAGAATGTTCAGTGGGAGAAAATATCACGCTGTAGATTTTCACTACCATTTAAATGCCCAATGATGTATGCCCTACAGCGTCATCTACGTTCCAAATTTTGATCTAACTATTTCAAAAACTGTAGGAGTTATAAAACACAACTAGAATAGTCTTAAAATTTTAACACCCAATAGATCAGTAACGAAGCGTTTGTTTGCGGATCTATGTTTATGTCATGAAATAAGCCAAAGCATTACACCTTTCCGCATGTCCATGATAATTAAGAACATTGAGTATATCAAAATAATAAGAAGTTACAAAAATTAATTTTATTAAAATTTTTAAATTATTTAAAAATATTATTTTGAGATCAATTCATATGCTTAATTTTAAAAAATTATTGTTTGCTTATAATAAAAGCTACACATATTTTATTTTTAGGAGTATATTAATTCGATTTACATCATTTTATAATTATATGAAGGGCACAGCAAGTCTATTATTGGTCGTAAACTAAAACTTAAAATCGATTTTTTTATTGCACAACTGATGCTGTATCAAACGTTTTGGAATAGGGATTGACACAATCTGAACTGCGTAGCGAAAATATCAATTTTCTCTATAACATGACATTTTCTCCATAAGATAGTTAAAACAAATTTCTTAAGATCAACTTCAAAAACTCTGTGCAAATTTTTATAAAGCTGAAACCCCAATGGTTAAGCATATATTAACGTTCTTGGAAGCCAATAAAATAACTATCGAAATGTTAAAATTTGCTATAGGCATTACTATTAGAGGAAACCTGGGCATTGTGGGGTATCAGGGGCATAGTGAGGTATCACCACTGAAGCTACTAGAAATGACCTCAGGATGTCGTGTATTTCTGCGGCTATTGGTTTCCAGTTGCTAGTCGCCTTGAATGCGAAGTAAATGTGCTAGATTGCCGTCAAGGTAGTCAATTGAGGCGAAGTGTGAAAAATTTATTTGGTGCCCCATAATGCCCAATACTTACTGTATAGTTTTTTATTTAAAATCTACACTTGAACGGTATATCTTTTAAAACAGGGATAATTCCTATGAAACTACCATAACAAGTAAATTAAGCCATTACGTGACTGCATTCACCGATGAGCGAGAAACATAAAACTAGCGAGGCTCGATTGTACAGCCTAAAGTCTACCGAATTTCGAGCACTAACTTTTAAATCAGTCAAAAACAATTTGCTATGATCTTAACAAAACAAATAAAATGGCGGGCCAAAATGGTTGAGCATTTTTTAAAAAGGCATCCGGATGTAGTCTTTAGAAAGCAGGAAGCGACATGAACGGTAAACGCTATAGAATTTAACAGGGTTCCACTTTATAACCTTCTAATCTACTTGAAGTAGCCATTGTAGAATAAATTAAGCAATTTAATCCAGTAGCACCGAAAGATTGATATGCAAATTTTATTTGCAATACCATAAACACAAAGCTACTAACTTAATAGTTAATAGTTGTCAGCGTTTTATAATTATGGCATTTACCTCAAAGTTATATAATAAGTGCAATATAGAACTGAAACATATGTACGTAAGTAGAAAAATATAGAAAAAGAGAAGAAGGCAGTAAGATTGTAGACAATAGAATAATGGAATGTGTAATAAATCGAATTAAACATGTAAGACGCTAAACGTCCTCCTGCTAATGGTCGACAATAAGTGAATAATAATTGTAGTTCATTTTGATTTAACTAGCTTCAGTAAGAAGTCTGAGGATGATATACATAGAATAGAAAGAACCACATTACATGGCGATCCCGCCACGCCACATTACGTAACGTTCATCTTCATTTCATCCAGTGTGTGCGACCTGTTTTTATAAACCCTTCGTTTAAAGTAGCCACATACGATTAAAACTGAAGGTTAAATCGAGAGAACGGAGGGGGGCATAATCCTTTAGAAGTGATACGGTCACCAAGGAATTCGTGTAGAAAACGCATTATTTCATTTGATGCATGATATGAGACATCATCCTGCTAGAACCAACAATCACGTTCATTGGTTTCAACAACGAAATAAATTGTATAA